>CP025652.1:19801443-19868943 GCA_003576665.1 Ipomoea trifida | reverse complement strand
TGTTGAACGGATGAACGATCTCTGTTCCGCGCAACTGCAGTATCTTTTAACACAACTGTAATATCAGCTCAACATAACTACAGCAGTATCAACCATGACCATAGTCCACAATATAATTTGCTAGTTTTTTTTTTTTTAGTACTACTGACTCTGTTACAATGTAGTATCTGTTCATAGCTACTTTCTCAACTTACTGAAGCACAAAGTGTTCATAGCTACTTTCTCAACTTACTGAAGCACAAAGAGTCAATAATTGCCTCCACTGAGGCTCAAACTCACTCACATCATCCATGTGGGAGTGTTTAATTTTACGGGACACCGGGTGCCACTAGACCACAAGGTCTTTGGCTAATTTGCTAGTTGCATCCACTTTTACTAAAAGAGACATTATGGTTAAGTGACATGAAGTGACTCTCCTAAATAGGAAATTATGCGTTCGATGAGTAAGTAGTACTTAAAAAAAAAAAGGACATATTTTCAATATTATAGATTTATAGTAACTAAAAGGGATACTATTTTAATAATTAGAGAAATTAATTGAACTTGCCAACCTAGTCAATTTTGAACTCAATAACTAAAAATAAAATATGTAATAATTGAAAAACCAAATTTACCATTAAAGAATGACACATTTTCAATATGTAAACACTAAACCAGACTAAATTTGAATTTAAACATTTAAAAAGTGTAAATGTGTAATATTCAAAGAACTAAAATTGAAAATTAATTTAAAATAATAATAATAATAATAATAATAATAATAATAATAATAATAATATCGAAAAGGGCTCCATAGATTGCATGTTTTCTTCAACCTAATGATGATGTGAATGGTTAAACCTTATCTACAAATCGCATCATTTGTCAACCTATTTCTTGTCGATTTGTTTCTTCACATCATTCGCGCCACGTTGGCGTGATGCAGCATACGCCAATAGCCATTCATTTTAAAGTATATTACTTCTGATATATTATTAATTTTTTTATTGACCAAAATACCAAATCTTTGAATTTTTACGAGGAAAATGACGTGTATGTTTTGGATAAAAGTATTGACATTATTCTTAATTGGTAAAAACTTGTTTGAGAGCGTTTTACACATCTTTATTCGTGAGACGAGTCGGATCAACATGAAATATAATACTTATTTTAGCAAATGCAATATTAAATCATAGATAAAGTATTACATTTTATCTTGACCCGACCCGTCTCATGAATAAAGATCGTGAGACGGTCTCACACAAGAGTGATCATTCTTAATTTTATTAAAAAAAAAATTATTTAAAACTATATTATTTTTTGTCTACATCAGACAAATCATATTAATAAAGAGTACAAATAAAATACAAAATAAGAGTACGGGTAATATTACATTCTTTTTACAAATTCATCTAGTGTTTTTTTAAAATAATAATTTCATTTAATATAAAAACTCCTATTGATGTGGCAAATACATTGAGGCATGGTATTCGGTAGAAGTATATATTCTCAGCCTCTCAGGCAGCTTCGAGCATAAGTGGAGTAGGTATCGAAGTTCAGAGGTTCCTTCCTAAGGCATTAAATGCGCCTATATAAATGGTTGGAGGGACACATGCCGGCATGTTAGCTATGCGTCTCGCATGCACGGGGAGACCAAAGGCATCTTAGATACGTCCACGTGCAAAGAAATTCCTGACGTTTATATTACTACGAGGTGGTCGGGCGAATAGATGCAACTATGTTGTTATCTAATGATGAAGGCTTAGTGTTCGGGGTAACCCTCTTGATCATATGGGCTCGAAAATTCTATCTTGGCTGCGAGGCCCGGGGCACAAAAACGGATAATCCCTAAGGGAATACCTTTGAACTAAGCCTGGGCCGGGTAAGATATCAAGCTCAGGTATTGGGGGTCAGTCACTCGGTCATGCTCAGGTATTGCAGCTCTTGGTCCCAGGTGTATATATCAAGCACATATATGAAGATATGACTAAAGGATATTCCTTATCACCTATGTATGAAAAATAGGCAAATAGACTCTTCAACTATACATGATATGACAATTAGATTTCATGAACTATTAAAAGTTGTAATTAAGTTGTAATAGCTAAAGACCTTGTGGTCTAGTGACACCCGGTTTACATTCTCACATGAAGGGGAGTGGATTCGAGCCTCACATGGAGGGGAGTGGGTTCAAGCCTCAGTTGAGACAACTGTGCACTCTTTTTGAAAACCTAAGGGCATCTTCAATGGGAGGAGAAAGAAGGGTGGTTATGTGGAAAAAGAAGAGATTATGTGTTCGATGGGAGAGAAGCATGTTGCTCGGAGAGAGAAATTTATTTCCAGAGCAACATAAAATGTTGAAGGTGTAAACAACATTAAATGAGAAGAGTTGGAGAGGAAATAGGAGGGGAGATTATAGATGATGCGGAGGAGATAGCCCACAAAATAGAGGATATATGGGGAAAAGGGTTGGACGACAATTATACCATGGACCAGGGTTTACCTCGCAAGGTTGACCCTAGTCCTAAACTGTGTATTTTTAGTATTAGAATTGTGAATTTTTAGAATATAAATTGTGTTTCTAAATCAAAACACATAAATTATGTAAGTTAACATTGTGTGTTCGTAGTATACAAATTGTAAATTTTTAAAAGGTAAATAGTGAACATTTAGTATGTAAATTGTGGACATTCACATTGTGTGTTCGCGGAATCGTAGTATACAAATTACAAATTTTTAAAAGGTAAATTGTGAACATTTAGCATGTAAATTGTGAACATCCAAAACTCAGGTCCAAATTCACTAGACGGTGATGGCAAACGCAATGCTCCAATCGCACCTAAAACTGGTATGTACCATTACCATTAGAGGATGTAATCAGTATCTTCTCCTTGATGTTCATATACGTTGCAATTCACATCCATTATGAAACCCCATTCTCCTTGATGTTCATATACATTGCAATTCACATCCATTATGAAACCCCATTTCCTTCTCTCAATGTTAGACATAATTTGTTTGTCAACGACAGTCAATTTATATGACCAATTTCCCAACCTGCATCAGTTACACAAACTTCCTACATTTTTAATTAAAATTTTTTTACAATCGAAACCATGAACAATCTCAATCACTTTTTCCTAAGGGTGTGTTTAGAAAGCAGGAAAATGACTTCCGGAAAATGTTTTCTGGAAAATGACTCATTTTCCAGTGTTTGGATGTACTCTGAAAAATTGTCTGTGTGTGCTTGGTTCATTTTTCGGAAAATGGGTGGAAAATGTATAATTATATATTTTTATTATTTTATTTAAAATATAAAAATATATAAACTAATAATATTTATTATAAATTAGAAATAATTATTTTTTTACAAAAAAAAAAAAAAAAAAAAAACGTCGCACGAAGCCATTTTCCATTTCCGGAAAATAACTTTCGAATTTTTTGTCTGGAAGTCATTTTTCCGAAAAATGAGCTCATTTTCCGTGATTAACAAAAAATATTTTCTGTTGACCACATTTTCCGGATGTTGCCAAACATCAAAGCTCGAAAAATAATTTTCAAAAATTATTTTTCGGATTACCAAACACACCCAAGCATGAATGAATCAATCAAATGATGATGCAAAAAATAAGCAGAATCGGAAACGAACAAAAGTTTAATGTCCTTACCAATTGGGAAGAGACGATTGGTGGGGCCCAAATAATTTAATTGTGAGCTAACCAACCAATGTTTGTTGGCTAAAATTGAAGTTATCCAGTAATGGGTCCACGCTGATCCACGTAGGTCTATCCAATGAAATGGAGGAGCGGGCCCCACCAGACGCAAAGTATATTCTTTTCTTCTTCCTATCCACCAACGACCCAACGTCATAGCAACGTGGCACCAGCGGGGCACTGATTCATCCCTTGCACACCACAACATTACTAGCAATAGCATTTCTTTTGTTTTCTAAGTTGATTTAGTGTCAAATTTTTATTTCAATTTTTTAAAATAATATTTGTTATGATTTGTCTCATGTTATACCGTTTTACATTAAAAGAATAGCAAAAATATAATATCTATTTTTCGAATTAACAAATATTACATTTCTAAAATGTAATATTTGTTTACTTATAAATGTATAGGGTTTATTTTCATTCTTTTTTCCGCTTTTGTTCTATTGATATTTATATTCGTGTGGTCCTTTATTAGACTAAATTGCTTATAGTTGATCGGCTTAAATAAAAAAAATTAAGACTTAAACTCATGATCTTGTGGTTACAAATTTTTATCCTTAGGCATCTTGATTAGAATTATTCTTTATTTTGATACACGAGTATTAAATACTTATCACATTTGATCTTCTGATCTCGATCAATTTTTACGCCAATGTTGTCTACTTTTTATAAATACTAATCCAATATCTTTATATTTAATTTTGTCATCTACGTGCTACTTCAATTTAAATAACTCGAATGTAGTGCACTAAATATGAGGAATAGATTAAAAATGAAAAAAAATATCTTTTAAAAATGGATTATATTATTACTACACACGAGATCAAATGCAAAGAAGTTCTTAGGTAAAAATGAGATGACATCTCAGTCATTGCTTTAACCAAAATCAATGGTTAGAATGAAGAAAAAAATGCATTATGATATTTTTGCGTAAGTTCAAAGGTTAAGGTGCGTAAATTTAAATTTAAGGAACGTAAATTTATAGCTTAAGGTGCATAAGTTTATAGTTTAATGTGAGTATATTTAAATTTAAGGTAAACCACTTTTTAGTTTAAGGTATATCAATTTAATTAACTCTTAAAGTGCACAACTTACATACTCTAGGTGCATAAATTTCAAACTTATAGGTGTATAAATTTCAAACCGAAGGTGCATAAGTTTCCTTTAGTTCGTAAATTCACCTGAACCCCATATATATATATATATATATAGATTTTGGTTCAAATGCGGCCATGCTCTCCCGTGTGGCCGTGCGGTCACACACCACTAAATGTTACGAAATACACCACTCAATATTAAGAAACACACCACAATGAAACACACCATAATGTTAAGAAACACACCACAATGCATATTTGTGTGGTGTGTTTCTTAACATTGAGTGGTGTATTTCGTAACATTGAGTGGTGTAAACTGCACGGCCGCACGGAAAGGCACGGCCACACCTGAACATGACCATATATATATATATATATATATATATATATATATATATATATATATATATATTATAGTGTAGGGTGTTAGCATTTCATTCCAAATGTCTAAATGGATAATTTGGAGCATTGATTCTTTCTTCAATTTCTTCCGACAATCATGGGAATTGAGATTTTATTAAATTAATCCCATCATCAACCGAATAACTAGGGCTCTTTGTCGCTGCTATCGAACTGCGGGTCGATGTTAGGAGTAGAGTAGAAATATTTATGGGAAATTAAACCACTGTTGCCATTGTGCGTCGCTGTCAAAGGACCGGACGGAGCAGATATAAGCTGACAAATCCTGGGATTCGGATAAATCATCTTCACTTCTGCGTAGTAGGGAAAATTGGAAATGGATAAGGTTCTCACAGTGGGCGAGAATGTCGACAAGTTCATGCCGGCGCCGGCGGACAAGATGATGATGAGCCGTAGCCCCTCCGAGTATGCCTTCCAGCGATTCCTCCAGGAAGCCACCGCCTCCGTTGATCACACTTTGTCTTCTTCACCTCCTGCGTCTTGTTCTTCTACTTCTGCTGCTGCTGCTGCCTCTGGTCGGCAGCGGTTGCCGCAGAACGACGTCGTCGAGGTTTCGGATCGGAATCTCGGAGCTGATCGGGATGTGAAATTCGGTCACGAGAGCTCCGGGGCGGAGTCGGCGGCGGAAACCGCGAAGACGACGTCGTTTGGTGCGGGACCTGCCGCTAATGTTCCCATTGGTTCAGAGGACTATCAGACATTCCTCAAAAGTCGTCTCTATTTAGCCTGCGCCGCCGTAGCTTTCTCGCGTGTAAGTGTCTCAAAGCATTTTTTTTTTTTTTTTTTTTCACTTTTTTCTTTTGAGATCCCGAAATTTCTCCTTATTTGGCGCATGAATAAAAAAAAAAAATCTTAATGAAATTCAGATTTTTATGAACTTCATTATTCTTGCTTTGCTACTCCTTGAGTTTTTTGAGAAATCATGATTTGATGTCCAGTTCTTATTGTTGAATCTGTCAACGAATCCAATATATGGCTCACTGAACTGTTCAAGGGTGCCATAGGGAGAGCGGTTGGTTAGTTCACTGCTGCTTCCATAGGTTCCATCGGATCCTTACCCTTTGATTTAAAATTTTAGTGGTTGGAGCAGGTAAAGCTATAACCTGCGCCAACCTTAGCATTGTCAAATGGGTGCTTGGAAAGCTTGTAACAATCTTGGATCATTGGATTGTTACTCTAGCAAATAAGAGAAATAGGGTTAAGAGAAATTCATAGAAGAGAGGGAAGAAATGGAGAGAAAAGGAACAAGTTTATGCATCATAACTGCCATATATCCGTACATCCCTTGGAGGCTAACCCAACTACTTATATATGCTATTAGTTGGGAAGTTACAACATATTTTCAATAAAATAAAAGCTAACAAATCTGCCAGCTTCGGTACTTCTTCAGCTGAGCTAAATGTCATTTTTATAATTCAACTGAACTTCCCTAGGCTCTTAAACAGACATGGTTCATTTCAAACGGCATTGTCTATTCTTATTAATAAAATGACCACTTATTCAAAAGACAATGTTTTCTTCCCTTTATTCCAAAATGGTGTCATACACCTTTTATTGAATCCACTTTAGCGGCTACTTTATTTATTCAGTTCATTATATTCATGCTGAGCTCCTGACATGGCCGAAGTGGTGAGTCACTTTAACGCCTAAGTCTCAGATCAAATGGAAAAGTACTGGTCTTTGGAAAACTCTGTTTATTTGTTTTTCTATCTTATTCTATGTATCAGGGAAATTGCATGGATCCTCAAGATTCAGCCGCCATGTTGCCTGACAAAGGATTAGAGGCATCCATTTCCAACCCAGGATCTGTGGTCCCTCCTAAAGGTTAGTGGTGCTTCTATAGATGTTGTATATATTAATTGCCATGTATCTGTCATAATTGCTGGAAAATTCAGTAGACATCTTGAATTGGTAAATGATTGTTGCACAGGATGTTACAGTTATGGTTTTATGTTTAAATTTCTGCTATTATCAAGTATAAGGAATATTTTGTTCATAGTTTTCCTTTTGACAGCAGTAGCGCCTTAATATTTCCCTCTATGAGCTTATGTTCTCTGGGTTGTTTTGAGAGCAAACCATTTGTTTATTTATTCCTTTTGGTTCTGCAAATATTTACAGAAAACTGAGAGAAATAGAAGGAAAATTTCAGAGAAACAGGGAATGTTGAAGACATAAACATAAAATAGGGAGGAATATAGGAAGGTGTAGATCAAGGCTGGTGTTACAATCATCATTCTTTTTGCAGAGAATTCTTTTGGCTATAAAGTCCATTACCTATGCCCCCATCCTGTCAAAAATGCATGGATGTCGGTGGACGGTGGTTACAAAGTCCAATTCTAGTGGCTAACTCTGAACAGAAAGGCGTCTTAGTTTCAAAGTCTAGAAACGAAGCCAATAGTAGAAAATTTTAATTGGTTCTACAAAGTTTAGAATCAATTTAAAGGTTTACTAGTTTTAAACAAAATTATGCCACTTCCATATGGCCTAGCATGAAACAAATTTGCTCAACTAGTTTTGCTTAGTAGTAGCACCTTGTATTTCCCTCTATGAACTTATGTTCTCTAGGTTGTCTTGAGAGCTAAACATTTTTTAAAAATAAGTTTTTAGTTTCTTTTTTAAAATTTTGTTGATTTTTTTTTTTTTGCCTTTGGTTCTGCAAAATATCTTAGAGAAAAATGTGAAGCAGTGCCCATGAACGAATTGGGGCATAATGCATTTGGGTCAAACCAATACCAAAAGGTTAAATCCAATCAATTAGTTAGTTGAATCCATAATATTACAAACCCATATCTTTTTCTCTGATTTTTCAATGTGGAATCCTTCAACATAGGTTAAAATTGTAGTTACAATCATCATTCTTTTTGTGGAGAATTCTTTCAGCTATAAAACCCATTACCTATGCCCTCATCCTGTTAAAATGCATGGTTGTTGGTGGTTCAACACAAACCCCAATGCCCAACTTTTCAAAGACGTCTCAGTTATGAAATCCAGAAACAAGCCAATAGTAGACTTTTTAAATTGGTTCTACTAAGTTTAGAATCAAAATAAATATTTATTACTTTTAAACAAAATTTGCCACTTTTGAAAGGCCTAGCATGACACAATTTTGCATCAACTAATTTTGATGCACTGCTACCATTCTACCAAGTGTTTCAACTGATAAAGTTAGGTACTTCCTAGAGCTTTGTTTCATAAGAAATGTTTTATCTTTGAGTATTGTCTCTCATTTCCTTTTCCTTAATGCTGTTTGGTCAAAGAGGCGATTCTTGAGTGTATATATGCTTGCATGGACTTTTTGCAGGCATCAAGACTCATCTAGCCCTTTCAATTTTCCATTGTGTTGACCTCTTTGTATTTCTTTAATGATATTGAAAGACTTGCAATTAATGAAATGCTGCAATAAATAAATTTCTGCATTAGAACTAATTGGACTCTTTTCTACCAGACTTAGCCTTGTCAATTTTAATTGCCCTTTTTTAAGCATGTCATTCCTGTCTAGAAAGGCTCTTAAGATATGTTTTACTAGGTAGAGGCACAGAAATGTAAGCTTTACTGTTTATTGGTTGATAATAAATAATAATTGATTTAAGGACTTATTCTGCTGGGTTAATTGACCTTTTGTGAAACATATCCTCTCTAAGGTGATCTGTTTTTTACCAACCAGCTGAAATCTATAATCATGCCTTTACAAAAAAGGATGAAATTTGTCATTCAGTTTAGTTGTGGTCCTAATTCACATAAGTTTTAGCAAACAGTATATATTATTAAGTAGCTTGTGGTTGAAACATATCCTATTGCCAGAGCCAAAGAGGGTTTCCTGCTTTGATAAATTATTATGGAAATTATTCAGCGTATTACTTTTACCATGTAGGATCTGGGAATGATTTTCCCAAGGGGGATGCTGGAGGGCCTGTTGGAACATCTACCTTACCTGCAGTGCAGAAGAAATCTAGTGCCAGGGCACAGTCAGCAAGTGGCTCAGAACCGTCTGATGATGATGAAGCTGAAGAGGAAGCAGAAACAACTCACCAAATTGATGTAAAACGTGCAAGGAGGTTAGAATTTTTATCACTTGTAGATACTCAATTTATTTGTTAAGACAAGCAACAGAAGGAATATAGATGATTAAGCAGTCATATTCAATCTATAGAGAATGAGCACACATCTGATTTATGGTTAAGAGACAAATTTTGGAATGTATATATCTTGGTGCTCAGACCATTTCATGCATGATGCAGTTGTTAATCCTTTATCAATAAACTGTATACTTCTACTTTTGCTGTGAGCTCTCTCATAAAAGATGATAAGTTATCTAGCGTGATTGATCAATTACACGAGTTACCTTCTGTAAATATGCATTTGGTATGTCAAAATTAAACCATATTTTATTATTAATATAAATATAAATATAAATATGCTTTCTGTAGAAGAAAAGACTATTGTATTGACACTGATGCATCTTAGTCTCATTGTTCTGAACTGCGGTCCCTACAATGGGCCTTTGCTGCAAGTTTAGAACAATGGCCTTTGCTGCAACGTCTCAAAGAGGATAGCATTTTCCCATCTCAGATAGACTATAAATACCAGCTGTATCTGGATGCTGCAAGTTCCATTTTGGATTTACTTCCAACAGATTAATGGCGGTCACAAAATGAAAAGCAAAATTTGATATGGGATGATTTATTTGTTGATGATTTTTAATTTATTGCACTTAGATTCCAGGAAGAAAAGAATCTGCTGTTATGCATTACAGTATGAGATGTTTAAATCTGTGTACCTTCGCTTAATCAGCAAGCTTTTGTATCCAATTAGGTGGCGTTGTTGATATCATCATTTTAAATTCTAAAGGTTGTTATTGATGTGCTAGTTCATCAGAAGCATGCTCCAATTTATGAATATTTTATATTAACCAGGATGCTATCTAATAGAGAATCTGCTAGACGTTCTAGAAGAAGAAAGCAGGTCCATCTGACAGACTTGGAGACGCAGGTAAATTCTCTTACTTTCATAATTTGTGCTGCTTTTACTTAGTTGATGCTCTTTGACTTGTTTAACCAAAGTTTTTACTCATTGTTTTCCCTAGGTTTCTGAATTGAAAGTTGAAAACTCCTCTTTATTGAAGCGTTTGACTGAAGTAAGCCAAAAACACAACGACGCAGCAGTTGACAATAGAATCTTGAAAGCGGATGTTGAGACACTAAGAGCAAAGGTAATAACATGTTCATTGTGTGAATATTGAAACTTTGGTGTTGGTCTGTAATTCTCCTAACTTCATCCTAACAGCTCTAGCTCTTTTTCTTATGAGTGATATTTTCCATTTTTATTTTGTTGACCTTCATCGCTGCTTAACGCGTAATTATATTTATTTACTTAGAGCATTAGTGTTTGTATTTTTAAATTTTAAAATCCTTGCATGCTCATTTTGTTTAACTCATGGAACAAACTTCCTTCTTGAATCACACCCCACATTAGTTATGTGGGACACACTGATGAAAGTTAGGATTACTACCATTCTCAAACTATATCATTGATCACGCCTCACCTTAGTTTGCTTCTTGAACTACTCATCATGTGCCATGTTTCCATTTCTTAATCAGAGTAGGGAAGTTATCTCTAGATAATGTCGTTGAAGTTGGTTATGCAAGAGGTAAATCTAGCAGTTTTTTGTTGGGGGTAACGCTAGTACCCGTGGACTAACATTGACTTTACGTGGAAAATGAAGATTCCGAAGATCTAGGGGTGTGGCCTATTGTGTTCTAATATATCTTGTCCTTGTTTGTGTGTGCACATATACTAGATAAACCAAAGTGGTGGACCAAGAAATGAGGAAATTTTGACCTTTGCTTTACTCTTCATCTGCGTTTAGAATGTAGACCAGGAAAGTTATTTATGCAGTAACCTTATTTAGTATGAAATGAAGCTTTAAGAAAAGGTATTTATCATTAATTCTCATTTCTCCAGTCGCTGATTATATCTGCCATCTGAAAACTAAATATCACTATTGCAAAAATCAGCATGGGTGACTAATTAGGCGCTAGGCGCCCCTAGGCCAAAGGGATTTTATCCTTAGGCGGACATTAGTTGGCCGGCCGATTAGGCGGCCTAGGTGCCAGAGTCGGCCAACTAGGCGCCTGAGTCGGTCAATCTAGGCTCTCAAGTCGGCCAAGCCCAACTCGGCTGAGTGTTTTTTTTTTTTTTTTTTTTTTTTTTTTTTTTTTTTGTGTGTGTGTGTGTGTGTGCTGTTTTTCTTATTATTATTATTCGGTTGCCTAGGTGGCACCAAGGCACCTCTGGGCTCCTATTGCCTTCTACAACATTGCTAAATATTGTCTTCTTGCAGGTGAAGATGGCTGAGGAAACCGTTAAAAGGATTACTGGGATGCATTCACTATTCCAAACCATGCCCGAGATACCCACATTGAGCATACCATCCTTCGCTGATAGCCCTTCTGACACATCAGCCGATGCTACTGTACCGCTGCAAGATGATGCCGATAACCACTACTACCAATCCCTTTGTCGTGATTCTAGCATCCAGAATGGCTTGCTGGACATCCCTCCGGTTGATAACGCACGACAGGATTCTGCTGCAACAGCAGGGGTGAACAATATGGGAGGGTTGGCTTCAATGCACAGAGTGGCCAGCTTGGAAAATCTGCAGAATCGGATCCGCAGAGAAGCAGGAGGTTCATGTAGAACTCAGTGCAGGTTAAGCAATGATGTGCAGAAGGGGACCTAATATAAATCAAAACTTTGTGCTAATCCACCAAAAAACTATTTTGTGACATGGTTCATGCTAGAAAATGGTATTGTTTTCAGTGATCGAATGATTCATTTTGCGTGAATTCACTTGGATAATGTTCCTATTCAATAAATTGAATGCTCACATCTTACGAGTTATTACATCATGCCAGTTCATAGTTGGACTTGAAATTACAAAAGGACATGGGTTGAAAAAATCGCTAGGTATTTTTCGAGGCTCGGAGAGCTTAGGCGAAGATTAATTGGCTTTTAGGTGTCTGTGCATTTTTCTTTACATTTTTTGTAATATTCTCTCATTTATAATTTTTCACTATTTTCTATACATTTTTTAAATATTCTCTCATTTATAATTTTTCACTATTTTTTCTAATTTTTGTAATATACTCTCATTTTTAAAAATAGTCTTACTTTCATATCACAATAATAAATTAATTAATATATTTTTTTGATATATGAATTAGGTTCAAATGCAACTATGTTTCTTGTGCGGGCATGTCAGAGTCATTGGACGAGATTAGGTCATGCAGATGAGAAAAATGTAGGGTAATTTTGTAGTTCGATAATGTATGTTTAAGTGGTGCATTAAGTGCTACTGAGTGGTGCACTTATGATTGCTCTGTGTGCATTACTTGATGCTCTGTAGTGCACATTCAAGTGACTGTAAATTAATCAAAAGGACGGTGATATTTTTGTAATTTTGTGCATAATGTATATTTCGGTAATGCAATAAATGCTAATGTGTAGTATATTTATAAGTCCTCTGTGGTGCATTTATGAGTGAATTGTGATGCACCGCGAAAAAGGGAAAAAAAAAAACAAGATAGGTTCAATAGACCCGTTGAGTGGTGCAATACTAAATGCATCACAAATCACTCAAAAGTGCAACATAGGGCACTCATCAGTGCACAGCATAGCATCACTTAGGTATACTTCGGAAGTGCACTTATGAGTGAATTGTGGTGTCCCACCAAAAATGAGAAAAATGTGGTAGGTTCAATAGAACCATTGAATGGTGCAATATTAAGTGCACCACCACATACATGCTCGGTCCTATCATTTTATAGGCTTGGGGCGTAACAACAAAAATGGACCATATATGAAATTAGTATATATTTTCATAAATAAAATTTAAATTAAATAGGAAACAAATACTAGTATCAAATAACTTGAAATAAGATTTACAAGTTTTTAACATTTTTGCGTACACAATAATAATAATGAAAACAACTCTAAATTCTTTACCTATGACCTCTCACTTGGGAGGGTCACAGCTATGCCGCTTGACCACAAGATCTTTTGTTGTAGGATACATTTATTCCCCTACAAAAATGTAAAACCAAACCCCCATCAATAGCTATAGCAGAAATTCAAACAGAAAATAGAATTACTAAGACTACACACCTAAGGGTACTTAGCCTTCAAATCACCCACAGACACACCAACCAATTCTGCACACTCACGATCCCATATCAGCATGGGAGCATCTCCACTATCATCTGCAACACGTACAATTACCTTATACTTAACAACTCCTTCATGCCAAGAACCCTTACATCCACCACAATACATCATCCCCACGCTCAGTCACCTTTCTCTTGCAAGAAATATAATACCAATCCACCACGCTCTTAACATCAACAATTGTACCAGCAACCCAATACTCACCCACCTGCAGATTAAAAAGTAGAAATCAGTAAACAGACATGCAACATAGGCACTTTTCGCTGCTTTTTCTTAATCTTTTTTCCTACAACACATCTATGTGAAAAATTTATGTCAATGTGTGCCTTATTTATATTGTTTTCTTTTTAGATACATTTAAATTCTGCAGAAAAGCTATAGTTTATTATTACTTTTTATACATTGAAACTGTAATTTACTGCACTTAGATAGGAGTCATTTTATTTTCTGTTAGTTCATATGTGTCTCCACTGAATATTATTTGTGAGTTGGCAGAGTTATCTGAAATATATAGATCTGAGTTTACTATTGAACACATAAATAACCATAGTTAACATACACCTAAAAAAACAGACTGCAGAACATATTAGAGAACCAAAATTGAAGGTTAAACATAGGATAAATGAATACCTGTTTATTGAAGTATATTTGTTCAATAGAAGTAATAACCATATTATTAGCTAGCCAGAGCTGCAATAGACAGAACACCAACACCAATCCTAGAGGCAGAATCTATACACCTTAAGGGTGTCCGATTAATTACTGGTATAGCTGCAAACAAAAAAAGACACAATTTAGAAACTGAAAAATCATATAGGCCCTGTATGGTAAATGGCTGTTGGCTGATTGGGTTGACTGTTTGGGTTAGAAGGTATGATTTGTTAGTGACCCTGTTTGGTAAATAATCATCCTATCAGCCAATTTTGGCTTATTTGGTCACTATTAGTTGGTAAATAATAAGCTTTTTGTAACTCCAAAATGCTAAAATTCAAAAGGCTACTCAAAGTAGCCTTTTCAATTAGCTTTTTGAGAAAAGAAATTATACCTAGGGCTGTTAGCGAACAGAGCTTTCGACAAACTACTCGTGTTCGAGCTCGGTTAGCGTTCGTGTATGTTCGTTTATTAAGGTAAATGAACATTAACAAACAAAATTTAGAGCTCGGTTAATAAACGAACAGAGTCTGAACAGTGGTAAGCTCGTTTGCTAAGTGTTCGCGAACAAGCTCGTTTGTGTTCGTTTAGTAGTGTTTGAGAACAAGCTCGTTTAGTATTCGTTAATTAATGTTCGCGAACATGTTTATATATATATCATGTTTATATATATATTTATATATATATATATATATATATATATATATATATATATATATATATATATATATATATATATATATAGAATATTAATCAAATGTGGCCGTGCTCTTAGGTGTGGCCGTGCGGTCACACACCACTCAATGTTACGAAATACACCACTCAATGTTAAGAAACACACCACAATGAAAATATACAAAAACACCATAAAACACACCACACACCCAAAATAATGCACCATAACTCCCATGTCCCTAATGGTGCATTTGCTAATACTGTGTGGTGTATATTTGCATACCTAGTGGTGTGTTTTTGGGTGATGCGTCCCTAACGATGCATATTTGTGTGGTGCATTTTCTAACACTGAGTGGTGTATATCTGTATACATAGTGGTGAGGCCGCACTGTTCACACCTAAGAGCACGGCCACACTTGAACATGACCCTATATATATATATATATATATATATATATATATATATATATATATATATATATATATATATATATATATATATAAATTTGTTCGTGAAGATGTGAATGCAGATTATTTATTGTTCGCGAACAAATTGTGTTCATGAACATGTGCAGGTGTTTGGTTATTAAGTGTTCACAAATGTGTTCATGAACGTAAATGAACATGTTTGTGAACGTGTGTTTGTTAACGTTTGCGAACACGTTCGTGAACGTGTTCGTTAACGTTAACGAACACGTTCGTGAACATGTTCGCGAACGTTAACGAACACTAACGAACGCTTAACAAACGAACACGAACAGAATTTTCAAAAACCTTAACAAACGAACACGAACACGAACACCCCAAAATCCTTAACAAACGGACACGAACAACCTCCGTTCGTTTATGTTCGGTTCGTTAACAGCCCTAATTATACCAAACAGCTATCAGCTAACAGCTAATTTATCAAACAACTTTCTACAATCAGCCAATGTTATCAACAAATCATACTTTCTAACCCAAACAGCCAACCCAATCAGCTAACAACCATTTACCAAACAGGACCAATAACATTAGCTGATTGTAAACAGTTGGGTAGCATCAAAAGAGCTGCAGATGCGAACTTCACCATTTGCCAAATCACAAAAATTTAGTTTATTAGTTAATAGAGCCTTCAAAATAAAACAAACAACAAACTACTTCATCAAGTAGAATAGAAAATGTAACTCACTGTCCATAAATTTAACACTACACATCTGAATCAATAATATGACTGGATCCTTCCCAACTGAGTTGAAATAAGGACTTAGTTGATCCACATGGTCATCCCACAAAGTAAACTTAACCTGCCTTTTACTATTAAATACAGCAGAAAACACAATAAGACACAGTTAAAGAGCAAATTAAAGTAGGACAAAATTTTGAATAATGAAACAAACCTATTGTCTTCAAGAACAAAATCAATCAGCCGACTCATCTTTCCAGCTATTACCTTCTCCTGTGGAGAATAAATCTCCACTAATCGCCCAATCACATCTGCATTTTGAAACACAAGATTATTAGATGAAGAATATAGCTTATACTGTCAATTCATAGAGTACTTCTACGTGTTTTAGACAGCTGTATGTGAACAAACAATTTCTGCATATTCTTACCTATCAACACTTTCTCATCAATTTCTTGTTTTGAAAGTATAGCTTCAAAAGTCTTGAACCGAAACATTGTTTTAGAAAAATTGACACGTTTATACTCCTTCACAAGCGTATCATGCTTGAATTTGATTATGTAACGATGAGTGCTTGTCTTATACTTGAAAAAGTTAGTGATACATAGGAAATTTTTAATTCCATATACTTTTTTTCGGTGAATATGTTATTATACTTTGCAGCAACTTTAGGTATATGAACATGTATGAACATACCCTACATTTAAAAAGAAATAAAAAAAAACATAATTAGATAGGAAGAATAAAAGATAAAGAATGATAGCATGCTAGTATATAAATATCAAACCTGTTGTTCATGAAAACACATTCTTGGCTTCTTATGACTTTTTCTAATTTGGTTTCAGTGACAACATAACTTCGAACACCATTATGTCTATATAAAACTTGTATTTATAGGATGCATGACATACAATTATATAGCACCTAAAGTTATGATAGTCATACTACTTAGAAATTAAAATGTCAATACACCATTTAGGGTTCTGAGTCAAGTGTGAGACAAAACGGCTAACACTCTGCAGATATACTGTTCAAGAGGCAATACAACAAGATATCAACTATAACCGAAGATCAACACGACTTTCGCTTCCGCTACTACAAGATTAGGTTTCGCTTAGATTTACTCTATAATGTTAGACTATATTTTAGATCTAACATGGTAAACTTAACCTATTAAATAACACCGAATGATGTATTAAACAATTCATGTTTCTCATTATTATTCTCTAATACTTTCTTATTTATTAAACAATTAATTATAAATTTATTATACAATTAAAAACAAATCATTACCAATGATAATATGCAATCATTATTATATAATAGATTATTATCTATTCATTAGCCATGATAGATTATAATTTACCATACTAAAATAATATTCCTGAATTATTACTACAAAATTTAATAATATACTGTTATCTAATTAATAATTAATAATTTAATATTATAATTAATGACAAAGAAGGCAAACACGGGTGTACATGGGGTGTTGTAGTCAAAAAGTTAACACTGTTAGCTTTTATTATTTTTTTACAAATGTCTAATAATTACTCTGATGATCATCTAGCTTTCAATGATTAGTTAAAACGGTTAGCTTTTATTATTTTTTACGGAATGTTGATGATTACTCTAATGATATAACTAACTAGCTTTCAATGATTAGTTAGTTATTAGAATGATTAGTTATTAATGATTAATTGATGATTAGATGATTAATTGATTAGTTGTATGATTTTTTAATTATTTGGATGGATGATAATAAAATTATTATTTTGTCATACTTGTGCAATAATTGTCATTGTGAGTTAAAAGATAAGATAGTAACGCTAAAACTTATACGATAAATTTCGGTTTTAAATTAATACAGTTCAACATATTTAATAATAATCTGTAAAATAAAATAAGGCACCTGTTTCATCCAAAAATGTAGTGGTGTCCCCTGCAAGTTAAGTTAATGAAGTCTTGTTAAAAACAATAAATTCAATGGCAATATAAATTAGGGAAATTGCATATATGTTTGTACCTGAGGTGGTAATGTCGCGAACTAGTTCCACATAATGTCGGGTGGCCGCGTCTCGTTGATTGCCGTCGTTGTTGTTCTTGGACTGGCTGAGGGAGAAACTCATCCATTGTCGGTAATTGCAATTGCCTACCACCTTGATCGAATGACTTTCCTTTGTGAAAGTCCTGTATTGGGTGGCGCTGTAACACCTCGAATTGGATATAGACAACCAATGGAGTAATTACCGCCACACTTAGATTCGGCCCAACCTTAAATAGGCGGGATTCATTCTAAGTGCTCAGGCTAACGATGAAAGTAAGGATCGCGTTTCTTAACGTCAAAATCCAAGAGCGGCCTTTAGGATAAAACTGCATCATATATATATATATATATTGATTATATATATTCATCTGCATCATCAAAATGTAACTCGAAAGTTACCAAAACGAAATGGGTTAATGATACCACCCATTCGAACTATCTAGAGAAAGAAAACCCGACTAGATGACTGTTCGATTTAGCCCTTTACAAAAGGTATATCTACACAAAAACTAGGCTACGCCCCACCTTCCCCTTCTACTCCGTCTAATCTAGGGAGTAATACACGGGACCCGTGTACGTACCCCAGACTTCACACCACTTGCCATCATACCACGTCATGTGGTCTAGGAACCGGCAAGTATTCATAACCATCATCCACTCCTCATAAGTCTCCGGGGGACTTGGGTCCCACTGATAGGGATAGTGCATTATGAACTCTGGCGGGTCACTGCCCGGAACCAACTCGAGAGGGTAAAGCCCGTAACTAGCTTGAATCTCGTCAAAGGGACATAAGGGCAGGACCGGTGGGGGCATCCAGAAAGGAGTGTCGGGCGAACTCGGAACAGGGGTGACGTCGAGCGTGTCGAGTAGAACGGGCGGATCGGGAGCATAGCCGGGGCCATATGGATCGTCGTCGGATAAATACTGTATATAATCATCATAGTCATATATAGGAAATATAAACTCGGACGGATCCGAGTCGGGTGGGCTGTTGGATCCCACACTAGACATCTGTTAAGAACACAATGAAGTGTAGTTAGCGCGACGGCTAAGTAAGGATATCCATTATCCCTTGAAAATAAACAAAGGTTTCAAATAATCAAACAATAAGCATAAGGCAAGATAGTATTACCACAGCGAAATCGTCCTGCAACAACATAAATAACAAATAATTTCACTTCATATCATTAATTAGAACAATTAACTCAGTCATAATTTCACCCAGTAGTTAGTTCTTACGCGTCACCCATGATACACAATTCTCGTCTTACTCATAAGTGGGGTACGAAACACATCCACTATTAGATCTCGGTGGGGTACACAACACATCCACCTTTCAATTCTCACGTGGGGTACGAAACACATCCACGATTAGTTCTCGGTGGGGTACGAAACACATCCACCTTTAAATTCACAAGTGGGGTACGAAACACATCCACTATTAGATCTCGGTGGGGTACACAACACATCCACCTATCCAAGTTTCACGTGGGGTACAAAACACATCCACGGTTAGTTCACGAGTGGGGTACGAAACACATCCACTGTATAGATTCATAAGTGGGGTACAAAACACATCCACTATTAGATCCCGGTGGGGTACACAACACATCCACCTTTTCAAGATTCACGTGGGGTACACAACACATCCACGATTAGTTCACGAGTGGGGTACGAAACACATCCACTATTTAGATCTCGGTGGGGTACACAACACATCCACCTTTCCAACAATCATGATTAGTTAGTGTTAAACATATACTAACACATTCAAGCATAGAGTCATGATCAATTTCAATACATAGCTACTTCCCAAAATCATAAAATAGTTAAGTAAAATAATTTTGGCTTCAAAAACACCCACCCGGATGCCCGTAGGCTCTCAAAACATCACAACACATAAGTCCAAAAACATCGGGGAAAAACCGGGTCGGGAATAGGTCGAAACGAGTCCGCGTCGCGCGGACTCGCAACTGTCCGCGCCTGCGGACGCGGCGTCCGGACCGCGTCCGCGGTCTCGGCCTCTCGCGCCGAGACTGGGCGCCCTCGGGCGCGCAGCGGACGCGCGCGTCCGAGCGGCGTCCAGCCGAGGCGCCGTAAGGCGTTTTTGTGAGGGCGCGCGGTGGACGCGCGTCCACTGTCGCGTCCGCCCGTTTTTCTGCCCACTTTGGGCCGCAAGTTCGGGGCCGTAACGCCCCGATCTACCACTTTTTTTCACAAATACAAGCATATACGGACCCCAAACAACATATATGTGCATAACAATAATTATGAACACATACAATAACATTTATCAAGCTTAAATTCAAGGATTTTTAAGTCAATTTGTAGATCTAAAGCATAACACACACATTTCATGAACAAAGCTCTAGCATGCAATTTTTCCTAGCATTTGTCTATTTCCAAGAGATTGAACCGACTTAAGGGAATCCTTACCTTGATTTTTAGATCGCGTAGTTGAGGGTATTTCCTTGAAATTTTCCTCCCAAAAGTCCTAAAAAAATCACCATAACAATAATATTTTCTTGTATTAATATCACACTTAAATGCTAGAGATGATTGAACCATTAAAGCTTAAAGTCTTACCTAGACTTTGCTACTTGGGTTAGGAAAAAAAAATAGGAGAGTGGGAGCTTGGATTATAAGAGTAAGACTTAGCAAAACTTCTTTCTCTTCTTCTTCTCCTTAGGGTGTGTTTGGTAACCTGTAAAATGACTTCCGGAAAATGTTTTCAGAGTTTTCTGTGTTTGGCAACTCCTGGAAAATGTGGTCAACGGAAAATGTTTTCCGTTGACCAAGTAAAATCAGTTCATTTTTCTGGAAAATGACTTACGAAATTTTTTTCCGTAAGTCATTTTACGGAATCGCCAGAATAGTTGTTTAGCATGTTTTTGACCAAAACCAAGCCATATCACCCATGACCATGGACCAAGGAGGTGGGGAAACCGACGAAAACCTCTGTTACATTTATTTTTTTATTATTTTATTATTTTTTTTATTTTTTATTTTTTAATAAATTCTATTCTTTTTATTAAATACCATTATTTTAATAACTATTATAATTTTTTATATTTTAAATAAAACAATTACAACGTTTAAGTATACAATTCTATCCATTTTCCAGAAAATGAACCAAACGCACAAAGACAGTTTTCCATAATACATCCAAACACTGGAAATGAAACTGTTTTCCGGAAAATGACTCATTTTCCAGAAAACATTTTCCAGAAGTCATTTTCCTGCTTTCCAAACGGACCCTTAGTAATTTCGAAATTGGGATGAAGGAAGGGAAAAGATGATCACCTTGTTTTAGCTTGAAGTGGAAGTTACAAGTACAATGCACCATACCCCTTATGTCATGGTATTAAACGCCCAATCTAGATCAAATCTTTCTTAGGATTATAATGCCACATGTCATCACCCTAACAATCCCTTAAGAAGATATTAATTTTCTTGATCAGTTTAGGCCTAAATCAGATGAATGTTCGGAGGATTATAGCTTAATTCGGGAAAATTCTAATACTAAAATTATCGTAAAAATATTCCCGTCGCAAATCATCGATTTTGGGAATTTTCCGGTAATCCGCTAAATTTAGGTTCAGAGTCCGTAACGATTTATCCCTTACGGTCCATTTAGAAATTCTCTTGAACCAATTAAAATTCAGGCCTAATCGTATGATACCCAATAATTCCAATTCTGAAAAATCCGAATTGAATCCACATCCTAAAATTTTCCTCGGTTCGTAATTGATACGTAGTTCGCAGCTTATCGGCAATAAATCCTTAAACGAAACAATTATTTCAAGTACCGAACAATCCTCCCTTAATTGTCATAACTAAAAAAAAATTTTATAACGCTATTTTCGAATCTTAGTTTTATCGGAAAACCGAGGGGTTACAGGCGCGAAGGCATATTGTTGTATGTAGGACGAGTTCGTACACTACACTCGCTGGGGTCGTATAATTTAGATATTGAAATGAAGAAGGAGCGAATGAAACAGCCCCATATGGTGAGTACTCCCCAAAACGAGCTTGTCTGTTTCTTGCACTTATATCATAATGAGCATATTGTACGACAACATCAAAATCCACATCGGTCCATACTGCTGGCGATCTATGGGTGCTTTGACACACTAAAACCGATGGATTTATAGGTTCCGGATGAAAAGTACGCCCTTGTCTTGCCATATCTGATCTCTAAGAAATTATTATATAAAACAATTATAATATGTTACAAATATAAAAATATGAAAATAGATATATGTAAATAATTCATGAGTTGGTTGAGCTGGATGATTTGTGTTTTCAAACACCAAGGGAAGGGCAAGGGTTCGATTCCTATGAGCCCCATTTGCCTTCCTTGATTTTTTCAAAGCCATATGGTTATCTAGTTAATTATCCTTGTGTGAACTATCTATATAACGAACGTGTTCTTCATTTTTTATAATCAAATACATTTGCCTGATGTTAGTGAATGCACTATTACATGGTTCTCCATTCAAATCGACCCTTCGCATATTGCGGTATAAGAATCTAATTTTTGTGTTATATATTTAAATTGTTTAATACATTCAAATCAATTCGCCGATCTCGATCTTACCTATTCTATTTTTTTTCATCAGCTGAAAACTCCCGATTGTATGCATCGTCATCTAATGCAACATTTCACAACAAAAGCAATTTTGTTGCATTACAGTGTGGCAATAGAAGTTTCAGTTGAAAATATGCACTTTACATCGAGCATTTCTGATTTCCTGATTGAAAATCATTTATTTCTGGGAGACATTGTGATTTTTCGACATCGGGGTTTTTTCAAGTTTGAAACTTTCTTCTATAAGAGTTCCTCCTATAAGCCGCGGAGAAAATTTAATCAATATGGCCCATCCGTCAGCAATCGTCTAATTGAAATCGGTAACACAACACTATATTTCATAAAATTATATGTTATATTTATTTTTAACTACATATATTAATCATAATTTCCTTAAATATTAGGACAAATAAGTTTGAGCGCAAGATCTTCAATACCACCAAGATTTGAGTTTGAGCAACTAGAGCGATGTAATTCTTTGTATATAGATTTCTGTACATTTGGAGCGGTAAGAATATTATATACATTTACTAACGGATTCCAACGTTATCATTACTTACCAGCATCTTCTTACTCCAACTGTAGCATGATCGATTGTGTGAGTTTCTCAACGATGCTAATGTCTTAGACGGACGACCGCTTCAAATTATCGATTGTTACTATTGTCTCGTTGTTACTAAAAATCACTTATTAAATATTATTATGTTATATAATTACAAATTCTTAATATAACTAATAATTAATTATTACTAACTAATCATCAATTAATTATTAATAACTAATTAACTATTCATTATTAATATTAATAACTAATAAATTTTGTAACATTAAAAAGTAATAATCATTTGCTAATAATCATTTAATGATTAATAATGATTACAAACCTACTATTAATAATCACATAATAATTAAAACCTAAAACTCCGCACTAATAATAACTAACTAATCATTGAAAGTTAGTTAGTTATCAAATATCATCAATAAAAGATGATCATCAGAGTAATCATCATTTTGTAAAAAAATAATAAAAGCTAACACTCCTTTTTCACTACAACTCCACACATACACTCGTGTTTGCCTTCTTTGCCGATTTATTTTTTTTTATAACATTTTGAAATCCATTTTAAAAAATTGTGTCCGGCGGAGAAAGTACCCCCAGTATAATACCTTGGTTTATTTCAATTTTTTAATAAAGTCTAGAAATGGCATTCTTGGTAGCGTTTTTCCATTCTCAAAAAAGGTTACCAATAATGTCTCTTTTCCTCATTTTTCCTACTTTCAAAACCCATCAAATTTTGGTATCGGCTGCGAAAAATAATCCTATTTGGGGTTATGATTCTCCAAAGTATCCCATTTCGGTCTATTATCATTGTTTCACACTCAAGTATAATATCATAACTATTGTTTTTTTTTTTGGTGAAAAAACACACCGCACCGCCACAACTACTTAAACCTTCAAAACCTTGCTCTTCCCACACCCGCATGGAGAAGCTAAGTCATCCCGTCATAGCTATTGTGATCTAAAGTGTTTTTGCACTAAATAACATTAATGCACGAAAATATTTTTAAAATGTAATTGAATTTAATAAAAAATTGCTATATTTACATCATACTCATAAAATCAAAATAAATTATATAAATGTATAAATTACCTTAACTTATACAAAGAAATCGCGATCGTAAATACTGATTCCTAGCTTCCAAAATCTTTTAAGTTTAACCACATCCTTGAAATTGAAGAAATATTTACAAGAACCTGGATTCAATGAAAACCAAACATTAAAAATATGAACAAGCTAAGAAAAGAAAAACCAAAATCAAAATGCAAAACACTGCAAATTTTAGATATCCAGAGAAAAAAAGATGAAAATGAAGAAAAACAGCGAGAGAAAATGTAGAGATGGAGAAGATATAAGGTCGAATCTTACCGATGAATTTTAGCGGCATTGGGTCAGTTCAAAGATTAGAGAATCGTGTAGGGAGTTTGTGAGCAGAAGATGGAGAGTGGAAATAATGAGAGCTGAGTGTTTAAAGTTTGGAGAGATTGAGAATTTAAGAAAGAGAGTTTTTCCAAAAAAAAAAAAAAAAAAAAAAGAGTTAAAGTGTTGAAGACTGATAAAAGTGTTTGATATATGCGTGTCCAATCGTTATTGTGTGGATTACCATCTAAAAAACGACTTTGTTTTGGGTAATGCTTTTTTTACGTGATCAACTGCAATATACATTTTTATAATTTATTATGTACATTATTCTAACACAAAGTATATTATTCTAACAAATAATATGCATTATTTTACCGTAGAAGTTTCAGTATTTTAACTCATAATGTATATTATTTTAACACATAAAGTACATTATTTTAACATATAATGTACATTATTCCAACACGTAATATATTATTATGACTAATAATGTAGAATTATATTATTCTAACTCATAAAATTCAACAACGTCATTTTGGACCGTGATTTACACACCGAATAACTTGCCATGCGTCTTCAAATTGAACAAAGTTCACTAGAGGTTATTCCTTACTGCTACATTTCCATCTTTTCAAACAAAATAATTTCACCTACCCAAGTCACGGGTGAACTGCAAAAATAGTCCACTTGAATTGTCAAGTTGCAGGCAATGAACAGTGACGACTGAATTGTTAAGGCTGAGTGAACTGCATAAAGGAAATGATGGGTGATTGTAAGGCTGGCAAGTGAATAGTTAAGATTCCACACCTCACTTTTTCCAATTTTTGCTTTTTCTTATTACAAATACTAGCATTTCACTCATGCTATCTGTGAATAATAATTATTAAAAATTGTAAATTGTATCAACAATATCAAACTTTGTTTATTCCAACAGTATTTTCTCTGCAATTCACTCACTATTCCTTTACATACCTTGAATTTCGGCTCACTTCCAATAATAATAATAATAATAATAATAATCTATACTATATATAAAAGTAAAATCCTCATATCTCATTTTTTTCCGTTTAAACTTTTATAGTCAATTAATTAAATATTTTATTGGTCAAATAATTAATTAAGCTTATTTGGTAAGAAAATATAAAATGAAAATTAACTAATATCTATTAATTGGTAATATTGTTTCTATATTCACGTATCAATACTATTATACTATTAATAAAAGTGAAACCTTCCCTTAAACTTTCCCGCACAAACTAATATTATTAGTTAATTGGTAAAAAAATTAATAAATTTTAATTGGTAACAATATTTTATTTACCAAATTCTGTCAATAATTAAACCATTATAATTATATTGTGAGAATAATAGAAACAAATTATGCGTAATTTTATAAGAAAAAAATATTTATTAATTATTATTTACACCAATAATAATAATTCATATATATATATATATATATATATATATATATATATATATATATATATATATATATATATATATATATATATCAATGGTGTATAAGTATCACGTTTGAAGGGGCATCATGCTATCAAGAGTGTGTGCTATTTGAAGGTGGTGTTTATAAGTATCACGTTTGGAGGTCGGAGGTTGATATTATTAGGCATGAAGTGATTTTTAACATTAGAGAGTTAGATATTTGTTGCAGTTGCAAGTTGTTCACTGAAACCGAGATCCTATGTTGTCACTGTTTACGCATTTTAAACGTGCATTGTGTGTCTGAAGTTCCCAAAAAATATATTCTGAAGAGATGGACTAAAATGTTTTGGAAGTCGAGAATGCTGGTATTACCCCCTCATCTCAGTGCTATAATGTTCCCTCTTCTGTTTGGACTTTAGAGATCACTAGGAAATTTCAGAAGTTGGTTGTTTAGTGCCAAGAAAACAGTGAAGCACGGAAAATTTGTGAGCAAGCAGTGTTAGATGCCAAGAGAAGAGTTGAAGCTGAGTATGGCCCTATTTTCTTCGAAGGTGAAGATTGTGAGGTCGAATCCTCAAGCGGTGTTATAAAGGATCCATCAAACAGGCGGTTGAAAGGGTTACGTAATAGAAAGGTGAGTAGTGTAATTGAAAAGAAATACAAGAAAGCAAGGGGTCGAAAGCAGCTTGCTCATATAGCTGCATCTAAAACAAAATCGGTTGTGCAGTCTCAAGTTGAAGATGTTATTTCTAATATTGCTGGGAATGGATATCTGGTGCATCCAAGGTGTGGAGGTTCAATTTTTTGTCATTTTAGTTCAAATGCAAATCAAGAGGACAATCAGAGTGTGTCTTAATGTTTGTATGCATTCAATGATATAGGTTGATTTGTGAGTAGGTTTTTGTTTGTTATTTTTTTTTTGAGATCTGCAGTTGTACTATTTATACACAGAACTATTACAAGTAATACACAGAATGTTAGGATGCACAGAATTATTTACCACAGTAATAAAAACCATTTGATGTTATCTCTTATATTGCATGCACTCTGTAATACACAGAGTGATACTATGTAATACACAGAATATGAACTGCAATCTATAACATGTTCAGAGTTAGAAGCCAGGGTTTAGCATTTCGGGTTTAAGGTTTAGGGTTTATGTTTTAGGGTTTAGGGTTTAGCACTCAGGACTATGTATACAAATATATTTTTGAATACACAGAGTTTAAGTCAATAATACACAGAATATTACCCTGTAATACACAAAATATTACTTTGTGTTATGGTTTAGGTTTTACCATTTATGATTTAGTGTTAGAGCTTATGGGTTACCATTTACTGAATACACAGAAGGGCATCATGTAATACACATAATGTTACTATGTAATACACAAAATATATAATTCAAGTCATACACAGAATAAATTTTGTAATATACAGAATAAACTTAATAGATATGGCACCCTATAATATACGATGTGACAAAAAGCTTTTTTCATTTCAGAATGAAAAGAGTTTCCATAATAGAGAACACAACACAAATATTTGTTTCAATTTCAGTTTACAAAAGATCAACATCTTTACAAATCACATGAAGTTTCATTTTGATTGTTTGTAGATTTCCTTGGCTGCCTTGGATACTTCTGGTAGCAAGGTATTAATTGGTGACATGAGTATGGTCGCTGCATATTTAGCTCTTAGTGATGTGAGGAATGTATACTGCAAACAACAGAATGCAAAATTAATTAGAAATGAAATGTTAAATATTTTTTTTGAATACGAAATGTTAAATATTTTAATATGGAAGAAAGTTGAAAGAATATTTTTGTACTTACATCTTCTTGGCCTCCAGTGAGTCCTGCATCCCAGTCTGCTATTGACCTGCCTGTATAAGTCTGCATATGCCTCATGGAGTATATGGCACAATCTACAGCATTTTCTTCATTTTGCCAAGGCATCTCCATGTATTCCACTGTCATAGATTTCATCTTCTTTGCAAGTGGATTCTTCTTTAGGGTGAGGTACTTAGTGAAGGCAGCCAACTGTAGAATATCGATATAGTTGTGTGTAATTAGTATGTAGGTACAAAATACTCTTAAAAGCATATAATGTACATAATTATAAACAACGATACACATAGTCTATTGAATCAATATACATAATTTAATAGAGATATGATTTCTTACTAGTTTCTCTGGACATTCCTCATACTTGCCTTTAGCTTTAATTCCTTCAGGAGTAGGCCTGTTGTCAATTACTTGAAGTCTTGATGTCATGAAATTAAAGCACATCAAGTAGAAATGTTGGTGTCGGAGGATACTGAAGAAGACCTGTTAAGAGTAGTCAGAAAAAATAAATCAGTTTGTGTTATACGGACAATTCAAATGAATAATATACAGGATTTAAATAATTATGGTACAGTTATTTTGTACTTACAAGGTTGGCATCACTTATATCAAGAGAAATTGATTCCAGTTGGTGATCAAGAGCTCGGCAGAAATTATTAGAAATAGCCCTTGAGGCTGCACTTTTACTCTTCTGCAAATTTGTTGCTTTTTCTAATGTCATCTGCAAAGATTTTTTTTTGTTATAACATTTTAATTCAGCAGAAAATCATCTAAGACACATTTGAAAAACAAACCATAAACGGAAATAGAATAAAGAGACATACCTAATGTCTTCAAGAACAAAGTCAATTAACCTAGTCATTTTTCACCTATTACCTTCTCCATTGGAGAATAAATCTGCACTACACGGCCAATGATATCTGCATTTAAAAACTGAAGTATATTACTTCACAAATTTAGGTAGTAATCTTCCACCCTATAGTATTTTGAGCTAATATTAAACTGTTGTTTACATATCAGTTCTGGAAATTCTTACCTATCAACACTTTCTCATCAATTTCTTGTTTTGAAAGTATAGCTTCAAAACTCTTGAAGCGAAACATGGTTTTAGGAAAATTCATACGCTTATACTCCTTCACAAGTGCGTCATGTTTGAATTTGATCATGTAACGAAGCGTGCTTGTTTTGTATTTGAAAAAGTTAGTGATACATAGGAAATTTCTAATACCATAAACTTTGTTATTATATTTGGCCACAATGTCCTTAGGTATATGCACATGGATGAACATACCCTAGATTTAAAACACAAAGGGAAAAACATAATTAGATAGAATTAGATACAATGAATAAAGATAAGAAATCATTTCATGCTAACATATGAATAACCAACATGCTGATCATGGAATTCACTTCTAATGATTGTTTCTACCTTTTTTTAGTAACTACATAATTCCGGACACAATGCAATCGGATAACCTTACTGGTTTGCTATGGATTAAGCTGCACACCAACTATAAATTGGCCAGATATAGTGGAAACATGAAGAAGAAAACAGCCACTGGTTTTGAAATGTTTGCACAATCTAATCACAGAAATTTTGAAAAGCTCTCAAATTTGTAACCTATTTCTCTAAGTTTTGTGTTTGTAAATAGTCAAGAAATATGCATGTATTTATAAGGGTAGAATCAGGTCTGTAAGAAATAAAATATTATAACAACCTCCCATACCCCTAGTAAACTGCAATCACACGCCACCTAAAAGAAATGAGACTGCTAAGTGTACAATAGCCCATGAATCATTATTACCCGGCCGGACAGGGTAAATTGAATTGGATTCCAAAATGTTGTGAAAAAAATAAACCGGCAAAATAAGTAAAGACGGGTGTAGATGTGGAGTTGTAGTAAAAAAGGTAACACTCCTCTTCATGAGGAGTGTTAGCTTTTATTATTTTTGTCTAATGATCACCTGACTTTCAATGACTAGTTTAGCTTTTATTATTTTTTACGGAATGTTGATGATTACTCTAATGATATAATTAATTAGCTTTCACTTATTAGTTAGTTATTAATGATTAGTTATTAATGATTAATTGATGATTAGATGGTTAATTGATTAGTTGTATGATTTTTTTTAATTATTTGGATTGATGATAATAAAATTATTATTTTATCATACTTGTGCAATAATTATTGTCGTGAGTTAAAGATAATAGTAACGCTAAAACTTGTACGATAAATTTCGGTTTTAAATTAATACAATTCAACATATTTAATATACATCTGTAAAATAAAATAAAGCACCTGCTTCATCCAAAAATTTAGTGGTGTTCCCGGCAAGTTAAGTTAATGATGTTAAAAACAATAAATTCAATGGCAATATAAATTAGGGAAATTGCATATATGTTTGTACCTAAGGTGGTAATGTCGCGAACCAGTTCCACATAATGTCAGGCGGCCGTGCCTCGTTGATTACTGTCGTTGTTGTTCTTAGACCGGCTGAGGGAGAAACTCATCCATTGTCGGTAATTGCAATTGTCTACCACCTTGATCGGATGACTCTCCTCTGTGAAAGTCCTGTATTGGGTGGCTCGAAGGCATATTGTTGTATGTAGGACGAGGTTCATAATTATGCATGTGAGGTTGGGATTGTTGATAGGATGACCCAGGTTGGGTGGGGTCGTACACTGCACTCGCTGGGGTTGTATAATTTGGATATTGAAATGAAGATGGAACGAATGAAACAACCCATATGGTGAGTACTCCCAAAACTGTTGAAATGAAGATGAAGCGAATGAAACAACCCCAATTTACAAATGGATCTATTTTTAATTTAAAAAAAAATATTGAATGACTTTACAAATGTTGGGTTTAAATGCACCTGAAACAACGATCTTTCTAAACGAGATAGATGCGCAAGAATATACTACGGTCATCTTCCTTACTCTACAATTAATTAATTATCCTTGTCGTAAGTGATTTTGTATTTGTAGATTTTTTAAGTCTATCATTTAGAACTATCTATTTACTATATAACGTGTTCATTTATGTCCTTCATTCTTATTACTAGCTTGCGTTACTAACTAATCATCAATTAATTATTGCGTTACTATCTTATCTTTAACTCACAATAATAATAATAATTAGACAAAAAAATAATAAAAGCTAACACTCCTCATGAAGAGGAGTGTTACCTTTTTTATTACAACTCCACATCTACACCCGTCTTTTCTTATTTTGCCGGTTTATTTTTTCCGTAACATTTTGGAATCCATTTTAAAAATCATTGTCCGGCGAAGAAAGCACCCATAGGACATTACCCTATAATTCAGGCTAAAATGACACTAAATAGGCGGGATTACATGATTTTAAAATAGGTAATATAAATATTCCAAAAAAAAAACGACGTTGTTTAATCTGGGCGGGAAAATAGACTATCCTAATTGGCTAGATTCCGGTGTCTTTTATATATATATATATATATATATATATATATATATATATATATATATATATATATATATATATATATATATATAACATATATTTTTGGCTTGATATAGTTAGAATTTGTAAATTTAGTCTATTTCTCACAAAATTTGGTGTGATGTATTAAAGCATTTTGTCATGGATTTACAATTTGAAATTTTATAGTATATATCCATTTTTTCATTATTCAAAATGTTGGATCTCTTTGATTTGGACTCATATTAGCATTTGGATATTAATTCTATACTTTGAAAGTTTTTATTAATTTTTTTAAAGTTATACAATTTGTTTGAAATATATGAGTTTAATATTTAATTTGATGCATATTTTTCCTAAGCATAATATTCAGTTTTAAATTATACAATTTTATTATGCATTTAGCAATGCATAGTTTAGGATGAAATTATATTAGTTCATAATTAAGTTGGACTTATGCAAAACTTTAGTTGTAGTAGTGTCTGAATTTAAGTACATTTCGTCCGTTAATTTAGTCGACTATTTTTTAAGCTTTATACATAGGTGAACCTTACAGATTTATGGTGTATAATCCTACAGTGTTATAGGCTTATACCCCAAACAGTTACACATTAAGTACATATGAATTGGGGAGCCATAATAATTTTATGGTCATGACTTAAGAACATCTTGTGTCATTAGTCCCCTTAAATATTATATATTTTGATTTTTCCATCACAATCTGGTATAATCTGTTTGTTAAAATTTTAATTATTCTTTGCTAATGTGATTTGGTTTTAGTTCATTAAAGAATAGTCATAGCATCTTTAATTTACTGATTTCTATTAAGTTTCATCACATAAATATCATGCAAGGAATTGATAATTGTCTAGTGATATTTTAATTTTAATCTGGTTGGGGAGTAGCCACAACATTTTTAATCAGTTAAAATTATATATTTAGCGGTTTATCTTGATCACATAAAGTTTTAGACATATAAGTTGTGATTAATTGTATGGAATTTAGTCCACAAGCAATTTCGTTATATTTGTACAATTAATTAGGATTAAATACTAGACTATGATCATAATTTAGCCCAAAGGCAATTATGTATCGGAATGTAGTTTAGTAATTTTTTCAGCGATGATTGAACTAAATAAATTTATTTACTTTATGATTATCTATAAATAATTTCCATCTCTATCATGAAGTTTAGTTTTATGATGTAAATTTTAGGCCATATTTCTTAATTTGCCCACAAGGATTAAGAAAAGAAATATGATTTCTTAATTTTTTTTTTTTTAGTTATCACAATGGTTGTAATGAAGCTTGTTGAATAAAACTTTAGTATACAAGCAAGTTTTTTATGTCATTAGATTTTTCATTTAATTTAATAATTGTTTCATCATAAAATTTCAGTTGAATCTAATTGAATTAAAACTTTCGCTCAAGGCAAGTTTTATTTCACTAGGTTCTTCGGGCTATTTGATGTTTGAGATAAAATATTATCACAAGGGCTTTAATTGGATTTAATAGAATTAAAACTTTAGCCACATACAAATTTTATGTCAATAAATTCCTCAACCCGCTAGATAATAATTTTATCACAATCTTTTAGAATTTATAAATTTTTTTTTTGAAAACTTAGAATTTATAAATTTAGTTCAACTATAATTCTAAATTTCATGGCTTGTATTGACAAAACATGTATTTAGTTACTTCCTAGATTTAGCAACATTTAATAGTTCATCCACGAAACTTGCTCAGTTATTTGGACTAACTGTAGGAAATTTCATGATATATATGATATACCTCTTTTGGAATAAAATGTATGTTTTGAACCAAAATTCATCTTGATTTTTAGAGATGTATTTTATTATTTTAGTATATCCGTAGAGAGCTATGTCCTCATTAGTTATACATTTAGTTGGATTATAATTGGAACCAAATATTAATTATTTAGTACGCCCAACTAATGGTGAGGACTTATATTTTCATTACTTAGTTGGTCAAATCAATTATGAGTATGTATACCATTAATTTCGCAGAAGAATATTTTAATCAATAGGAGTGATCATTTAGAAAAAAAATCATTAAGATGCTCAACTAAAGATTCCACAAGTATTAATTTTGCACTTGTTCATATAAATTCGTAAGTTCAAATTATTGAACATTTGGTTGTGCAAAATATATATGAAAATGTTGTAACAATATTAAGGATTTTATTAGAACAAATACATTTAACTTGTGAAAGAAGAAACAATTCTCATTATATATGACAACTAATTAATGTATAAAATTATATTTAAAACTCAAAAATTACAAAATTTTAATTCTTGTGCATATATAAGAAAGAAATGAAAACGATCGAGAACTTCACGAGAAGCTCATTCAATAATAACCCGCCGGCGCGGGGTGCATATGCTAGAGTATTTGAAATAAATAACAAATTAAAAGAATTTGATCTGATCAAACGTTTTAACAAGTCAAAATTAGTGTCACCGATTAACAGTTAACCACCACTGGAGTGGGTGACTGGAACAGTTTCAAACTGCCCATCCTTGTACACATGAGCAAACTGCTGCGGCAATGCATGCTCCTCCTGCATATATACATAAATTACAAAATTCTCAATATATAAACGTTTTCATTTTAACTATTTGTAGCAACCCTGCAACTTATTTGGTCTCTTTGAGTAGCTCAAATAAAAAGAAAAATTAAGTGTCTCAAGCATATCACATCAGATTATGTATAGGGTAGGATTGCCTAACACTTCAATAAAGAAAATATTAAAATTGATGGAAATTGTCTTTTTCTTTTTGAAATAAGGGTAGAAAATATCGCATTAAACATGGATTTATAGGTTTGGTATACTAGGAAGGAGATCGAAGCATACCCAATCATAATCAAGCCCTTCTTTAGCAGGCACTGAAACGTTGATTTCAGTAGACTCAGCTGTCGTAATAGAAGCCTCCAATGAATTTTTACTCAAGTATAACTGGACCCCAGATGTATTATCCACTGAAATTGTTGGTGCAATACCCTAAAGAACCAATGTAGAACCAAAGAAATATAAACCCATGTCCCATAACACAAACAAGGAGGAAGAACAGATACTAACTTCTGAACTCTCAATGTCAATGGCAATGGAATAGAATAATAAAGCTCTTTTCAGTAGAGTAAAAGCAAAATACCTGACATTGCACCTCTATACCTTTGCAATTAACAAGCTCAAAAGCTGCCACAACATCCTGTGAAGTTTTTGAATTAGCCCATTAATTTTTCATATTCAAAGGACATGTTCCATGTTCAAAAAGTTTCTCACTCACCGTGAATAAAACACCCATCTTACTGCATTTATCAAGGGTTATGTTGTTTACTTTTCCTGCAAAATATCATCGTTTGACACAAGTTAGCTCTTTCAAAGTTATTGCTCAAAAAAACAAAGAATTATTCTGCAGTTTATAACCGAGCTGACACTAGATCAGACTTTACTTTGCCAGAAGCAAAAGTTACCTTGGATCTGCAGAACAGAACCTTTGCACCCAAAGACATATACAGACTGCTTGGGATCACAATCATCAATAACCAAATTCTTCTCGTCAATTTGATACTCAACCACCCATCTGCAAGAAACACATTTCACAAATTTCATAATGATCAAACACTGCACGTATTAATCAGGAAATGTAGGTGCTTACTTGCGACCCATTTGGAGCTCTAGTTTTGGATTTCCTGCTTTAGAGGAAAATGCTGACTTAGCAGAGCCTTTCTTCCCAGTATCTCCAACAATGCTACTTCTATCTGCCCGGTTCTTTGATTTCATATCATCTGTTACCTTTCTCAAACCTAGACTAGAAAGAAAACAAAGATTACAACATAAAACTGAGATCAAATAAAAAAGAAGCTAAGCTGCCAAGAACAAAAATTACCGGATGTTACCGGCTTTCCAGAATTTATTTCTGCAAAAACAGCAGACATTCCCTTTGAATTTGTTGATGAAGACTGATGAGATCCAGACGTGAAAAGTGAAGATGGAGCTGGAGGTGCAGATACAAAATGCTTCCCTGTAGCATTCCATACAGGACCCAATGGGTAGTGACTTTTCACATAATCTCTCAAGCCAGGTACATAAAGCTCCTTCAAAGCTTTTGCCCACTCAATGTGATTGGGATCATTGTTTTTATAGTCCACAAGAATCTATGATGCAATGAAAATTGGTTCAGGAATTAGAAATAGAAATGGCTTCATCTCACTCTGAAAAAGTAGTTGGCCAAAATGATGATCATGTAAAGCATCAATAAAATACCCAAGTTTTGCATTTCCCCATTTAGTCCTTTTTTTTTTTTTTTTTTTTTTTAATTTGACCTAATAATATCGTTGATTTCAATTTTTTGCCAAATTCAATCCCAGTTAAGAACTAAAATTGGCACCCAAATTAAAGAAAAAAAAGTTAAAAGAATACAAAATGTCTAAACCATTAATTGTACCTTGTTGGAGTAAAATTCAGCTGTCTGCCAGCTTTCTTCCACATGAGCAGTGGGCATGCTCATACCTATGAACAACTGTGACATAAGTAACCAGTTTGCATATACATACTTATTAACAAGTGAGATAGATGTGTCTCACCGCACTCTTTTCCTGTGTAAGCAATCCATGCCAGGGCTGTTAGACTTTCAGCTGTGGCCTTCAAGTGGTTGGAGAAATCAGATTTACTCCCCTCTGTCATTGATGAAGCCTTCATAATTACTTCGTTCAAGGGCTTCAAAAATTCTGGCATACTTTTCATATCGGGTTTCTAGGTAATCCATACATAATGTGAGTGTAAGATCTAAACAATTCAAATTTATCGATAACTGAACAGGACACATAGCATGATCTCAACATGAAAATGAAATGGAGGAACTGCGATTTTCAAATTAATTCAAAAATTTCCACACAACAAGTTGATCTATGGATTTAATTAGAATAAATTAACCTGAGTTTCCTTGACTTTGATCAGAAGCTGCTTTTCAACAAAAAATGCTTCCTCTAAGATCATGGATGCATCCAAAACTTGTCCTCCAATCTTCTCCGCCGCGCTGGTAATCGCCCCGATGTACTGTGAAATCAGACCGTCGAATACAACTATCGACGGATCCGTCGCTGCATATCCGTCTACATTCAGCGACCTCGACGCCTGGAATCCGCCGGAACACAGCGCCTCCAGACGGTCCGCCACTGATTCCAACCGCTCTACTAACTTGGTTTCCATGGCCACCCAAACCTCTCTACATTCAAATACTTCCGATCCGTATACAATTTCCTCCTTCTTGTAGATGATCTTGTTGCGATGTTTCGATCAACTGATGCTCCATACCTGCGCGCGTTTGCTGCATGAATTTCGAATCTCTGTGAATTTCTAGGCGACACGTGTAGGATAGCTAGTAAATGATGGCCCTTTTTCTGCGTTGTGGCTAATTTGAAGCACACTAATAAATACATAATCATAATTAAAATCCACTGAGAATTACTAAATGACGACTCTGTTTAGTAATATCTTTAATTATATTATAAATTAATCAACAATCATAATTAAAATTAATTGATAAATGTTAAATAACAACTTTGTTTAGCAAAATATTAAATTGTATTATGAATAAATCAATGATCATTATTAAAATCGATTTATAATTTTTAAATGACAATTCTATTTAGTAAAATAGTTAATTATATTGCAAAAACTTATGTGAGATCGCTTCACGAACTTATTAATCCGTGAGATTGGTCCAGTCAACATAATTTGGGTCATGGTTAGTATTAAGGGTTGGTCTTTGGTTGGTTTTTTATGACCTAAATTATGTTGATCCGATCCGTCTCACGAATTGAGACTCGTGAGACGGCCTTACACAAGTGTGACCCAAATTATATTATTAATAAATCAACGATTATAATTAAAATCAATTGATAACTACAAATGACGACTCTGTACATTATTGTGAAAAAATGACAACTCTAATTACTTAATTATATTATTAATAAACCCACAATTATATACCAAATCAATTGATAATTATTAAACGGAGACTTTATTTATAAAAATATTTAATTATATTATAAACAAATTCACAATCACATTTAAAAACTCTCATTTTTAGGGATAAACAAATAAAGAGGTGTGGCATAAGGCCTAATTCTAATAGAACAAGAATTTGCCGAGTTTTAAAAGAAACACAAGAAGAAAACCAGCATACCTTTGGGTTTTATTGCAAGTGCAGAAACAATAGTAATCCTCTGATCTGCAACAAAATTACCAGAATAATCAACAAGTACATTCAAGATGAAAAACATAGCTTATATAAAATGGGAAATGGATAAATAAAATCAATTTAATTACTAGAGCAACTAAAAACATCAAAGCAACAAAGAGGAAAATGAAAATTAGGTTGGAAAAAGGCTACAAGGAAATAAAGGTTGAAAGAGTATTCTGAGAATCTCACACCAAGAAAAATAAATAATGTACAATCAAACATCAATGGAATAAAGTAGAACAAAAACTAGAAAAAGTTCAATCTCAAATGAAATTGAGAACTCACAAAAAAACATTATTGTTTAAGCAAATAATAACAACAAGGTTGTCTCTCCTCTAAGTCCACTTGCTCAATTTCGTTTGTCTCTGGTGAACAATGAAGTTTGATCAAGGTGCGCTATATATAAGAAGTCAATAGCGAGATATAATGGTGGTGCTTAGAATTGATGAAACAATTCCACTTTCCAATCAAATAATCTACTATCTTTCTCTTCCGGCGGCAGGATCAACAATTCTTGCTTCTCAATCTACATTCATTTGCACCAATCATATTTCAAAAAAAAACATATACAACATTAATCGATATCAAATGAATAGCTTCATAGTACAAACAACTATATATATGTCCGTGCGTTGTTTGTGCATGTGCGTTGTCCGTGCATGTATGTGTGCTGCAATGATTCAAATACAAACCTTTTTATGTCTAATTTATATTTGAGAAACAAGGTTGAATAAGAATTTTGTTGAGAAATATAGACGTGAATGTACATATGCAATGAGATTAAAATTTTAAGGACAAAATCATGCCAACTGTAAAACTGTTCGTGGTTGGGAGGAGGCTCCATTTCTGATGTAGAAAATAAGACTTACAAATGAAGCAGTGAAAATGCATGCTATATATAAGATGGGAGAAACCATGCAAAAATGGAATAAATTTCTGCATTTGGTTAATCTGCTTGATATAGTAAAAAATAATTCAAAATAGCATTTTCTTAAAGAAAAAAAATTTAGAATTGGATTAATTCAAAATAAAAATAAAAGATTATATATCATATCTATAATAATACGTTGTACATGACCACATAACTTTTTAAAAAGTACCTATGTTCAAAAATATTTTAAATTATGTTAATCTATTAATTTTGTTAATATACATATATTCACACGTGAACTGTGAATATATATATATATATAGCGGGTTCACGGGGTTGGCCCGTAGATCGCACAGGCCACGGGTCTTAGTGCGTTAGGTTCGTTAGGCCCGCTCTTTCGCGGGTCACCTTTTTTGTAACCCTAACCCGCTTCACCCCGGGGCAGGTGCGGGTCGGGCTGCGAGTTTTGACCCGCTTTAACCGTAATACATACATATATATAAATAAAGTGTACCAAACATGCATATAGTTATTTTTTCACATAAGCTTGTATTTGATTGAATTTGAATGGTACAACGTTGTTGGTGAAAATGAATTTCAAAGTGTATTGAATTTTGTCTTTACAGATTAAAAGAAAAGTAAAAATCACTTATTTTCTTAAACTTTCAATTATTAAAATCTATGGTAATTAAATTTCTGTAAAATTACATTACAAAATTATTGATTGATAGTTTTAGTGTATAAAACACACTATTTTTTTCAATTTACAAATTATTTTCTAAGAAACTAATTAAAATGAGGTTTTTTATTCTCCTCCTTTAAATCAATCATTAAAAAGATGTCTTTTGTGTTACATGACAAATTATTTGTTTTTTTTAGTAGACATGACAAATTATTTTTTACTTCTTGATGTTCACCAACCTTATTGGGTTGACTAGCTTGACTATGTCAAATTATGCATATATTTCTTCTAGATAAAGCTAGTTCTTTCTCTAAAGCTGTTTATCCCTTTGGTATTTATCATAAAAGGAATCTAGAATGGGTTCATCATAAATAATGTCACCCAAGGTCGAGTTAACATTTAAAATCAAACTTAAAATAGAATATATTTCTCAGCTCGGAGGTATTTGCCCAGCCATTAGTTTCAAAACTTTGCATGACAGAAGTTTTGCAAGGATGATGCATGGTGTTTTGAGGCAAAGTATTCGTGCAGACACCGTGCGGAACTGAAACTTGGTTATGTTCTGGAGATTAGCAAGATGATTATTGGGGTTTGAACTTCCAAATTAAACTTGTTCCATATGAACATTTTCTTCTATCTTGCCCTCCACGCTCAACTTTCCAGATGAAACCTTATTGCTTTGCAAACCAGCTGGCTTTTCATGAATAACAATCCCCTTCCCATTATTTCTGCCCAGGCTCGTTATCATTCTCCACTGTTTCATTAAGCTCTACACAAAATCTTGTTCTGTCTAGTTGCAGCTGGAGAATTAAGTCCTCTTGGGCTCCCCGGCCCCCAGATTCCTGCAAATCAGATCAACACCATCATATCATGTTTAATTTTCCTTAGCTTTAATTTGTAGTAATTAAACCAGTCTAGTTCAAGAATTGCTTAGGGTGTGTCTGGTTGGTGGGTTTAGGCATGCCGGGTATCAAAGTGATTGTTGTTGTTTGGTTGATAGGTTTTTAGAATACTATTATGGGTTTTGAATACCCCATCAATTGAAAAACCCATACCCTAATGAAATAATCGTTTAATTTCCCTTACTCCTTTCTTCCCCAACTATTAATAATCATTTCCATTCCACCTTATTACGAAACATGCAAAATACTTTCACCAAAATTCATTACACTTACCAAGTATTTGATACGCATACCGATTCCGATTCCAGGTGCGAACCAAACACACCCTTAACATATTTATTTATTTATTTATCGTTAGTTTGTTATGAGTTATGCATGTAAGAGCACTGTTTTAAACATTTTACTATTATTATTATTATTATTATTATTATTATTATTATTATTATTATTATTATTATTATTATTATTATTATTATTATTATTATTATTATGGCAAAAACTTGTGTGAGACCGTCTCACCATGAGACGGGTCGGGACGGGTTGAATCAAGATGCAAATGTAACACTTATATGCTCAAATGTAATACTAATCATCAAAAATAAAATTTTTGTTACTTATAAGGGTAAATGTAATACTTTTAAGGGAAAATACAATACTTTTACATTTCGATTTAAAAGTATTACATTTTTCCACAAAAGTATTATATCTGCCCTTATAAGTAAGGGACACTTGTCAACATTACTTATTATGAAAAATGTATTACTTTTTCTCTAATAAGTAACAAAAATTGTATTCTTGATTAGTGTTATATTTGAGCATATAAGTATGACATTTGCACCTTCAAAAAAAAAATAAGTATGACATTTGCATGGTGCTTTGAGCATATAAGTATGCATTCTAGGCCTTTGTGCTTTGGCCATTAATTGTTCCAGTGTTTTTGATGTAGTGAAATATGTTATTTTGTTACTTATAAGAGAAAAAGTAATACATTTTTCATATTAAGTCATGTTGACAAGTGTCCCTTACTTATAAAGGCAAATATAATACTTTTAAGGAAAAATGTAATACTTTTAAATCGAAATATAAAAGTATTGTATTTTCCCTTAAAAGTATTACATTTACCCAAGTAACAAAAATTTTATTCCTGATTAGTATTACATTTGAGCATATAAGTATGACATTTGTGCATATAAGTGTTACATTAGCATCTTGACTCGACCCGACCCTTCTCATGGTGAGACAGTCTCACACAAGTTGTTGTCATAAATAATAAGTAGAACAGGTAAAATGAGACAGATGGAGTATTGAACAAATCAATGGGTCACTAATCCAGCCATTCAATCATTGCCTATGAATACTTCTTTAGATTCCCATCCCGGGCACTTTCCCACTTTCGAGCATATTGGCAAAGATCAGAAGAAAAACCAATAAGAAAATAAAATAAAACTATGGCTTATTATAACAGCAACTTCAAGGTGAGCGTGACGAAGAAAGAGGTTGTAGCGGCGGCGCGGCCACTGCAAGAGCATTGTCTCCCACATTCCAACCTCGACTTGCTCTTTCCTCCAGTCGATGTCGGGGTTTTCTTGTGTTACCAGAAATCTGCGGCGGCTTCGGATCAAACCACGACCGATGAACATTATGTGACGTTTGGTTGGATGGTGAATACTCTCAAGGCGGCCTTGTCTGAGGCGCTGGTCTCCTTCTATGCGCTGGCCGGTGAGGTGGAGAAAAACCTCGCTCGCCGGAGAGCCGGAGCTGATTTGCAATAACCGAGGCGTAGATTTCGTCCAAGCATTTGCTGATGTGGAGCTCAGAAAACTGAACTTGTATAGTCCTGATGACAGCGTTGAAGGCAAGCTCGTTCCCAAGAAGAAGCACGGCGTCCTTGCCGTTCAGGTAAAATATAATGTAAAAATGTTGTCGTGACTTTAAGGACATCGAAAGAATTAATATCACTTCTGGACCCACGACTTTTGAGGCCTTATCACTTTTGGTGAATAATTTTAAATTTTTCAATTTCGGTGCCTAACTTTGTTATTTTTATTAGTTTTGGTCCTTCTGGTCAAATTGACGACGAATTGTTGCCGAATTTTATATTTTAAGGACAAAATCATTATTCCAAAAAAAAAAGATCTTCAATATCTAAACAAAAGAAAAATCATATTAAGAAGAAAAAAAAAACAAAAATGTTTGTCCATTGTCGATGTTATAAATTTGATAGATCTCTTTATAGTTTATGTCTTTCTTCTCTATTATTTGCATCGATCAAATCCTATAAATATGATTTTACAGTGATTTTGTTTAGATATTGAAGATACTACATTGAGATGACGATTTTACCCTTAAAAATATATAATCCAATAACATTTCACCATCAATTTAGTCAGAAGGACCAAAATTGATAAAATTAACTGAGTTAAGCACCAAAATTGAAAAAATTTAAAGTTGTGCATCAGAATTGAAAAAACTTAAAAGTCGTGGGACCAAAAGTAATATTAATTCACATCGAAACTAATTTAATGACATATATGATGTAACAGGCTACAGAACTAAAATGCGGAGGAATAGTAGTGGGATGTACGTTTGATCATCGGGTGGGCGATGCCTATTCAACCAACATGTTTCTGGTATCTTGGTCGGAAATAGCTCAGGCGAAACAACCGTCTCAGTTACCATGTTTCCGGCGATCACTTCTTTTCCCACGGCGCCCCGGCTATTACGATCTCTCCGTTGCCAACATGTACGTCCCAATTTCATCACTCCTACCACCGGAGCTGGGAGTTGAAGAATCCTTAATATCCCGAATATACTGTGTCACGGCAGAACAAATCAGGCATCTCCAATCACAAGCCAACGATTACTCCGACAAAGATTCCGCGGACAAATTGAAACACCCAAGGTGCACCAAGGTCGAAGCATTCTGTGCCTTTCTATGGAAAACAGTTGCCTCAGGGGAGAGTCGCCGGAATTTCAAGAATTTCAGGTTGGGGATTGTGGTGGACGGGAGGGCTAGCTTGAGCAGCGGTGACCAAAATAAGGCGAAATGCTTCGAAGGGTACTTCGGGAACGTTCTTTCGATTCCATTTGGAGAGAAAAGGATTGAAGAACTGAGAAAAAATCCGCTGGCTTGCACGAGTTCTTAGAGGAAGCTATGACGAGTGAACATTTCCTTGGGCTGATTGATTGGGTGGAATCTCACCGCCCCGAGCCGGCCGTAGCGAAAGTATGCGCACGCAGCGGTGACGGAACCGCGGTGGTTGTGTCGTCGGGGCAGCGGTTTCCGGTGAGACAGATAGATTTTGGGTGGGGGAAGCCGGCGTTTGGATCGTATCATTTTCCGAGGGGAGGACAATCGGGGTACGTAATGCCAATGCCAAGTCCGAAAGGGAACCGGGATTGGATTGTTTACATGCTTTTGGAGAAAGAACAGGTGGCATTGATAGAGACTTATGCTTCTCATCACGTCTTCAAGCCTTTCACTTCAAATCATCTCAACTTCAATTGATCATCGATCCACCGTCTTTATCTCATCATTATTGTTAACTCAGTATTGTTTTAGACTAACTACAAATTTATGTGCTGTAATTATGCATGTAATAGAACATAATAAATGTTGTTGATGTATTATACAAGAGTGATGGTGAGAATGGGGTGAAATGTCGTTCCTATTAGAGTAGAGAAAATATTATTAGTATATAGGAATTAGATAAATATGTAAATAATATTAGTCTTAGAATATTGTAGATTATTACCTTATTTTAGGCATATGACTGTTGCCCAATATTGTATATATATGAGCCTAAAGGCATATCAATGAGACAGGGAAAAATCAATATTTCTTATAGTTCCACAAGAGATTGAGACTATGGGATGGCACATACTTGGATGTTTGGCTGACTTCTAGTTACTAAGGTCTTTAAATTCATAAGATTCGAGCAAACATTGGATGAATAATTGTAATCCACACCTCACAGTTTACAACTAGAATAGAGTCAGAGTTGTTAGGAATATATTGTAATTGTTTTGATGAACTAATATTAGACCTCCAATTTTATTTTGAGTTTAGTATAGGATTACGCCGAGTACAAGCCTAGTCGATTAAGTGGAAATTACAATAGTATAAATTTTTAATTTATACTTGTAAGTCATTCGCTTCCACTTTACAAATTGAGAAGAATTGGAAGATTGATCAAGACTCGAAGACATTCTGGAATGTGACAATGGTTCGAATTGCAAGAATTAATTCTTTGGAAGAATTAATTAATTCAAGATGAGGATGTTGCAATTAAAAGTCAAAATTGAAGTAAACCTCAAATGGGTTCTCTCACAAATATTTTAGAGGCTAACTCATGCAAGGGAAATATTTTTGGAGATAAGGATGACCTCATGGAGCAAAGTGGCGTGGTCAACCTTGATCGTGTAAGAAGTTCAAAGAAGAGGATGACTTGCCTCAAGAATTAATTTGGTGATGAGGATAACCTATTAAATAAATAAGGGAAGGATGACTTTAAGAGGATGACTTGGTCATAAGTCAAATAAGAGGATGACTTGGCTATTTTAGATGTAGGATGACTTAGCCCTTGAAGATCAAAATTGAGGATGAGGATGACTTGGCTATTTTAGATTGAGGATGACTTAGCCCTTGAAGATCAAAATTGAGGATGAGGATGACTTGGTTTCAAGGCCAAATAAATGGAGAGGATGACCGTGACTTCAAAGCTCAAAGAGGATGACTTGCCTTTTTGGAAGATCAAAGTTGAGGATGAGGATGACCTACCTATTATTCCATGCAAGGAAGAAGAATTACGAATCATCCAAGGGGGAATGAGTAAAATCAATTTTGAGGCTGAGTATGGCGTGATCAAGAATAAAAATAGGATGACCTATTTTTATTTATTCAAAAGGAATCCAACACTGCCAACAACATATCTAAAAAGGGAAAATATTTTTTTCCTTAATATGGCATGAGAATGACTCCTAAAGGTGATTTCAAATTTTCTTGCTACATTATATTGAGCATACCATCCTTTGCCAATAGCTCTTTAGATGATGTGATGGTACTCTGCCGCTGCAAGACACTAGCTCTGATTATACACTCATCTAGTAAAAAATGCGTGGAAATTTATTGTAGCAAGCTCTTTGTGTTCTCCGTGTGAAAAAAATAAAATACGCGTTACATGAAACAATTTTAATTTGCTTAGCAATAACACCCTATATTTCCTCTATGGACTTAAGTTCTTTGTGTTGTCTTGAGAGTTAAACATTTGTTTTTTAACTGCAGCGGAAGCAGAACCCACTCAGCAAATGGATGCAAAATGTGAAAGGAGGTTAGAATTGTTATAACTAACATTATATTGGTTATTTTATTCCATTTATATAACATTGGTATCAAATTTGGTGTTAACTGTTGATATCATCATCAAACATTCTAAAGATTAAGGTTGTTATTAGTTTATCGGATTGAAGAATGAATATTTTATTTTGACAAGGTTGCTAGCCAATAAAGAATCTACCAAGCATTCAAGACGAGTAAAGCTGGAGCATTTGAAAGAATTGGAGAGACATACTGGTCTCTACTTTTCTTAATTGAAAGTTGAGAACTCGGGACCGTTTCACTAACATACATGTTCATTTTGACCTCTAATTTATTCTTTATTTGCGTATGTGAAAACTAAACATATACTCTACTTTTTGTAGGTTGAGATTGTTGAGTAAAACAATTAAAAGAATTACAGGGATGCATTCATTATACAAAACTGTGCCCGAGATATGCACGTCAATTGTAGAAATTTTTAATATTCTCCACTTGGTCTTTACTTTTCTTAATTGCTCAAAAAACGTTTTAATTTTACACTCATGTAGTCAAGAATGTGTGGAAATTTATTTTAGCACGCAACCCGATACGTATTTTTTCAACTTTAAAGACATTAGTCACCAAAGACCTTGTGGTCAAGTGGCATCCAAGTGTCCTGATTAACACTCCCACATGGATGATGGGAGTGGATTCATTCGAGCCTCAATGGAGGCATCTGTTGACTCGTTGTGCTTCAGTAGGTTGAGAAAGTAGCTGGAGGCATCTGTTGACTCGTTGTGCTTCAATAGTTTGAGAAAGTATCTGTGAACAGATACTACATTGTAACAGAGTCAGTAGTACTCAGAAAACGTCTATCACAATCTCCAATGCTCACCTTTTCAACGCCCATCGATATTAATTAAATGCACCTTCAATAGCTGAAATCTAGAAAACGTAAATTGTAAAAATTTTTAAATCATCTCCGTACTTAGCTCCTAACACAGTTGAATTAGTGAATAACTGTAATTGCTCTTCGGAACATAGCCTACATTTCAGGTAAAATGGAAATGTGGTATTTGGGATATTCTATTTCTTGGATTTATATCTTATCTTATTTGTTAGTGGAATGTCATGGATCCTCAAGTTTCAACAGCCTTCTTGCTCAAAATACGTTTTAATTTTACACTCATATAGTCAAGAATACGTGGAAATTTATTGTAGCACACAACCCGATGCGTATTTTTTCAACTCGAATGTACATTAGTCCATCACAATCTCTAATGCTCACCTTTTCAATGCCCACCGATATGATATTAATTAAATGTATCATTCAATTGTTGAAATCTAGAAAACGTTAATTGTAGAAATTTTTAATCATATCCCTACTTAGCTCCTAACACAGCGGAATTAGTGAATAACTGTAATTGCTATTCCGGACGTAGTCTACATTTCAGGTCAAGTGCAAATGTGGTATTTGGAAATTTCTATTTGTTTGATTTATATCTTATCTTATTTGTTAGTGGAATATCAGGAATTCTCAAGCTTCAACAGTCTTCTTGCTTAAAAAATGTTTTAATTTTACACGCATATAATCAAGTATCTGTGGAAATTTATTATAGCACGCAACACGATGCGTATTTTTCAACTTAAAATTTATTGTAGCACGCAACCCAATGCATATTTTTTTCAACTAGAATGGACATTAATTAGTCGATCACAATCTCCAATGTTCACTTTTTCAACGCCTAGCGATATAATTAAATGCATCCTTCAATTGTTGACATCTAAAAAATGTTAATTGTAGAAATCTTTAATCGTATCCATACTTAGCTCCTAACACAGCTGAATTAGTGAATAACTGTAATTGCTCTTCCGAACGTAGCCTACATTTCAGGTAAAATGGAAATGTGGTATTTGGAAATTTATATTTGTTTGATTTATATCTTATCTTATTTGTTAGTGGAATAACATGGATCCTTAAGTTTCAGCAGCCTTCTTGCTCAAAAAACGTTTTAATTTTACACTCATATTGTCAAGAACACGTGGAAATTTATTGTAGCACGCAACCCGATGCTTATTTTTTCAACTCGAATGGACATTAATCGATCACAATCTCCCATGATCACCTTTTCAACGCCCACCAATATGTATTAAATGCATCATTAGTTGTTGAAATCTAGAAAACTTAATTCTAGAAATTTGTAATCATATCCCCTTAATCACGGTAATTTCTCTTTCAAACGTATCCCGAATTTCAGGTAAAGTGAAAATTTAGTCCAACCTCTATTTATTTGTTTTATATCGTATTTATTTGTTAGTCGAGTAGCATGGAGGCTTCCGTTTTCAGTCCTAAGCCCGTGGTGCCTCTTGAAGGTTAGTGGTGTTGAAAAATTATTGAGTAGTACAACATATATATGATTTTAAATTCCACCCTTCTTTTAATAGTTTCAATTATATAATCAATTACTGACACTCTCATCTTCTAAAAAACGCATGTCTCTAGGTAAAACAAAAACTCTCGTACAAAAGTTTTTAGGGTGTGTTTGGAAGCCCGGAAAATGATTTTCCGGAATGCATTCGAAAACCCAGTCAACGGAAATCAATTTTTGTTGACTTGGGAAAATGAGCATAGTTTGGCGGAAAATGACTTCCGCCAAATTTGGGCGGAAGTCATTTTCCGCCCTAGAAGAAAATGGTGTTTTTGAGGGAGGGACGACTCAGCCGTCCCTCTCTCAGTCCGGCGGACTGGTTTCCGCTAGATCTGGTTTCTGACAGGGCTGGCCGGAAACCAGAGCAGATCTGCTCTGGTTTCCAGCGCTGGAAACCAGAGCAAACCTTGCTCGCAGCGACAATGCTGTGTTTTTTTTTTTTTTTGAATTTTTTTATTTTATTTATAATAAATATTATTAGTTTATATATTTTTACATTTTAAACAATATAATAAAAATATATAAATATACATTTCTACTCATTTTCCGGAAAATAAACCAAACACTCAAAGACAGTTTTCCAGAATGCAACCAAACACTGGGAATCAAACTATTTTCCGGAAAATGACCCATTTTCCAGAAGTCATTTTCCTGCTTTCCAAACACACCCTTAATAGAAAAAAGCTAATTGTTTTTTTAACTACAGGGGAAGCAGAAAGAACTAACCAAATGGATGCAAAACGTGAAAAGAGGTAAGAATTATTATAACATTGATAGTTTTACTCAATTTATATATTTGTAGTGAAGAGAAGCAGCAAAAGGAATATGGATGGTCAATCTTGTAGAAAAAGCAACTTTTTTGTATCCAATTTGGTGTTGTTGATATCATAACTTAAACACTCTAAAGATTAACAGGGATTTTGATTGGAGGAAAGAAATTACAATTTCATAGGAGAGGAATAGTGTGGGAATAAAGTGAAAATTTTAATTTTAATTTTTGATTTATATGAATAAAACTATTTGAAATTTCAATTTACATCCAATGTTTTGTATCTATTCGAGTTGAAAGGGAATAAGTAGTATAAAGGTCAAAATGTCCATACTTATTATAGCAATCAAATGAAACATCAATTTTAGATTGGAAAAGAAAATTGTAATTTTGTGTCAATGTATCTATTTTTCTTTCCAAAAACCATGAAATTGAAAAATGGAAAATACTTGTTGGACTCCTATTTTATACTCCAAACTTTTACTCCTTCTCATAAGTTATTGATGTAGATAGTTTTTTGCAAGAGTAGAGGCATGATATTCTAATTTTATGAAAATGAGAGAATTGCAATTCTATCAAATCAAACAAAGGAATAATTTGCTTGCTTTCAAAATCAATTATTGTGTGGGTCATACTATCAAATAATGTGCATTCAGTACACTAATAATGTACTTTTAATATATTAACAATATATATTGTATGCAAGAAAAGTACATTATTTGAGTATTAAACCTACATTAAACTGTATAATGTACCTTCAGTACACAGATAATGTAATTTAGTATATTAAAAATTGATTTTTTTTGTTATGGTCCACATAACACTGCGTGGACCAATAATTTGTCTTTGGAAATTAGGTGGGAATGAAATTATAATTTTTCTCCAATCAAACCGGGTGTAAGCTAGGTTGTTATTAGTTGATGAGAAGAATGAATATTTAATTTTATTTTAACAAGGTTGCTGGCCAATAAAGAAGCTGCAAAGCGTTCAAGAAGAAAAAAGAAGGAGCATCTGAAGGAATTGGAGACACAGGTCTGTATCTAGCTACTTCAATTCTCTTGTTGTTACTAATTAAGTTGATGCTCTCTCTTTAACCAATTCAAGGTAAAGTAGTTACTCACAAATTAACTGTTTTCCCTTGCTAGGTTTCTGAAATGAAAGCTGAAAACTCCTATTTATGGGAGCATGTCACTGAAATAAGCCTAAAGCTCAGCATTGCACTAGCTGACAAGAAAATCTTGGAAGCAGATAATGAGACACTGAGAGCAAAGGTAACATTTTGATCTCTGCTTCTTTTTTTTTTTTTTTTTTTTTGGAAATAAACGATAACATTAATTCAAATCAGAGAATAACACATTACAGATGATGGGGACTGGGGAGGGTATGAAAGCCACTCTGAGCAATCAGATGTAGAAACAGACTGCCTAACCAACATGTGGGCTGCCTGATTTGCAGATAGCTTAGTGCAAATTAAAAATAGTTGAGAAAAATCACTCATAATTTTTTTTATATCTCTAAGAATGAAATGAAAAGAAGAATCTATCACCCCTAATAGAGTTAAGGCCTTGAACTACTTGAAGTGAATTGGTTTCAATGCAGATATTGTTAGAGTTAGAATTGGGTATTGAAAACTAAATTATATAATCTGCTACTTAATTGCAGGTGGCTATGGCTGAGGAAACCTTAAAAGGAGTTACTGGGATGCATTTAACTGTGCCACCTGAGATATCAACAATGAGCATACCATCTTTTCCTGATAATCACTTGGACCAATCCCTTTATTATAATTCTGAAATCCAGAATGGCTTGCTGGACATCCCACTGCTCAATAATGCATGGCAGGACTATCCTGCAACAACAGCTGGGATGAACAATATGGAGGTACCAGTATATATGACTTCAATGCATATATATTAGATTAATTTTATGTTAACTAGCTAGGTTGCTAGTCAATAGAGAATCATATATATCAGCCAAGAAAATGAATTGAAAAAGCAATATATATAATATATTCAATTGTTTTCGTTGGATTGGATTTTTGTGTTGTGATATGTATTGTCCTTAATTGCTTGTCTCTTCTTGTTTCAGGTGATGATGGCTGAAGAAACAGTTAAAAGAATCCAGGGAGAGGGCAGCTTGGAAAACCTGCCAAATTGCACCAGTGGGATCAATGGGACTAAAATTCATCCTTGAGGTCTTGATTTATATGAACTGATCATATGAGAGTCTGCAACAATTAGCTTGAGAGAGATGGAGAGAAAACAACAGTTTTCAACTTCTTAAAAAGCATCCAACAATTTTGTCCAACACTAAGCTTTTTATAGGAGATGAAGAAATAAATAGCAATATATAATGGCATTAACATCTAAAATAATTTTAGATATTTAACCTTTGTATCCGACGACTTAATTTGGAGATTAATTCTAAAAGCTAAAATTGGTATTAATTCAAAATTAATTCCGTAGTATTGGAATTAATATTCCAAAATAGTACTCCGTACAGTACTTTGAGCAATATATATGCTTTAGTATAAATAATTAACATACGCAAATTATTGTGTGGACCATGGTCCACATAGCTGTGTAGACCATGAATATAAGGTACATTTTTAATATACTAAAAGTATATTATTTTTGTATTGAAGGTACATTATTTTACAATATATATAAAATAAGGTAAATTAAATGGATGAAAATCGTGAAAGAAGGTTAGTATTGTTATATATTCTTTTACTCAATTTATATTTTTGATATTGAGGCAGCTTTATGGGGATGCATTCATTATTAGAGACTGTGCCCGAGATATGCACGTCCACCATGATCACCTTTTCGACGCCCACCAATATTAATTAAATGCATCATTCAATTGTTGAAATCTAGAAAACTTAATTCTAGAAATTTTAAATCATATCCCCGTAATCACGGTAATTTCTCGTTCGAACGTATCCTACATTTCAGGTAAAATGAAAATTTTGTCCAAACTCTATTTATTTGTTTTGTATCGTATCTTATTTGTTAGTCGAGTAGCATGGATCCTTAAGCTTCAACAACCTAGTTTCTTTCTCTAAAAAGGAGTAGAGGCTTCCGTTTTCAGTCCTAAACCCGTGGTGCCTCTTGAAGGTTAGTGGTGCTGAAAAATTCTTGAGTAATACAACATATGATTTCAAATTTCACCCTTCTTTTTTTAATATTAGTCAGTTTGCGAGTTGGCCCGCATGACCTATGAACTCATGCTGGTTGAGCAACATTATTGTGTGGAACATACTATTAAATAATGCACATTCAATATAAAAATAATGTACATTCAGTATAAAAATAATGTACATTATATTCAGGGGATATACATTATTTGTGTACTGAATGTACATTATTTTTATAGCATTAAAATAATGTACATTCAGTACAAAAATAATGCACATTTCGTACATTAAAAATGTACATTTGATTATGGTCCACATAACTGTGTGGACCAAATAATTTGCCCTGTTGAGCGCATAAGGGCCAAAATTTTTCAAAATCCTAACCAACCTCATTATGAGGCGGATAAAAATCTGCCTTAAACCTCAACCCACTTTGACACTCCTAAAAAATAGTAAGGCAATGAACGCACTCCAATCCTTGAGTTTTTCGTTTCTCTTTCTTTTTATTGTATTTAAATGTATAATTCGAACTTGTTATCATCACTGACATTTTGAGTAACTAAACTTTAATAGCGACTTGAATTCATAGTGACAAGAAATAGAATAACTTGGTCTTAATTTTTTATTTCTTCAGTGTTACGTGTCTATAATTTAACTTTCTTCCCAAAAGATTGAATCCCCAACCTCAAGGGTCCCACGCCCCGCCCCGCCCGACACACAAGAAACAACAGAAAACAGGCTGCAAATACATTGTCTTCTAAACCTTGAAGCTTACAGATGACCACAATGAAGACAACCTCATCAGCATATTCAAGATACAATCATTGGACAATTGAGAATACATAACATTATACCAACAATATGTTCTCTTATCCTCGTTATAATGTCCATTTCAATCCATCCAACTGGCTTGCTAGTCAACTTAGCGCAAACATATTACCCAAAATTACACAACACAAACAAGAACAAGGGGAGCCAGCAATAACAGTTTATGACTACACAGAAAAACTTAACTGATTTAAAGCATAGGACAAAGCAGTTTAGGTTACCAAAACGACAAGTACTACTCAAATAAAAACCATAATAAGTTACATCCCAGATTCTTTCGACTCCACATTACCCAGTTACGCTATGAGAGGGCCCCACATTGACTCGAGAACAGGACCACGTTATTCCTTGCCATCAGCAGCCCGGAGTGAGCCAAGTTGCACCGGTGCTTGAGTTCCCACTACTTTCGATGATCCATATTTGGAAATATCTAGGCCTTGAGTTTTCTCTTTCTCAATTTGTTCCTTGATCCAAAAGTATGTAATTCTCAACCCATCCTGTAGATGTTATGTCTGAGCCATAAACACTTGTGTGTTGACGCAAAAGGAAAAGTAAATATGGCTAATTAAGGATCCTAAACACCGTAATTTTGCTCGCAAAAGTTCCAATTTTGATCAGAATTCAATCAATGTTAAGGATCAAGGCTTTCATTCAAGAATTGTTATACCATGGACCAGAGTACATCTTGCATTGTGGGCCTTGGTCCAAACTCCAAAAATTATGTGTCTGCAGTTGATATATTTTGTACATGCAGTTGAATCAATGTTAAGGATCGAAAGTTGCATTCAAAGCACATACCTTTAATTTCATTGATGGGGCCCAACCAAGTTTCTCCTTTATGAGTGTGTTGTCTGAGTTTCGACCACGAACACCTTCCGGGCCAGGAATATGGTGGATTGGCAGCTTCTTGTCCTCGAAACTCAGAACCATCTCAGCCATCTCATTCATGCTAACCATCTCATCACTTCCAATGTTAACCGGCTCACGGAAGTCTGACTTGGTCAATCTATGAAGAGAATTCAATCAAGACGAAGCAAGAAGTCTATATAAAATTTTAGCGGGGGCTTCAGCAATAAACTTGTGCACTTTATTAGTTCTACTTGTGTAGTTACCTCAGGACACCTTCAACGCACTCATCAATAAAAGTAAAAGAACGCGTTTGAAGCCCATCTCCCCACATTTCAAACCGATCAGTTGAAGTGATAGCCTTTCTACAAAAGGCGGCCGGGGCTTTTTCTCTTCCACCTGTATTATAAGCAGACAATTCAAAGCAGCAAAGTTGAGGACTTAAAGAGAATCATAATAATTTCACTCACGTTAATAAATTACCTTTCCATGTGCCAAATGGACCATAAATGTTATGGAATCTTCCAATACGGCATTCAATTCCAAAATCTTTGTTATAATGCTTGCATAACTCTTCAGTTGCAAGTTTCTCTAAACCATACGCATCTTGAGGCTAAAGATCCAAGCAGATGAAATAAAAAACCCAAATATTAATTCCAAAACAAATGACGGGAGCATTGACATGGTAACCATTAAAAACATTTTTACAAACCTCAGCAGGCCAAGCATCACATTCCTTAAGGCTCACGTTAGTCTCTAATTGCTTGAATTCGGGGTAAATGCAAGCACTAGAGGCATAGAAGAACCTGGAACACACTTAGCGTAAGAATCTTACATTCTGTGAACCATACACCAAGTTTAATTGACAGGAAGAATATAATATATAAAATAATACAAACAAAAAACACAGGTCGACTAATAAAGTACATATGGAACTTTTGAATCCTAAATAGAAATTAAGAGTGCAAAGATGCGAGGTGGCTAAGGATACAAACTTGTAACCACAAGTTCGAATCTCAGCCCTATTGGTTTGAGTCGGTCAGCTATGGGCAACCTAAACTAGTTTACCTCCTTGTGGTCCTTTACCAGCTAGGGTCACAAGACGGGTTTACCCAGTGCACACCCTGGGTAGTGGCTGCGGGAAATATCAGACGACCAAATTAAAAGGAGGTGGCAGACCTTTTAACGCCATTAATCCTGGAAGCCTCCATCATGTTGAAGCTAATCATGGTATTATTATACATGATAACCGAGTGATTGGACTGAATGAACCCCATTCCACCCATATCGGCAGCAAGATTGAAGACATGGTCCACTCCGTTGGTGACCTTCAAACAATTGTCCATAACCCGGAGATCGACTAGATGAAACTCATGGCAAAACATATCCTCGGTCATGTGTTCATTCTTCTTCCAGTCCGAAGCAATAACGTAGTGGCCCTCACTTTTCAGGCGTCGAGCAATGTGAGAAGCAATAAAGCCTCCCGCTCCGGTTATGGAGATACGAAGCTTCTCAGCGGGCCAGTAAGGCTCCCTCTCAAGGTTTTCATAGGTGTAAGCACCATAATTGATCCCTCCTGAGCTTCCCATTCTAAAGATACTTTGCCAATCAATAAAACAGCTAAACTATAAGCATAAACACAAATTTATGAACTCATAAGACAGCACAGCAGGCTGAGAAGTGATATGCAACACAATCTGGGGTAGGGAGGGACAGAGTCCTGGGAATTAACCACAAACCTCAACAGCAAAGGCATAAGATAAACAAAATTAGCACAACTAAATTAATTAAAAATGCATTATCGTTCAGCCATTCTATATAAACTAAAAAAACACACAAATATGAGGCAGCCCAACCAAAATGTAAGCTTTTTAATTGTCAATTCGAAGTCTTCGCACTGAATTACCAAAAACTGAGCGAAGAATATACCCACAATCCAAAAGAATTCGAAACAACGATATGAAAAAGCATAAAAACATGATCTTCCACAAACCCATATATTTCATATACGCACAAATTAACACAGAAAAGATCCAAAAGTAGAACGTAAAGGTTCTTCCAAGATTCACCAGAAATCGGGGCGCCGAATTTTTACCTAGAAAGTCCAAGAAGATGGAGAGAGAGCTAGGAATAGATAACAGAATCTGGGCACCGCCGGTTGGATTTGGATAGTATCTGTTGTTGTTTTTGTCTTTTTGAAGAGTATTTCACAGTGAAGATGACAGCACTGGAATCGGACCACTCGTTAATTTATATGCTGTTCTCGTACTTCTTCCGCTTGATTTTCATTCAAGTTTTTGCCAAACTCGTCCTTATTTACTTTTGACAATTTTATTTTACTTCCCAACAAATGTTGAATCCCCAAATCCAAACCCCAGGTGCAGACATAGCATCTGAATTTGAGAGATTGCTCACACACTGTTGGTAATTCTGATCTTTCTTCCCAACTTCACCCTATGCTGAGCAACAATTTTATTTTACTTAGTACTCATTTATGGGTGGTTTGTAAATCAAAAATTGATTTTCAAAAGTATATTTTGTATAAAAAAAAAAAATTTAGACTATTGAGGTTTGTAAATCAAAAATTGATTTTCAAAAGTATTTTTTGTTTTAAAAAAAAAAGTATTTTTAGACCATTAACTCCGTTAAAATGAAGTACTACACTGGGGATCAAACCTGTGACTATTTAGTGTTTGATTATCAACGAAAAATATTTATTTTGGTCAAAAGAAAAATGATTTATTTTAGAATATCTTTCAAATTTTTACTCTAAAGATATTTTTCGGATGGAAAAAATGCAATTTTAGCATGGTTGAAAAAATCGCTAGGCGCTCCGGGAGCGCCTAGCGCCTAGGACGCCTAGGTGGGGATTAATTGGTTCCTAGGCACCAGTGCATTTTTTTATTTTTTAAAAACTTGTTTAAATATTTTCAATTTTTAAAGACTAATAATTATAAATTATAAATTATATAATACTTTAATAGTTAATATTAAAATATTAAATATTCACCTAAAAATATCTAGAGTTTGTACAATTTAGGGTTACTTTGCTCAAAACGATGTAGTTTTGAGTGAAATAACCCATTAAAAAGAGAAGAGCAATAGTTAATTGGCCGACTAGGCGGCCTAGTCAGTGTCTAGGAGGCCTAGGCGGAACTTAGGCGGCCTAGACGGTTGCCTAGCTGGCCAGCCGCCTAGACCACCATTTAAGGTGATACGTTAGGCGGTCGACCAGGGCCTAGCGCCTAGGCGGAGATTAATCGGCGCCTAGGCAGAATTTTTGCAACACTGAATTTAGTCACTCAATTGTTTATTACTAGCGGTTTTAGTCCCTAACTTTTTACAATTACAATATGCACCCTTAACTCTTCAAAAAGGTTACATTTCTAACTCTTGAAACAACAAAACTACTAAAATCTATTAAATTTTACTTAATACATATTTATTTTAAAATGTTAATATCTTTATTCTTTATAACATTGTCAATTTTGGCATGCATCCACCATATATTTTCTTATCTTTTTTAATAATAATAATAATAACAACAACAACAACAACAACAACAACAACAATAATAATATACACATTAATATTGGGGTTATATGTTTATTATTTCCTAAAATATAAATATCAAATTTATAAAATATTTTAAATTATTATTATTAATTATAATAATTTAAATATCTACAATCTAAAAAAATTTATAATTTTAACATAAAGTTAATATTGGGCACCTATTTTTTGCGCATCGCGCATAAAAAATACTAGTTTATTTATTTATAATATAAAAGACAAGTGGGACTACTTTTGAAAGTGGAGAGTATTGTAGGGATGTAGAGAAAATAGTAGAGAATTTACAAATTTGATGATGTGGAAGTGGGATCCACTTTTGAAAGTGAGAGAATATTTAGTACACACTTAATGTCTTTACCATTTACTTTGAAATGTTATAAATGAAAATAAATTTATTTTGTTTATTTGTTAAATTATCCACATAAAAATGTATTTAATAAAAAAACTATTGTATTATTAACAAATTGTGCCAAAGACCTGGGTTCGAGCCTCAGTAGAGGCATATGTTGACTCTTTGTGTTTCAGTAAGTTGAGAAAATGAACAGAGGTATCTGTTGACTCTTTGTATTTCAGTAGGTTGAGAAAATGAACAGATACTACATTGTAACAGAGTCAGTAGAATTTAAAAAAAAAACAAATTGTTGTTTGTTATTAAATACACACATGTCCTTATCAATCTTTATTCTTTATGTATTAATCGCAAACTTTAAATAGCTAATTTCATCAAACAATTGTCTATAAACAACTATATAATCCGATGATAAAAATCAGTAATGTAATATGATAACAACTATTCACTAACTACTAATTGCCAAATGTGATATTTCACGTGTTATATACATGTCAAAATACATGTATGTATTTTCATAAGATTTCATATAATATAGCATATTAAAAATGGGCGAAAAAGTGTGTTTCCATATATATTAGTATTTTACTCGTGTGATGACAAGGATTGTAACATGTATTTTATAATTGTGTTAATTATGAAATGTATATAATTGAAAATAATTAAGTAAATTATTAAAATATTATATAATATTTTGATAATTGATTATATAAAATAATTATGGAAGCAGTTATTTTATTGAGCCACATCAATGAATAATTTCATAATTACGCATGGGATCTAGAATAAAAATGCATGTTTTTGAAATTGTATACCTCTTTATATGAACATGTAAGAATTGAATTTAAATTATAATATTATAGTTGATATGAAAAATATAATAAGTGAAAATAAATATGTTGTTTGTCAAAAAAAAAACAAAAACAAAAAAAGCAAACTACATTTAGATGTTTTCTAATTTTAAAAATTGCTCCTAATTTCCATAAACATTAATTTTTATTTTACTAGAATTAATTCGTATAATACCTAGAAAGTATTCATTAGTTCTTTTTATTATACAGAAATTTTCCAATCAAAGCAAAAAAAAAAAAAAGAAAAAAAAAAAGAGAGAGAACTTGTGTTGTTTTAGGGTACGTGTTGTTGGTTCATGAGTGTACACATTGGGAATGTGAATCAAAATCATAGTTATTGTTTGGTTGGTAACTTTTTAAAACACAACTATATATAAATTGTGATGATTATCCCTTCAATTAAAAATTTCATTCCCTAATTAAAAATGGGTATCATTCCATCTTATTGGTATTTGGTAATAATCTAATTTCTAAGTTTGGATTAGTCCTTTTAGATTTTTTTTTTTATAATTTTTTTTTGTTCTTATTGATGCTTTGGATGTCATTATATTATGATCAATTGCCGATTTTTTGTTTTCATATTTTTAAAACATTTATTCTCACTATAGAGTCATACACAAGTACACAACTAAACATTAATATTGGTAATCATTCCAATTTCACCTTACTACTAAATATGTAAATATTTTCACTAAAATTCATTACCATTACCAAGTATTTGATCCCCATTTCGATTCTAATTTTCATATGTGAACTAAACGCACCTTTAATATAATGCTATTGGGTTAAATCTTACGTACGGGCCATAGTGTAATTAATTATCAAGATCCGTAAGAAAATTTGACTAATGAGATTATTGTACTTTTCCAACTATTCCATGAATTTATTAAAATGTTAGGCATGTATTTAAATGTAGAGTAAGTAGTACTGTATTAGTACTGTATGTGTGTATCCACTCTTTATAATTATAATTACTAATTTATCCACTTGATAAATTAGCTGTTTAAGAGTATGTTTGGTTGTCTTCAAAAAAAAAAAAAAAAAAAAGAGTATGTTTGGTTAATGAGTTTACACACTAGGAATGGAAATCAAAACCATAGTAGTGTTTGGTTGACAATTTTTTAAAACACAACTATAATATTTTTTTTTAGTACTACTGACGCTGTTACAATGTCCTACTGATCGAACCCACCCCATTTCACATGGGAGTATGTATTTGTAATGTGTATCTATTCACTATATGTCATTATATAATTTTATCATGACAACAAAAAAATAGAAAAAATAAATATCCATACAACAAATTTATTTAATTAGCAGTAACTTTTTCATTGTTTTTGCCATTTTGAAGCTGATTCCAACACAGTTTGTTAAGCTCTTGGGGAAATGGTTAGGTGAGATTGCAACCTTGAGACGACCGTCAGGTCACGAATGGAGGGTTCATGTACGAACAGAAAGAGACGGCACATTTTTTAGCGACGGTTGGGAGACATTTTATGAAGACAATGATCTTGACATTGGTGAAGTTGTATTCTATACATATCTTGGAGACATGCACTTTGATGTTAAAATTTTTAACAAAGATGGACTGGAGAAGGTGTGGGACTGTGGTGTTATTCAAAATTCTAATGAAGAAAGTGATCATGATAAGCCTTCAACCACTCCATGTACACATTTATGAATTTAAAAAAGTCAAAATATTTTTTTTGTTCTTTTTTTATTTTTTGTTGGCATTTCAAATGAAAAAAATTACATGCGAAAAACTAGTTAATTTTTCACGTACAAGAGAATATGATGAATTACTAAATTAATCAAACAATCTACATAATAAAAACATATGTAATATTTTGTGTGCATCTAATATTGTCTATTTTCTACATTGGTCCATGTCCCTTCCCTAGACACGAACCTAAGGCTATCCGCACTCATTCAATCTTTTCTCACTTTCAAAATGCCACATCACAAAATTTGCAATTATTCACTATTCACTCTTCATCCATTCAATTCTCTATAATCTTTCAAAACTAACTCCACTATCACATTAACATATTAATAAATTATTATTTACCAATAAAGTATTATAAATAATTAAAACAAATAAAAGTAATGATTAAGAAATTTCATTTAAAAAAAAAAAGGACTTGTAGCCACATATATGGCAGTTATTAATTTTTTTTCTTCCACATACTTTTGCAATACCCAAAATTTCATGGGTGTGGATGGCTTAACATGTGTCAAGATTATTTACTTTGTCGATGAAGTTTATACCATCTGATGTTTCCTAATAAGTTATTAAATATTTGGAAAATGGAATATATGAACAAGTTTTTGTTGTTTTAATTTCGATGCAGCACATGCTGAAAGAGCTATCATACCATGAGATGTTTCCCAACATGAAGGCCAACAAGACCCTTTTAAGAAATTTGAAACAAAATGTTTGGATAGGGAAAGTTCACTGAATGATGGTATTTATTAATGTTTTTACTTTTGTGTTGACAATTATTGTATTCTTGAATTTTACTCCGGAATTCTTATCAATTACATAGAAAATCTATTTGTCAAGAACTCTGTATGACAGAGGAAAATTGAGTACAATTTTAAGGAGTCTAAATGAGAAAGAATGTAATGTCTAATTTTAAGAAATAATAATGAAGAGTTTCTAATTATAGAATAAATCCAACTCTACAGATGATAAATCATTGATAACGACTCCATTGAGAAAATGGTTCTTTGTTCGTGGAAAAATCTTGATATTAAATGAATTGTATCAGTCATCACTTGTTAATTAATGAAGTTTCTTAATGTATAAAGGTATTTTGATTATAAAAAAAAAAAAAACCCTTATTTCTCCAATATATAGATTTTTTTTTTTTTAACAACCTTGTCATTTTATATCATCTCAAAACAATATCTCATACATGGACCCAAAAGTGGCCCTATCACAAAGAGTGGCAAAGTTGCCTACATCAATCAAGCCTAGCTAATTCGCCAAGTACAAATTATCCTTTCAATCAAAACAAGCTATCAAAAGCATCACTTACCACAAGCTTTTACAATTCTATGGGTTCCCTTCCCCCCTTCCACAGTCTATTCACATGCAAAATCTAGAACATCAAAATGGAACATTGCCCCATACAAAGTGTGGGACCGATGCCCCTTATCCACCTATCAACCACCAAAGTGCCCTCACCCTTAAAGGTGTCCCGCAATTTCCCCTTGTGCAGAGCTCTGCCTTTTGTAAGGGAGAAGCCATCCGGTTGACACGCCAAGCAATGAGACGCACCCTTAGGGTGCCTACTAGCATACGTGGTACAGAGCCCTACAGTTTTATCCAACTTAGCTATTCAACGCAAACACCCTAAGCAATGCTAGCACATGAACCTCAAGCCACTACCCTCAACACATGCACCAACTAAACCCCGTACAGAGCTCTGTATTTTACCGGGCTAGTCACATAGTACACATGATGAGCAATAGCGCTCATTATCCTGCTTTTCTTTTCCTTCTTTCTCTTTTCACAATCCATTTTCCATTTTATTTTATTTTCTGTTCTTCTTTTCCATTTTTCCACCTGCAAGAAGTTAACAAAGAGCACTCCCACATCTAGGTATATGCTATGCAATGTTCCATTAGATGCCACGACAAACACACAAGCAAGCAACCCCCCAGTTACATGGACTACTACAAAACTGCCAGCAAGTGACAACCTGTGATAGCCCATTCTGATCTTAAGGATAACCTGCCCTTGGTATTAGCCCCCCTTGATCTTTTATTATGTGCAGCTCCTTATTCCCATTCTTCACCCTTCTATGATTCAACAGTCCACCTTCCAGTATTTCTTTCCAACTCCTTTCTCCCTGCATTCATTCAACAAGCATGTCACTGAGCAATTCCAATATATAGATTGAAAATATTTTTAAAAGTGTTAGAACCCATACAATTGGAAGACTTATTTGACTTTCAAGTGACCACTAGCTGTTTTAGAACCCTTACTGTTGGATTTATGTATAACACTTTTGAAATTTAGCCGTAGCAGCAACCCGAGTTACTGTAGTTGTGGCGGTAGCACTCCCTGTACAATGCTTTATAGTTTTAAACTTTAAACTCTGTTTTAATTAGTATCTTTTTATCTATTTTCTGCGGCTTGCTAGTTTTAAACTTTTAGCATGTACGTTTGGGCCTGGTTGGTAGTCTATACGTGGCGGTAGCACCCCATATGTTTCAAAATGATATTTTGCTTCCTCGTACGAATTTCATATTTCAATCAAACAAATATCGCAGCTTGCTTTTTTGAAATGTTTCGACTTTAAATTTGGGTGTGTTTCAAGTAGGTGCGTTGTATGCTTTACTCGATTATCATTGATGTATAGCACCTATACAATATGGTGCACCCAATATTTTTGCAAAGCTAAATGTTAGGGCCCCTTGACCATTGGGCTCTTAAATTAAATATATGGTGTTGCTAAAAAAGATATTAGTGAAATGATGAAACAATAATCAAAGACATTGAAGTTTTTTTTAAAAAAAAATCAAAGATATATATCTAATCTCGGTCAAAAAGTATAATTGTCTCTTTTAGCCCATCTTTTTCCAATTAGAATGGTGTGGCAATCATATAGCATCCTTTGGAATTTGTAAAATAAAATAAAATTTTTAAAAAAGTCAAAAAAATTGTAGGAATTATAAGCAACCTTAGCTTATTGAAAAAAAAAAATTCTTTGTGTCTAGTCATTTCAACCCTACATTAATTTATTTTTCTTTGGGTTCTCAGCCTTAATACAAATACTTACAAAACGATATTATTTTAATACAAATACTTACAAAATTAAAATTTCATTGTCAATCATAAATATTTTTAGGTTAAATGCTATTAAAATCATATATTTTGTTTTAGGTTTTAAATAAACTATTTTATGATCGAAAAATTTTCTATCCAAAATAATCTATCTGATAGGAAGCTGCTAACATCCGCAAATTATGCCATGGATCCGGGTCCACCTTGCAAGGTGGACCCGGGTCCATACTCACAATTTTAGAACTCTATGCTCACAATTTTAGAACTATATATTCACAATTTTAGATCTCAATATACAAAATTACATAATCAATATTCACAATTCTTGAACTCTATATTCACAATTTTGTTATATAAATTAAAAAATTGTGTTATACTGTTGAATACAGAGTTTGAAATTGTTAATATAAAGTTATGTAATTGTGGATATAGAGTTTTGTAATCATGAGACGAATTTAATTACGTAAATTAACATAATATAGTAATATTTTTTTAGAATACAATAATATACATCATATAGTAATTTGATTGTTGAAATTTTTTCTTTTAAAATTATCATGAGAGGAATTTAATTACGAACATTAACATAGTAATATATATATATATATATATATATATATATATATATATATATATATATATATATATATATTAAAAATACGCAAGATTAATATATTCATACAGGAATGGACTTGATTAATTATCGTGAGAGAAATTTAATTACGTACATTAACATAATATAGTAATATATTTTGTGAATACTATAATATACATCATATAGTAATTTGATTGTTGAAATTTTTTCTTTTAAAATTATCCTGAGAGGAATTTAATTACGTACATTAACATAATATAGTAATATTTTATTGAATATTATCAGGAGAGAATTTAATTACGTACATTAACACAATATAGTAATATTTTTTATGAATACTATAATATACATCATATAGTAATTTGATTGTTGGATTTTTTTTAAATATTATCAGGAGAGGAATTTAATTACGTACATTAACATAATATAATAATATTTTTAAATACAATAATATACATCATATAGTTATTTGATTGATGGAATTTTTTCTTTTAAAATTATCATGAGAGAAATTTAATTACGTACATTAACATAGTAATCTATATATACATATTAAAAATACGCAAGATTAATATATTCATACATGAATGGAATTGATTAAAATATTACATTAATGTCATGAGAGAATTTAATAATATAGTAATATTTTTAATGTGTTATTGTTCTTATAGTACCAAATAGATCATATAGTAATCTCTCTCTCTCTCTCTCTCTATATATATATATATATATATATATATATATATATATATATATATATATATATTAAAAATACGCAAGATTAATATATTCATACATGAATGAAATTGATTAAAATATTACATTAATTTCTGTGTATAATAAGGAATGGAATCATAATCAATATTTCCGTGTATATACATCACATAGTAATTTTATTGTTGGAATTTTACGTACTTTAACATAATATAGTAATATTTTTTTAATACTATAATATATATCATATGGTAATTTGGTTGTTGGAATTTTTTTTTAATATTATCATAAGAGGAATTTAATTACGTGTATTAACATAATATAGTAATATTTTTTTAATACTATAATTTAAATTATATAGTAATTTAATTGTTAGAATTTTTATTTTTTTTTAATATTATAATGAGAGGATTTAATTACGTGCATTAACATAATATAGTAATATTTTTTTAACACTATAATATACATCATATAGTAATTTTATTGTTGGAATTTTTAGTTTTTGAATATATCATGAGAGGAATTTAATTACATACATTAATATAATATAGTAATATTTTTTTGAATACTATAATATACATCATATTGTAGCTTTATTGTTGGAATTTTACATACATTAACATAATATAGTAATATTTTTGTAATATTATAATATACATCATATAGTAATTTGATTGTTGAAATTTTTTCTTTTAAAATTATCATGAGAGGAATTTAATTACGTACATTAACATAGTAATCTATATATATATATATATATATATATATATATATATATATATATATATATATATATATATATATATATATATAAATACGCAAGATTAATATATTCATACAGGAATGGACTTGATTAATTATCGTGAGAGAAATTTAATTGCGTACATTAACATAATATAGTAATATATTTTGTGAATACTATAATATACATCATATAGTAATTTGATTGTTGAAATTTTTTCTTTTAAAATTATCATGAGAGGAATTTAATTACGTACATTAACATAATATAGTAATATTTTATTGAATATTATTAGGAGAGAATTTAATTACGTACATTAACACAATATAGTAATATTTTTTATGAATACTATAATATACATCATATAGTAATTTGATTGTTGGATTTTTTTTTTAAATATTATCAGGAGAGGAATTTAATTACGTACATTAACATAATATAGTAATATTTTTAAATACAATAATATACATCATATAGTTATTTGATTGTTGGAATTTTTTCTTTTAAAATTATCATGAGAGAAATTTAATTACGTACATTAACATAGTAATCTATATATACATATTAAAAATACGCAAGATTAATATATTCATACATGAATGGAATTGATTAAAATATTACATTAATGTCATGAGAGAATTTAATAATATAGTAATATTTTTAATGTGTTATTGTTCTTATGGTACCAAATGTATCATATAGTAATATATATATATATACATATATATATATATATATATATATATATATATATATATATATATATATATATATATATATATATATATACATATATATATATATATATACATATATATATATATATAGCAAGATTAATATATTCATACAGGAATGGAATTGATTAAAATATTACATTAATTTCCGTGTATAATAAGGAATGGAATCATAATCACTATTTCTGTGTATATACATCACATAGTAATTTTATTGTTGGAATTTTACGTACATTAACATAATATAGTAATATTTTTTTAATACTATAATAAACATCATATAGTAATTTGGTTGTTGGAATTTTTTTTGAATATTATCATGAGAGGAATTTAATTACGTGTATTAACATAATATAGTAATATTTTTTTAATACTATAATATACATTATATTGTAATTTAATTGTTAGAATTTTTATTTTTTTTGAATATTATTATGAGAGGTATTTAATTACATGCATTAACATAATATAGTAATATTTTTTTAATACTATAATATACATCATATAGTAATTTGATTGTTGGAATTTTTATTTTTTGAATATATTATGAGAGGAATTTAATTACATACATTAACATAATATAGTAATATTTTTTTGAATACTATAATATACATCATATGTAGTTTTATTGTTGGAATTTTACATACATTAACATAATATAGTAATATTTTTTGTAATATTATAATATACATCATTAGTAATTTGATTGTTGAATTTTTTTTTCAATATTATCATGAGAGAAATTTAATTAAGTGCATTAAATGAGCTTGGGCCGCCTCCACTTGCCTTGGTTCCGCCACTATATATCTACACGCACCTAGATTAAGAATCCTAGAAGCATTTAATTATTGTTTATTTTATTTTATTTTATTGTGGTTTATCATAGCGTGCAAGGGGGAGAAAATGGAAAACCAAATTAAGGATCAAGCGGAAAGTCAATCTTCAAGCAACAAAAAGATCAAAAGCCCTTATGATAGTTTTTAATTCACGATTTTCATATCTCTCAAACTATAGGAATGACGACAAGGAGAAAAAGGTAATATATACAAATCATTCACAACATTTTCTTTAATTTCATTTTTCATAAAAAAGAACTACTGTCATAAAGATTCTTTATTGAGTTTTCATTTGATTTTTAGCAGGGTTTTATCTATCATGGTATATAGTAGGGTTCAAGTTGGAATACGTTGTGTTTGAATCGATGGATTTTTGTTTGGAGATCTTATGGTAGTCATCGTGTACTAGAGAAACTTTGTCACGTTTTCACCTAATTTTTTTTTGTGAAGTGGTAGATCTAGCATTTTAGAGGTTAGGGTTAAAGTTTAAGAATGTGGTGCTGACATATGTGGTTTTGAGTTGAAGATTTAGTGATGGCAGGAAGGGCTAGAGAATCATTGCTGAGTTTTCACTTCATTATTTTTTTTTTTTTTTTTTAGTGGTTTGATACATCTAGGATTTTTAGAGAATAGGGTAATAGTTTAGAATATGATTTTGAAAGATGTGGATTTTGATTATAGATTGATTTATTGGTTGTTATGGAGGATTAGTGGTACCATTGTTGAATTTATACTCAGTATTGTTGTTCAAGAGGAAGATCTCTTAGTTTTGGTGTTGAAGTCATTGATCTAGAATAATAGGGATTAGCTCGGGATGAAGTCGAAGGAAGTAGTGTCGAACAATGTTTGTTTTAGGTTACAAATCTACTAGTAGCCATGGAGGATGCAAATGTTACTTGAAATATTGAATGGATCATAAAGGGTATTTGTTTTTGGGACTGGATTAGCATTTTAGGGTGATGAGAAATTTATTTTAAGAGAGGGTTATAGGAGGACTGCGTTGGGTGACATATATTTAAGATGTTCAAAAGGTTTTAACATTT
>CP025652.1:19552901-19801418 GCA_003576665.1 Ipomoea trifida | reverse complement strand
GCATTAACATAATATAGTAATATTTTTTTAATACTATAATATACATCATATAGTAATTTGATTGTTGGAATATTTATTTTTTGAATATATCATGAGAGGAATTTAATTACATACATTAACATAATATAGTAATATTTTTTTGAATACTATAATATACATCATATTGTAGTTTTATTGTTGGAATTTTACATACATTAACATAATATAGTAATATTTTTTGTAATATTATAATATACATCATATAGTAATTTGATTGTTAGATTTTTTTTTCAATATTATCATGAGAGAATTTAATTAAGTGCATTAAATGAGCTTGGGCCGCCTCCACTTGCCTTGGTTCCGCCACTATATATCTACACGCACCTAGATTAAGAATCCTAGAAGCATTTAATTATTGTTTATTTTATTTTATTTTATTGTGGTTTATCATAGCGTGCAAGGGGGAGAAAATGGAAAACCAAATTAAGGATCAAGCGGAAAGTCAATCTTCAAGCAACAAAAAGATCAAAAGCCCTTATGATAGTTTTGTAATTCACGATTTTCATATCTCTCAAACTATAGGGAATGACGACAAGGAGAAAAAGGTAATTATATACAAATCATTCACAACATTTTTCTTTAATTTCATTTTTCATAAAAAAGAACTACTGTCATAAAGATTCTTTATTGAGTTTTCATTTGATTTTGGTAGCTAAGGGGTATATCTATCATGGTATATAGTAGGGTTCATGTTGGAATACGTTGTGTTTGAGTCGATGGATTTTTGTTTGGAGATCTTATGGTAGTCATCGTGTACTAGAGAAACTTTGTCACGTTTTCACCTATTTTTTTTTGTGAAGTGGTAGATCTAGCATTTTAGAGGTTAGGGTTAAAGTTTAAGAATGTGGTGCTGACATATGTGGTTTTGAGTTGAAGATTTAGTGATGGACAGGAAGGGCTAGAGAATCATTGCTGAGTTTTCACTCTTTTATTTATTTTTTTTTTTTTTTAGTGGTTTGATACATCTAGGATTTTAGAGAATAGGGTAATACTTTTAGAATATGATTTTGAAAGATGTGGATTTTGGATTATAGATTGATTTATTGGTTGTTATGAAGGATTAGTGGTACCTTGTTGAATTTATACTCAGTATTGTTGTTCAAGAGGAAGATCTCTTAGTTTTGGTGTTGAAGTCATTGATCTAGAATAATAGGGATTAGCTCGGGATGAAGTCGAAGAAGTAGTGTCGAACAATGTTTGTTTTAGGTTACAAATCTAACTAGTAGCCATGGAGGATGCAAATGTTACTTGAACCATTGAATGGATCATAAAGGGTATTTGTTTTGGGACTGGATTAGCATTTTAGGGTGATGAGAAATTTATTTTAAGAGAGGGTTATAGGAGGACTGCATTGGGTGACATATATTTAAGATGTTCAAAAAGGTTTTAACATTTCGGGCTACTATTATTGTAGAAAAGTTTGAGTTGTGGCCTAGGATTGGTTCTTTCTACAACTATCCTGGTTTGCACGGTACATCATTTCTATTTGGTTATTTGTGGTTTGATATGTATTTGTAATGTGTATCTATTCACTTTATGTCATTATATAATTTTATCATGACAACAAAAAAAATAGAAAAAATAAATATCCATACAACAAATTTATTTAATTTACAGTAACTTTTTCATTGTTTTTGCCATTTTGAAGCTGATTCCAACACGGTTTGTTAAGCTCTTGGGGAAATGGTTAGGTGAGATTGCAACCTTGAGGCGACCGTCCGGTCACGAATGGAGGGTTCACGTACGGACAGAGAGAGATGGCACATTTTTTAGCGACGGTTGGGAGACATTTTATGAAGACAATGATCTTGACATTGGTGAAGTTGTATTCTATACATATCTTGGAGACATGCACTTTGATGTTAAAATTTTTAACAAAGATGGACTAGAGAAGGTGTGGGACTGTGGTGTTATTCAATATTCTAATGAAGAAAGTGATCATGATAAGCCTTCAACCACTCCAGGTACACATTTATGAATTTAAAAAAGTCAAAATATTTTTTTGTTCTTTTTTTATTTTTTGTTGGCATTTCAAATGAAAGGAAAATTACATGCGAAAAACTAGTTGAGAATATGATGAATTACTAAATTAATCAAACGAATCTACATAATAAAAACATATGTAATATTTTGTGTGAATCTAATATTGTCTATTTTCTGCATTGGTCCATGTCCCCTCCCTAGACACGCATCTAAGGCTATCCGCACTCATTCAATCTTTTCTCACTTTCAAAATGCCACATCACAAAATTTGCAATTATTCACTATTTACTCTTCATCCATTCAATTCTCTATCATCTTTCAAAACTAACTCCACTATCACATTAACATATTACAAATTATTATTTACCAATAAAGTATTATAAATAATTAAAACAAATAAAAGTAATGATTAAGAAATTTCATTTAAAAAAAGGACTTGTAGCCACATATATGGCAGTTATTATTTTTTTTTCTTCCACATACTTTTGCAATACCCAAAATTTCATGGGTGTGGATGGCTTAACATGTGTCAAGATTATTTACTTTGTCCATGAAGTTTATACCATCTGATGTTTCCCAATAAGTTATTAAATATTTGGAAAATAGAATATATGAACAAGTTTTTGTTGTTTTAATTTCGATGCAGCACATGCTGAAAGAGCTATCATACCATGAGATGTTTCCCAACACTTCTTCCTTTCCCCCATTCCATCCTCTAGTATATGTTATTGAAATGATGTATTTATGTGTGTTATTTGTTGTGTTTTTGAGTTGAAATGGTGAAGTTATTGCTACACTTTGGTTGGAGAAGTAAGATGAAGGGTGTAGAAGAAGAGTTTGTGGTTTGCATTTTCTAATTGGCTAATTATTTTTGTCCTAATTTCCTAAAAAAAATTGCTCTAATTTACCTAAATAATTTACACAGACATAAGTTAAGAGTCCTACAAACACTATAGTTTTTTTTATTGTGGTTTATCTTACTGTGTAATAACTAATACGCAAAAAAATAGAAAACCTCACTGACAATCAAGGGAAAAGTCAATCTTCAAGCCTAATTGACTAAAATTTTAATTTTCCCTTAATTGATTATTTATGCCAAATTGCCAACTGTATCGCTTATCAAACAATAAATTTATCTTTTTCATAGCTATTTTTTAATTTAGGAAATAAATTATTATTGCCAAATATGACGAAGTATAATAAAATTTTAGTAATAAGTAATTAGCTAATAAATGTCAACCTATTTGAAATTCCAATTTACTTATTTGGGGTTTATTTCACTTTTTAGTCAATAAATTTTAGTACCAATTTTTATTTTAATCATCACTTTATTTGTTTCCTTTTCGGTTTTGAACCTTTAAAAAATTTCTATTTTAGCCGTTAATATATACCTCTTTTCGACCTATTCTAGATTTATTTTAAAAAAAAAATTTGAATGAGCTTGGGCCGCCTTCACTTGCGGTTCCGCCACTATATATCTACACACCTAACTTAAGAATCCTACAAGCACTTTATTACTGTTTATTTTATTTTATTTTATTGTGGTTTATCGTAGCGTGTCAGAGGGAGAAATGGAAAACCTAACTAAGGATCAAGGAGGGGCAGGTCAATCTTCAAGCAACAAAAAGATCAAAAGCCCTTATACTTTTGAAGTTCATGATTTTCATATCTCTCAAACTATAGGGAATGACGACAAGGGGAAAAAGGTAATTATATATGAATCATTCGCAACATTCTTCTTTAAATTTTTTTTTAGTAAAAATAACTATTATCATAAAGAATCTTTATTGAGTACGTTTTCATTTGATTTTGGTAGTTAAGGGGTGTATCTATCATGGTACATAGTAGGGTTCAAGTTAGAGTACATTGTGTTTGAATAGGTGAATTTTTGTTTGTAGATCTTATTGTGGTCATCGTGTACTAGAGAAACTTTGTCATGTTTTCACTTAAATTAGTTTTTATTGTGAAGTGGTAGATCTTGAATTTTAGAGGTTCCCATATAACCTAAAATATAACCCTTAACCAAACAAAGTAATATTATATTCCACAATCCAAACCAAACACATCAGGTTATCTTACATTCCCAAAATCTCACATTACCTTCCCGGAGGTAATCCTATTATCTGGGGTAATCCAAGATTCCGTGAACCAAACGCCCCCTAAGAAATAAAATCTAACTTTGAAAGCTAATAATTTGACTTAGAACGAATAATTTAGAAACAATTTAACCATACCATACTAAAAGATAAGCATTAACTATGGGGAAAATTCACCAAAAAAAATAATAATAACTATGGGGCAAGATCAGAGTAGTTGAATTAATCATTTCTTCTTCTGGGTTTTCAAAAAAAAAAATCATTTCTTCTTCTGCTTTTAATTATTCAACATCCATTATATTTTATTGTTGAATATATACCAGCCTTGCTAATGCTTCAGCCATTTTAGCTTTTGCTTCTTTGGCTTCTTCTATTTCTCGTTCAACTTAAGCATAGGAATGGTCATGCACAAGCTACATGTTTTTTCAAACTTAAGCATAGGAATAGGAATGCTCATGCGCAAGCTACATGTTTTCTTAAACTTAAGCATAGGAATTGCAGTGATGCGTACATATTACATATAGCAAAACATCTTAGTACAAAGCAGTATACATAAACAGAAAAACAGCTTCACTGCGAAAATACTCCTCATGCATCAACAGTACAGAAAAAAAAAACTGCCTATTGTATCATTCTATATGAAAAATCATATGTTCTAAAACCTGGCTGTGATACCAAATGTAAGTCAAATCTTAAGCATACAGGACCTTAAGAACACATGATTTTCACAGATACTTAAATTAGCGTTTAATGAATATACCTGGCTCCATGGTTTCACTGCAGATGCTTCAATGGGAGACTTGGTTTCTCCCTCCAGACCCTAAGCAATTTCCCTTACTCTAAAGAACTCTGATGGAGAGAGAGTTTTTAATTTTGCGGAAAGTTAGGGAGAGGACCAGAGACTCTGAGTGGTTGATAAACCGTCTCACAGTTCCATCAACCTGAGATCTGAGCAGTTGAAACTGCTTCTTATTTTATATGACCAATTATAGAATTAGTATTATTAAATTTAAATAAACATTTATGAGCCATAGAAAATAGTAAATCGTATAATAATGATAATTATTTTGACAAGAAAAACCATAAGAACCCCATGATCTAGTAAATCCTCTCCCCAGCTCGCAACCTAGACATCAGAAGACCATTATTCATTGTACTTTATGGCACACGTCTATTAGTTGTAGCGATTGTATAATATGAATATAGAAATCATGGTTTCAAAATTATATTGTTCGGATTTAAATAGTCCAAAATAAAAGTATTCATCTTAAGATACGAAGAACTACATAACATACCATGGTGATTGATTAGAGACTAGAGATTATTGCAATTTTTTCAAACATTTATTTTATGTTTTTCATTATATTGTTATTTACTTTATTTAAGAATGAAATTATTTTCAAAAATTTTTTTTTTTAAATTTCTTTTCCTAGTAAAGAATTAGCTAATAATTATGAACCTATTTCAAATTCAGATTAAATCAATCAATGAACAAAATTAAAGTTTATCATCTAAATATTTCTCTTTTTGGTCACTTTATCAATTATAGTAACAATTTTTACATTCAAAAAAAAAAAAGGAAACAAATTGTAGTTTTCGGCATTAAATAAATTATTTTATGATAAAAAATTTCTATCTAAAATCTATCTGAGAGTAGCTTGCTAGCATCAACAAATTATGGTATATATGGACCCGTGTCCATATTCACAATTTTAAAACTCTATATTCACAATTTTAGAACTCTATATTCACAATTTTAGATCTCAATATACAAAATTATATTACTCAATATTCACAATTTTTGAACTCTATATTCACAGTTTTGCTATATAGATTCAAAAATTGTGTTATAATGTGGAATATAGAGTTATATAATTTTGAATATAGAGTTATGAAATTGTGAATATAGATTGTGAATATAGAGTTATGAAATTGTGAATATAGATTGTGAATATAGAGTTATATAATTGTGAATATAGAGTTTTGTAATTGTGAATATAGAGTTCTATAATTGTGAACATAGAGATCTAAAATTGTGAACATGGACCCAGGTCCACCTTGCAAGGTGGACATGGGTCTATGTCATAAAAACCGGCTAACATCATTTTTATAACTATCAAAGTTTGAGCCCAAATATATTTTATATTCCTAAGTCCAATAATTTATCATGAGTACAAATCTCTAACCCGTCTTTTTTACCCTAAAATTTAATAATTACAATTTTCCCTCAAAAACCCTACCTATATAAATAGCATTACTCATGTCTTCCCCATTTTCCTTCTCATTTTGCCGCCCCCAATTCCTCTCCTTCTCTCACATAAGTCTCTCTCTATCTAAATTTTTCTTCTTGATTTAAGCTTCTCTTCTCCAAACCCTAGGCCCAAGACTTTGTAACTTTCTTCTTCCTTTCCCCCATTCCATCCTCTAGTATATGTTATTGAAATGATGTATTTATGTGTGTTATTTGTTGTGTTTTTGAGTCGAAATGGTGAAGTTATTGCTACACTTTGGTTGGGAGAAGTAAGATGAAGGGTGTAGAAGAAGAGTTTGTGGTTTGCATTTTCTAATTGGCTAATTATTTTTTGTCCTAATTTCCTAAAAAAATTGCTTTAATTTCCCTAAATAATTTACACAGACATAAGTTAAGAGTCCTACAAACACTATAGTTTTTTTTATTGTGGTTTATCTTACTGCGTAATAACTAATACACAAAAAATAGAAAACCTCACTGACAATCAAGGGAAAAGTCAATCTTCAAGCCTAATTGACTAAAATTTTAATTTTCCCTTAATTGATTATTTATGCCAAATTGCCAACTGTATCGCTTATCAAACAATAAATTTATCTTTTTCATAGCTATTTTTTAATTTAGGAAATAAATTATTATTGCCAAATATGACGAAGTATAATAAAATTTTAGTAATAAGTAATTAGCTAATAAATGTCAACCTATTTGAAATTCCAATTTACTTATTTGGGGTTTATTTCACTTTTTAGTCAATAAATTTTAGTACCAATTTTTATTTTAATCATCACTTTATTTGTTTCCTTTTCGGTTTTGAACCTTTAAAAAATTTCTATTTTAGCCGTTAATATATACCTCTTTTCGACCTATTCTAGATTTATTTTAAAAAAAAAAAATTTGAATGAGCTTGGGCCGCCTTCACTTGCGTTGGTTCCGCCACTATATATCTACACACACCTAACTTAAGAATCCTACAAGCACTTTATTACTGTTTATTTTATTTTATTTTATTGTGGTTTATCGTAGCGTGTCAGAGGGAGAAATGGAAAACCTAACTAAGGATCAAGGAGGGGCAGGTCAATCTTCAAGCAACAAAAAGATCAAAAGCCCTTATACTTTTGAAGTTCATGATTTTCATATCTCTCAAACTATAGGGAATGACGACAAGGGGAAAAAGGTAATTATATATGAATCATTCGCAACATTCTTCTTTAAATTTTTTTTTTAGTAAAAATAACTATTATCATAAAGAATCTTTATTGAGTACGTTTTCATTTGATTTTGGTAGTTAAGGGGTGTATCTATCATGGTACATAGTAGGGTTCAAGTTAGAGTACATTGTGTTTGAATAGGTGAATTTTTGTTTGTAGATCTTATTGTGGTCATCGTGTACTAGAGAAACTTTGTCATGTTTTCACTTAAATTAGTTTTTATTGTGAAGTGGTAGATCTTGAATTTTAGAGGTTAGGGTTAAAGTTTGAGAATGTGGTGTTGACATATGTGGTTGTGAGTTGAAGATTTAGTGATGGTCACGACTACAGAACCTGTTGTAGAAAAGTTTGAGTTGTGGCCTAGGATTTGTTCTTTGTACATCTATGATATTTATATTGTTGTATTTATTCTTCGAGATACTGTTATTGTTGGGTTGCATGCTATATCATTTCTATTTGGTTATTTTTGGTTTGATATTTATTTGTAATGTGTATCTATTCACTTTCTGTATTATTAAATTTTATGGGGACAACAAAAAAAATAGAAAAAAGAAATATCCAAACAACAAACTTATTTATTTAGCAGTAACTTTTTCATTGTTTTTGCCATTTTGAAGCTAATTCCACCAATGTTTGTCAAGCACATGGGAAAGTTGTTAGGTGAGATTGCAACCTTGAGGCGACCGTCAAGTAAACAATGGAGGGTTCACATACGTACGGAGAGAGATGGCACATTTTTTAGCGAAGGTTGGGAGACATTTTATAAAGACAATGATCTTTACATTGGTCAAGTTGTATTCTATACACATGTTGGAGGCATGCACTTTGACGTTAAAATTTTTAACAAAGATGGACGGGAGAAGATGTGGGACTCTGATGTTATTCAAAAGTCTAATGAAAAAAGCGATCATGACGATAATCCTTCAACCACTGCAGGTACACATTTATGAATTTAAAAAAGTCAAAATATTTTTTTGTTGGCATTTTGAATGAAAAGAAATTATGGGCCAAAAGAGAATATGATGAATTAATAAATTAATCAAACGAATCTACATAATAAAAACATGAATAAATTGTAAAATTTTGTGTGCATCTAATATTATCTATTTTCTGCATTGTTCCATGTTCCTTCCCCTAGACACAAAGACCTAAGGCTATCCGCACTCATGCAATCTTCTCTCACTTTCAAAATGCCACATCAAAAAATTTACAATTATTCACTATTAACCCTTCAACCTTCAACCTTCAACCTTCAACCATGCAATTCTCTCTCCTCTTTCAAAACTAACTCCACTATCACAACTTATTAAAAAAATTATTATGTACCAGTAAAATATTAATAATAATTAAAATAAATAAAAGTAATGATTAAGAATTTTTTTTGAAAGACTTGCCCTCACATGGCAGTTATTATTATTTTTTCTTCCAAATCATTTTGCAATACCCAAAATTTCATAGGTGTGGATGGCTTAACATGTGTCAAGATTATTTACCTGTTGAACAAGTTTATACTACTAAGTTATTAAATATTTGGAAAATGCAATATATGAATAAGTTTTTATTGTTCTAATTTCGATGCAGCACATGCTGAAAGAGCTATCATACCATGAGATGTTTTCCCAACAAGGAAGTCAATGCAAGATTGTTTTAAGAAATTTGAAACAAAATGTTAGGATAGGAAAAGTTCACCGAATGATGAATGGATGGTATTTATTAATGTTTTTACTGTTATGTTGACATTATTGTATTGTAGAATTTTACTCCGTAATTCTTATCAATCGCATGGAAAATCAACTTGTCAAGAACTCTGTATGACAAAGGAAATTTGAGTACAATTTTGAGGAGTCTAAATGGGAAAGAATGTGATTTCTAATTTCAAGAAGACAAGAATGAAGAGTTGCTAATTATAGAATAAGTCTCAATCCACATATGATAAACTATTGATAATGACTCCATTAAGAAATTGATTTTTGAATTATATTGTATCAATGATTAGTCGTTAATGCATTTTCTTAAGATTGGTGACACGGTAAATTTTTTTTTTATGTATAAAGGTATTTGATTGAAAAAAAAAAACCCTTATTTCTCCAATATATTGATTGAAAATATTTTTTAAAGTGTCTTCTTTTTTTTTTTTTCAAATTTAGGGTTTCTAGCATTTTGGTAAACCAACCAACGAGTCAACGCCTTTGCCCACCAGGTCGCTGGAGAAAGCATCCAAGTGGTCGCCTTCTCCGTCGACTAGAGAAGGTGACCAGTTGACCTGGTCGCCATCTAAGCGAATGAGTGCTTAATCCTAACACTCTTAGGACCAAAATCTAACAAGCTAAGATGCAGTCCAGAATAAGTCTATTAATCCATAACAAAGAGGCTTATAGTTTCAAGAAGTGCAGGAAATATTAGAACATTCATTACATTAGGAAATTAAACTTAACTTTGAAATCTAATTAATAATTTGACTTCTGCTTAATTTACAACAAATTTAGAACCAGTTTAATTAATCAGACCATACAAAAAGATAAGAATTAACTATGGGGCAAGATCAAAGTAGTTGAATTAATCATTTCTTCTTTTGCCACCATTGTTGAATTAATCAATTATATTGTTGATGAATACTTGGCCACCTTAGCCAATGCTTAAGCTATTATTTTTGCTTCTGCTTCTTTGGCTTCTTCTATTTCTCGTTCAACTCTTGCAATAGCAGCTTCTGCTTCTTGAACTGCCTTAGCAGCCTTCATTTGAGTTTTATAAATGCCCATGTCCTGCATCATGTACTCTTGCAATAACTCTTCATCTGCTACTTACTCATTATTATTGCATCATTTTTGAATTCATCCTTTATCAAATCATTATTTTTTGTCTTTGTTTGCCCATCTCTAGTCTCACACAATTTTCTCCTTTTAAAGCTAGCTTCTTCATCTGCTGTATTTGTCCATTTCCTTTTTCACCCTCCCATTCGATTTTCAAGGAAAACTTAGCTTCAAATACAAATTAAATAACTAAATAAGTAAACGAAGATATTTTTAATCACTGTCAAATTAATTGTGTAACTGTCACCTTTCCCAATTATTTTTCAATTAGAAACATGTAGCAGAGATGTACGCCATTTGGAAATTGTAAAATAAAATATTAAATAAAAAAAAAAGGAAAAAAAATTAAAATTAAAATTTGGGCTATTTCATCTCTAATGATGGGAGGTGAAAATCCACATAGATATCTTATTCATCTCTAATCTCTAGATAGAAAAAGAATATATATATATATATATATATATATATATATATATATATATATATATATATATATATATATATATATATATTAAAGAATTTTTCGTCAAAAAGTCATCTCTAATCTAGAGAAAAATAATTGTTTTCTCTAAATTAGATATGACTCTCTTCATACCTTCTTGAATTGAAAGATACTCAATGAATTACAATGTTTAGATGCTGTAACTACCCCGATGCTAAACCTATACTTAAAATGTAGATTGAACAAGGCTACACACACCTAACTTAAGAATCCTACAAACACTTTATTACTGTTTATTTTATTTTATTTTATTGTGGTTTATCGTAGCGTGTAAGAGGGAGAAATGGAAAACCTAACTAAGGATCAAGGAGGGGCACGTCAATCTTCAAGCAATAAAAAGATCAAAAGCCCTTATACTTTTGAAGTTCATGATTTTCATATCTCTCAAACTATAGGGAATGACGACAGGGAAAAAAAGGTAATTATATATGAATCATTCGCAACATTCTTCTTTAAATTTTTTTTTTAGTAAAAATAATTATTATCATAAAGAATCTTTATTGAGTACGTTTTCATTTGATTTTGGTAGTTAAGGGGTGTATTTTTTTTTTTTAATACATAGTAAAGTTAAGGGGTGTATCTATCATGGTACATAATAGGGTTCAAGTTAGAGTACATTGTGTTTGAATAGGTGGATTTTTGTTTGTAGATCTTATTGTGGTCATCGTGTACTAGAGAAACTTTGTCATGTTTTCACTTAAATTAGTTTTTATTGTGAAGTGGTAGATCTTGAATTTTAGAGGTTAGGGTTAAAGTTTGAGAATGTGGTGTTGACATATGTGGTTGTGAGTTGAAGATTTAGTGATGGTCAGGACTACAGAACCTGTTGTAGAAAAGTTTGAGTTGTGGCCTAGGATTTGTTCTTTGTACATCTATGATATTTATATTGTTGTTATTTGTTCTTCGAGATACTGTTATTGTTGGCTTGCATGCTATATCATTTCTATTTGGTTATTTTTGGTTTGATATTTATTTGTAATGTGTATCTATTCACTTTCTGTATTATTAAATTTTATGGGGACAACAAAAAAATAGAAAAAAGAAATATCCAAACAACAAACTTATTTAATTAGCAGTAACTTTTTCATTGTTTTTGCCATTTTGAAGCTAATTCCACCAATGTTTGTCAAGCACATGGGAAAGTTGTTAGGTGAGATTGCAACCTTGAGGCGACCGTTAGGTAAACAATGGAGGGTTCACATACGTACGGAGAGAGATGGCACATTTTTTAGCGAAGGTTGGGAGACATTTTATAAAGACAATGATCTTTACATTGGTCAAGTTGTATTCTATACACATGTTGGAGGCATGCACTTTGACGTTAAAATTTTTAACAAAGATGGACGGGAGAAGATGTGGGACTCTGATGTTATTCAAAAGTCTAATGAAGAAAGCGATCATGAGGATAATCCTTCAACCACTGCAGGTACACATTTATGAATTTAAAAAAGTCAAAATATTTTTTTGTTGGCATTTTGAATGAAAAGAAATTATGGGCCAAAAGAGAATATGATGAATTAATAAATTAATCAAACGAATCTACATAATAAAAACATGAATAAATTGTATGTAAAATTTTGTGTGCATCTAATATTATCTATTTTCTGCAATGTTCCATGTTCCTTCCCCTAGACACAAAGACCTAAGGCTATACGCACTCATGCAATCTTCTCTCACTTTCAAAATGTCACATCAAAAAATTTACAATTATTCACTATTCACCCTTCAACCTTCAACCTTCAACCATGCAATTCTCTCTCCTCTTTCAAAACTAACTCCACTATCACGACTTATTAAAAAATTATTATATACCAGTAAAATATTAATAATAATTAAAATAAATAAAAGTAATGATTAAGAATTTTATTTAAAAGACTTGCCACCACATGGCAGTTATTATTATTTTTTCTTCCACATCATTTTGCAATACCCAAAATTTCATGGGTGTGGATGGCTTAACATGTGTCAAGATTATTTACCTGTTGAACAAGTTTATACTACTAAGTTATTAAATATTTGGAAAATGCAATATATGAATAAGTTTTTTATTGTTCTAATTTCGATGCAGCACATGCTGAAAGAGCTATCATACCATGAGATGTTTTCCCAACAAGGAAGTCAATGCAAGATTGTTTTAAGAAATTTGAAACAAAATGTTTGGATAGGAAAAGTTCACCGAATGATGAACGGATGGTATTTATTAATGTTTTTACTGTTATGTTGACATTATTGTATTGTAGAATTTTACTCCGTAGTTCTTATCAATCGCATGGAAAATCAACTTGTCAAGAACTCTGTATGACAAAGGAAATTTGAGTACAATTTTGAGGAGTCTAAATGGGAAAGAATGTGATTTCTAATTTCAAGAAGACAAGAATGAAGAGTTGCTAATTATAAAATAAGTCTCACTCCACATATGATAAACTATTGATAATGACTCCATTAAGAAATTGATTTTTGAATTATATTGTATCAATGATCAGTCGTTAATGCATTTTCTTAAGATTGGTGACACCGTAAATTTTTTTTTTTTTATGTATAAAGGTATTTTGATTGAAAAAAAAACCCTTATTTCTCCAATATATTGATTGAAAATATTTTTTAAAGTGTCTTCTTTTTTTTTTTTTCAAATTTAGGGTTTCTAGCATTTTGGTAAACCAACCAACGAGTCAACGCCTTTGCCCACCAGGTCGCTGGAGAAAGCATCCAAGTGGCCGCCTTCTCCGTTGACTAGAGAAGGTGACCAGTTGGCCTGGTCGCCATCTAAGCGAATGAGTGCTTAATCCTAACACTCTTAGGACCAAAATCTAACAAGCTAAGATGCAGTCCAAAATCAGTCCATTAATCCATAACAAAGAAGCATATAGTTTCAAGAAGTGCAGGAAATATTAGAACATTCATTACATTAGGAAATTAAACCTAACTTTGAAATCTAATTAATAATTTGACTTCTGCTTAATTTAGAACAAATTTAGAACCAGTTTAATTAATCAGACCATACTAAAAGATAAGCATTAACTATGGGGCAAGATCAAAGTAGTTGAATTAATCATTTCTTCTTTTGCAACCATCGTTGAATTAATCAAAAACAAGAAAATAGTTGTGCAACTAAAAGTAGTTGCTCAATTGTTAAGCTCAATGTGAAATGTCAAGTAACCAAAAGCAAGTAATGTAAAGAAGAATCGAAATAAAGTAAAAAGATGGATTAGACTCTCTAACTTGGGAGCCTACTCATGTCAATCCTAGTGAACTTGCTTAACACAACACCGATGCCATCCCCGGCAACGGCGCCATTAGATGAATGTAGTTTTCGCGGTGGATGGAAAGGAATAGGTGTTAAAACGGGAAGAAGTTCCCGAGTATCGCTCTCAAGGAAGGCAAGGAGGGGGTCGGTAAGCAAGCGGATTAATCACAAGAGCACCTAGTGTTCGAAAGCTAATCCTAGTATAGAAGGTGTGTATCATGCTAAGGTAAAGAAGCAAAAGCAAAAGAATGACAAACAAATGAGTGAAAAGAGGACTTGGACCAACTTAGCAAGCATGTACTCTCTTGATTTCCTATGGTACTAGGGTGTGAAGACACTCATTGGACACAAAAGAGACAAGGTCACATGTACCAAAGTCACTCTCGTGGTCAAAGGACTCTCTCTCATACCGTAGTGTTACTCTCAAAACTACTAGGCTAAAAGAGGCATTTTATCAAACACGTTATGTGCATTCTTGTCTTCCACTCTCCCTTTTCTCAAAGGTGAGAGGGAAATGTGATTGGTGAGGTCTAACACACTCCCTACTCTCGTAGGTGAGTGATCCTAACCCTAATTCTCTAAGGCAACCGGCAAAGTTGGCCTAGAGTACAAACAAACACCCCAATCACAATCAAGCATCCATTAAGCATAAATCAACCCTAGTTTTGATACTTTAGCATTCAAGAGATAACATGCAAGAGAAATTGATCCAAATCCACAAAAGATTTAGCTAATCATGCTTGGAATTGAAATCAACATTGTAAATGAACAATTGAAGGCAACTAGAATCAAAATCAAATCAACAATCAAAGTCAAATCAACAATCAAATCAAAAACTAATTAAGAATGTAATTACAAGAGTAAGAATGGAAATATTACTTGAATTGAAGTGGAAAACTTGAATCAATCTTGAGCAATACAATGTTGAAGTAGAAGATCTCCTCTAACTATATATAGCTAGATAACTTGAAATTTGATTGGAATTGAAGTGTGGAAGTGTAGGGAATTTTGACCTAAATCTAGAGAGAGAATTTTCTAAACTGAACTAAGATGGAAGTGTGTTGGGATCCTCTGCAAAATGGCTCAATTCCCCTTTTAAACTTCGCCCAACCGCCAAAAATTACGCGATGGACGCACGGCTGGACGCGTGTCCACTGCGCGTCCAGCGTGCCTTCTGCTGCACAGATGTGAAACTTCTGGGGCTGAAAATTGGACGCGGGCGTCCACCCCGCGTCCATAGCAGAACTCCCCAACTTCAGAGGGCTGGAATTTGGACGCGGGCGTCCACCCCGCGTCCACAGCAGACTGCTGTTTTGCTGTGCAAAACTTCAAAGGACGATAATTCGGACGCAGGGGCGGACGCGCGTCCACTGCGCGTCCGTGACTTGTTCTTTGTTCCATGCCATTTTCCACCTTTTTGCACATCTTTTTACCTACAAAATGATTAACCAAGCGTGGAACGAGGTCCAATGGCAATAAAAAGCATTTTAATGCAATTAAGGGCTAAATCAAACATAAAAGCTTTCAATTGTGCGCAAGATCATCCTAGAACGACCTTGTAAAGGTGGCGTCTTTTGCACTTATCACTAATCCTGCTAATATTACAAATGCTAAGTCCAGTTCTTAGCGAACTCTTCATGCGTTGGGTCTCCTTCTTGGGCTTTCTTGATTCAGTTACTCTCTTGGGTTGGTCCATCTGGCCTAAGCCTAGTATAGTATCTATCACTAAATTTTTTTCCTTTTTCACAAAAATTTATCTTTTCTACCTTGTAAAAAAATTGTCAACGGTTCAATATAAATTTACGAAGTGTTCATTTTGTTTAAGTTCACAAAAAAACATTATACTTGAATGCTCGAATATAGTGTTGTAATCTATTTTATATTGGGAAACTAATGCAACAATTAACACTTTTAACACCATTGGGAAGTAGCAGGCAAATAAGCTTTAAGAAGAGTGTGTGTCATGTAAGCTTATCAATCACGTAAGAACACAAGTACGTGATATACGGATCTTTAAAGTACTAACCTCCAGCCATAGCTTGTGATTGATGAAGGTTGTGTAGTCACAGAACTGTTGCGGCAGAGTAACAATATATGTTTCTCTCACTTTCTCAGTCGTCTCTTGATGGTGTATGAGCTATGAATTGTTAGGCACTGAGAGGACTAGTGAGTTCTTTATATAATAACCATATGTCATCAATATGGTAACTCTATCCTTTTCCTAATCACACTTCTTACCATTAATTAAGTCTTACCTTAATTAATATCACTGTTGCAAAAGTCCCCGCCTAGGCCGCCAAGGCGCTAGGCGCTCCTGGGCCGAGGCGAATAGCTCCCTAGGCGTCCACCTAGGTGGCCGTCTGCCTAGGAGGCCGCCTAGCGCCTAACTCGGCCGACTGGGCCTAGTTGGCGGCCGACTAGGCCGAATTTGGCCGAGTTAACTCGCCCAACTCGGCAGAGTTAGTCGAGTTAACTCGAGCGAGTGATGGATGTTTTGACTACTTCCAGAGGAAATCGGGGACTAGTGAACTCGCCACCATCTAAACAAATGAGTGCTTAACCCTAACACCCCTAGGTCCAAAATCCAACCAGCTAAGATGCATTCCAAAATTAGTTCATTAATACATAACCGAGAAGCATAGTTTCAAGAACTGCAGGAATTATTAGAATATTCATTACATTAAGAAATAAGCTAATAATAATTTGACTTAGATCATAACAAATTTAGAAAGAGTTTAATTAACCATACCATACTAGAAGATAAGCATTAACTATGGGGCCGGGCAAGATCAGAGTAGTTGAATTAATCATTTCTTCTTCTGCCAACACTGTTGTTTTAATTATTCATTATCTTGTTGAATGCTTAGCCAATGCTTCAGCCATTTTTGCTTCTGCTTCTTTTGCTTCTTCTGTTTCTCGTTCAACTCTTGCAATAGCCTTCATTTGAGTTTCATATATGCCCATGTTCTGCATCATGTACTCTAACTCTTCATAATCAACCTCTTCATCTGCTGCTTTACTCATTATCATTGCATAATTGTTGTATTCATCCTGCTTTATCAACTCATTATTTTTTGTCTTTGTTTGCCCATCTCTTGTGTCACACAATTTTCTCTTTTTAAAGCTAACTTCTTCATCTGTTGTAGTCCATTTCCTTTTTGACCCTTCCATTTGATTTTCAAGGACAGCTAGCTTCAAATACAAATAAATGTTTTGATCATATGCCATGTTAAAGAAACAAGAAAAAGTTTATTTCATAAACTCTACAAGCCTTTTAATTTGGGCATGAGACAGCCAGTGGCCACCAGAAAGTCACATGCCTGTTGGGCAAGAATGATTTGCAAAAGCGACCACCATTTTTTTGATATTTCTTTACCTTTTAAAAAAGTTTCAAAATTAAACTATGTCCATATGAGGTCACAGCTGATATAGTAAGCTAGGAGTGTAGGACTGAGTGCACCTCATAACAGATCCCACCAGGGACGTATCCAAGAATTTGTTCCAGCGGAGGCGAAATATTAAAAAAAAAAAGAAAAGAAAAGAAAAGAAATACTTAAAAAATATAATCATAAATATTGTTGGATATAGGCGATAAATAAAACATATCAAAACTATAAAAATATTTATAACAAAATATGAAACATAATTAATTTGATAAATTAATTATACATTACATATCTCATTATATATATATATATATATATATATATATATATATATATATATATATATATATATATTAAAAAATTCATAAAACTTTTTTGAAGCAATAAGGGAATTGAACCCCATAAGGCCATAACCTTTCTTAGCACAAGAATACATATACCATCAACCTAACATCTTGTGTATATTAATCTATTATATATATATATATATATATATATACCATAAAAAAATCACTAAAGAAGCTACAAGATTCGCATAAACAATTGTGCTTCCCATAGGATTCGAACACACGACCTTTGCTACAGCAAAAAACAAATCTACCATCTTGTCTAGCTTACACTTTGTTTAATACATCTGTTTTTATATATTTATATCTAAAACAGGTATATATATACATATATGCATACAAAGCTATATATGGGGTGGGGGTGGGGTGAGTGGGGGCAGGTGCCCCCACTGCCCCCAGGGCAGCTCGGTCACTGGATCCCACCGAGTTGGGCGCCTAGAGGGCCAACCACCTAGACGACTGCCTAGTGGGTAATTCGCCTCGGCCTAGGGAAGCCTAGTGGCTACCTGGCCTAGGAGACCACCTAGGCCGATTTTTACAATAGTGTCAAAGATAAAGATGATACTTTTTTTAAAAAGGGAAGGGTTTATCTAACATGGCCTATACCTAGTCTCTAAAATGATCATCAACAAATATTAAAAGGGAAATGAATAATAAATAGAAAAAATTTAATCGTGAAGAAAACTTTGTTAAAATTAGTAACACATAAAAATTGAAGTAAAAAATACTCAATGGCCCTGTTTGGTAAATAATCAGCCTATCAGTCAATTTTGGCTTATTTGACCACTATTAGTTGTTTGGTTAATAAGCATTTTGTAACTCCAAAATACTAAAATTGAAAAGACTACTCAAAGCAGTCTTTTCAATTAGCTTTTTGATAAAAGAAATTATACCAAACAGCTATCAGCTAACAGCTAATTTATCAACCAACTTTCTACAATCAGCTAATGTTATCAACAAATCATACCTACAACTAACCCAATCAGCTCACAACTATTTACCAAACAAGACCAATAACTATGTCATATAAATTATCAACACTTATATAACATCATTTACTTACATCTTCACACATAACACTTAAGAATTTGCAATTAATTTTGCTTTAAACAAACACATTCTTTCTCATTCGGCTAATAATAATAAAAAATATTTTAAAAAAATCTTGCAAGAGAGTTAAGAATCAAATTACCTCTCGATATAATTAAATCGGATACCTTCTTGAAAGATACATGAAGAGTTATAATGCTTAGACGCTCAAGATCATCTTGTGCTAAACCTATACTTGCAATGTAGATTGAACAAGAAAAGGACGAAAAAGAGAGATTAAGATGCAGTTGTCTATGTCTATTGAGAGAAAAGGGCTACCCATTGCTTCATTAGTAACCTTGGTTTTTCTCATACACACTATATAAATCTCTAATTTTGTTGAAACTAATTATTAATTCATCAAATAAATAAATCTATACTATATATAAAAGTAAAAATCCTCCTATTTTATTTTCGCGCCTAAATTTTTGTAGTCAATTAATTAAATATTTTATTGGTCAAATAATTAATAAAACTTATTTGGTAACAAAATGTATGTAAAATGAAAATTAACTAATATCTATCAATTGGTAATACTGTTTTTATATTCACGTATTAGCCTAATTCAATAATATACCGTGTAGAAAAGACATATTAATTAAGTAATAACATAATTGGTAATATTATGTATGGTATAATTGGTTTTCTATTTTGACCAACTTCCATATAGATAGTACATATTTTGTTTACATTTTTTATTTCCGTATATATGGTAGAAAATAGGAATGAAAATTAAGAGTATTTAGATGCTTATTATATTTTCAGCCATTATTCAATACACATGTATTACAATATTTTCAGCCAGTATAATTACCTAATAATTATTGTGGTAATTAAAAAATTAATTACACAGATATTAGTATAATTAAATAATAACTATTATGTTAATTAAGCTAATAATTACACAGATATATGCCCATGTTAATTAAGTTAATAATTAGCAGCCTTCATTTGAGTTTCATATATGCCCATCTGCATCATGTAGTCTAACTCTTCATAATCAACCTCTTCATTTGCTGCTTTACTCATTATTGCATCATTCTTCAATTCATCCTTTATCAAATCATTATTTTTTGTCTTTGTTTGTCCATCTCACGTGTCACACAATTTTCTCCTTTTAAAGCTAGCTTCTTCATCTGTTGTAGTCCATTTCCGTTTTGACCCTCCCATTTAATTTTCAAGGACAACTTAGCTTCAAATACAAATAACTAAATAAATAAATAAAGATATTTTTAATCACGGTCAAATTAAATATGTAACTGTCACATTTCCCAATCATTTTTCAATTAGAAACATGTAACAGAGATGTACCCCTTTGAAAATTGTAAAATAAAATATTAAATAAAAAGAAGAAAAGCAAAAAAAAAAAAAATTAAGATTAAAATTTGGGCAATTAAAAACAGCATTCTTCATCTCTAATGATGGGAGGTGAAAATCCACACAGATATCTTATCCATCTCTAATCTGTAGATTAAAAAAAATTAAAGAGTTATTCGTCAAAAAGTCATTTCTGATCTAGAGAATAAGAATTTTTTCTCTAAATTAGATATGACTCTCTTTATACCTTCTTGAAAGATACTCAATGAATTACAATGTTTAGATTTTCTAGCTAATTCAGTGCTAAACTTATATTTAACATGTAGATTGAACAAGGGATAAAAATAGAGATTGAGATGCATCTGTCTATGTCAACTGAGAGAGAGGGGCAACATTAAGAACTATTTCTCCCTTTGATATCAATATATATCATATAGTAATTTGATTGTTGAATTTTTTTTATATATTATCATGAGAGATATTTAATTACGTACATTAACATAAAATGGTAATATTTTTTTGAATATTATCATGAGAAGAATTTAATTACGTACATTAACATAATATAGTAATATTTTTTGTGAATACTATAATATACATCATATAGTAATTTGATTGTTGAATTTTTTTTTAATATTATCATGAGACGAATTTAATTACGTACATTAACATAATATAGTAATATTTTTTTTGAATACAATAATATACATCATATAGTAATTTGATTGTTGAAATTTTTTCTTTTAAAATTATCATGAGAGGAATTTAATTACGTACATTAACATAGTAATCTATATATATATATATATATATATATATATATATATATATATATATATATATTAAAAATACGCAAGATTAATATATTCATACAGGAATGGAATTGATTAAAATATTACATTAATTTCCGTGTATAATAAGGAATGGAATCATAATCACTATTTTCGTGTATATACATCACATAGTAAATTTATTGTTGGAATTTTACGTACATTAACATAATATAGTAATATTTTTTTAATATTATAATATACATCATATAGTAATTTGGTTGTTGGAATTTTTTTTGAATATTATCATGACAGGAATTTAATTACGTGTATTAACATAATATAGTAATATTTTTTTAATACTATAATATACATTATATAGTAATTTAATTGTTAGAATTTTTATTTTTTTTGAATATTATTATGAGAGTAATTTAATTACGTACATTAACATAATATAGTAATATTTTTTTAATACTATAATATACATCATATAGTAATTTGATTGTTGGAATTTTTATTTTTTCAATATATCATGAGAGGAATTTAATTACATACATTAACATAATATAGTAATATTTTTTTGAATACTATAATATACATCATATAGTAGTTTTATTGTTGGAATTTTACATACATTAACATAATATAGTAATATTTTTTGTAATACTATAATATACATCATATAGTAATTTGATTGTTGGAATTTTTTTTTCAATAATATCATGAGAGGAATTTAATTAAGTGCATTAAATGAGCTTGGGCCGCCTCCACTTGCCTTGGTTCCGCCATTATATATCTACACACACCTAAATTAAGAATCCTAGAAGCATTTTATTATTGTTTATTTTATTTTATTTTATTGTGGTTTATCATAGCGTGCAAGAGGGAGAAAATGGAAAACCTAATTAAGGATCAAGCGGAAAGTCAATCTTCAAGCAACAGAAAGATCCAAAGCCCTTATGATAGTTTTCTAATTCACGATTTTCATATCTCTCAAACTATAGGGAATGACGACAAGGAGAAAAAGGTAATTATATACAAATCATTCACAACCTTTTTCTTTAATTTCATTTTTCATAAAAAAAGAACTACTGTCATAAAGATTTTTTATTGAGTTTTCATTTGATTTTGGTAGTTAAGGTGTATATCTATCATGGTATATAGTAGGGTTCAAGTTGGAATACGTTGTGTTTGAATAGATGGATTTTTGTTTGGAGATCTTATGGTAGTCATCGTGTACTAGAGAAACTTTGTCAAGTTTTCACCTAATTTTTTTTGTGAAGTGGTAGATCTAGCATTTTAGAGGTTAGGATTAAAGTTTAAGAATGTGGTGTTGACATATGTGGTTTTGAGTTGAAGATTAATTTAGTGATGGTCAGAAAGGACTAGAGAAGCATTGCTGAGTTTTCATTCATTTTTTTTTTATTTTTTTTGTGGTCTGATACATCTAGGAATTTAGAGAATAAGGTAATAGTTTTAGGATATGATTTTGAAAGATGAGGATTTTATATTATAGATTGATTTATTGGTTGTTATGGAGGATTAGTGGTACATTGTTGAATTTATACTCAGTATTGTTGTTCAAGAGGAAGATCTCTTAGTTTTGGTGTTGAAGTCATTGATCTAGGATAATAGGGATTAGCTAGGGATGAAGTTGAAGGAAGTAGTGTCGAACAATGTTTGATTTAGGTTACATACTAGTAGCCATGGAGAATGCAAATGTTACTTGAACCATTGAATGGATCATAAAGGGTATTTGTTTTGGGACTGGATTAGCATTGTAGGGTGATGAGAAATTTATTTTAAGAGAGGGTTATAGGAGGACTGCGTTGGGTGACATATATTTAAGATGTTCAAAATGGTTTCTAACATTTTGGACTACTATTGTTGTAGAAAAGTTTGAGTTGTGGCCTAGGATTGGTTCTTTCTACATCTATCCTATGTATATTGTTGTTATATATATATATATATATATATATATATATATATATATATATATATATATATGTTTATTTATTTATTTATTTTTTCTACGCGATATTGTTATTGTTGGTTTGCACGGTACATCATTTCTATTTGGTTATTTGTGGTTTGATATGTATTTGTAATGTGTATCTATTCACTTTATGTCATTATATAATTTTATCATGACAACAAAAAAAATAGAAAAAATAAATATCAATACAACAAATTTATTTAATTAGTAGTAACTTTTTCATTGTTTTTGCCATTTTGAAGCTGATTCCAACACAATTTGTTAAGCTCTTGGGGAAATGGTTAGGTGAGATTGCAACCTTGAGGCGATCGTCAGGTCACGAATGGAGGGTTCACGTACGAACAGAAAGTGATGGCACATTTTTTAGCGACGGTTGGGAGACATTTTATGAAGACAATGATCTTGACATTGGTGAAGTTGTATTCTATACCTATCTTGGAGAAATGCACTTTGATGTTAAAATTTTTAACAAAGATGGACTGGAGAAGGTGTGGGACTGTGGTGTTATTCAAAATTCTAATGAAGAAAGTGATCATGATAAGCCTTCAACCACTCCAGGTACACATTTATGAATTTTAAAAAAGTCAAAATATTTTTTTTGTTCTTTTTTTATTTTTTGTTGGCATTTCAAATGAAAAGAAATTACATGCGAAAAACTAGTTAATTTTTCACGTACAAGAGAATATGATGAATTACTAAATTAATCAAATGAATCTACATAATAAAAACATATGTAATATTTTGTGTGCATCACAAAATTTGCAATTATTCACTATTCACTCTTCATCCATTGAATTCTCTATCATCTTTCAAAACTAATTCCACTATCACATTAACATATTAATAAATTATTATTTACCAATAAAGTATTATAAATAATTAAAACAAATAAAAGTAATGATTAAGAAATTTCATTTAAAAAAAAGGACTTGTAGCCACATATATGGCAGTTATTAATTTTTTTTTCTTCCACATACTTTTGCAATACCCAAAATTTCATGGGTGTGGATGGCTTAACATGTGTGAAGATTATTTACTTTGTCGATGAAGTTTATACCATCAGATGTTTCCCAATAAGTTATTAAATATTTGAAAAATGGAATATATGAACAAGTTTTTGTTGTTTTAATTTCGATGCAGCACATGCTGAAAGAGCTATCATACCATGAGATGTTTCCCAACATGAAGGCCAATGCAAGACTGTTTTAAAAAATTTGAAACAAAATGTTTGGATAGGGAAAGTTCACTGAATGATGGTATTTATTAATGTTTTTACTTTTGTGTTGACAATTATTGTATTCTTGAATTTTACTCCGGAATTCTTATCAATTACATAGAAAATCTACTTGTCAAGAACTCTGTATGACAGATGAAAATTGAGTACAATTTTAAGGAGTCTAAATGGGAAAGAATGTAATGTCTAATTTTAAGAACATAATAATGAAGAGTTTCTAATTATAGAAAAAATCCAACTCTACCTATGATAAACCATTGATAACGACTCCATTGAGAAAATGATTCTTTGTTCGTGGAAAAATGTTGATATTAAATGAATTGTATCAGTGATCACTCGTTAATGAAGTTTCTTAATGTATAAAGGTATTTTGATTAAAAAAAAACCCCCTTATTTCTCTAATATATAGATTGAAAATATTTTTAAAAGTGTTAGAACCCATACAATTGGAAGACTTATTTGACTTTCAGGTGACCACTAGTTGTTTTAGAACACTTACTATTGGATTGATGTATAACACTTTTGAATTTTAACCGTAGCAGCAACCCGAGTTTCCGTAGTTGTGGCGGTAGCACTCCCTGTACGATGCTTTATAGTTTTAAACTTTAAACTCTGTTTTAATTAGTTTCTTTTGACCTATTTTCTCTAGTGTAAGCTTAAATTTTACCTAGCCTCTAGTACTAGAATTCGGGGTGTTTTCTGCTGTGTAAGCTTAAAATTTACCTAGCCTCTAGTACTAGAATTCGGGGTGTTACAGTAACTCTTTCGGGTTGTATAAAATTACTTGTGGATTAGAATTATTGAAGTTGTTTAATGTTGTAGAATTGTAGATTTGCTCTTTGGATTATGCTGAAATGTTTTAGATAGATAGAACCCTTTTAGCATGTACGTTTGGGCCTGATTGGTAGCCTAAACGTGGGGGTAGCACCCCGTATGTTTCAAAATGATATTTTGCTTCCTCGTTCGAATTTCATATTTCAATCAAACAAATATCGCAGCTTGCTTTTATGAAATGTTTCGACTTTAAATTTGGGTGTGTTTCAAGTAGGTGCGTTGTATGCTTTGCTCGTTTATCATTGATGTATAACACCTATACAATATCGTGCACCCAATATTTTTGCAAAGCTAAATGCTAGTGCCCCTTTTAAAAAAGTTTCAAAATTAAACTATGTCCAGATGGGGTCACAGCTGATACAGTAAGCTAGGAGGGTAGGACTGAGTGCACCTCAGAACAGATCCCACCGAGTTGGGCGCCTAGGGATCCAACCGCCTAGACGGCCGCCTAGTGGGTAATTTGCCTCGGCCTAAGGAAGCCTAGCGGCTACCGCCTAGGCGACCACTTAGGCCGATTTTTACAACAGTGTCAAAGATAAAAATAACTTTTTTAAAAAAGGGGAGGGTTTATCTAACATGGCCTATACCTAGTCTCTAAAATAATCATTAACAAATATTAAAAGGGAAATGTATAATAAATAGAAAAATTTTAATCGTGAATACTACTGACTCAGTTACAATGTAGTATCTGTTCATAGCTACTTTCTCAACCTGCTGAAGCATAAAGAGTCATCCATGTGAGAGTGTAAACCGGAACACTAGGTGCCACTAGTTAAAATTAGTAACACAAATATTGAAGTAAAAAAATACTCAATAACTATGTCATATAAATTATCAACACGTATATAACATCATTTCCTTACATCTTCACACATAGCACTTAAGAATTTGCAATTAATTTTTCTATAAACAAACACATTCTTTCTCATTCGGCTAATAAGAATAAAAAATATTTTCAAAAAAATCTTGCAAGAAAGTTAAGAACCAAATTACCTCTCGATATAATTAAATCTGATACCTTCTTGAAAGATACCTGAAAAGTTATAATGCTTAGACTCTCTAGATCATCTTGTGCTAAATATATACTTACAATGTAGATTGAACAAGAAAAGGACGAAAAAGAGAGATTAAGATGCAATTGTCTATGTCAATTGAGGGAAAAGGGCTACCCATTGCTTCATTAGTAATGTTGGTTTTTCTCATACACTATATAAATCTCTAATTTTGTTTAAAACTAATTATTAATTCATCAAATAAATAACTCTATACTATATATAAAAGTAAAATTCTCCTATTTCATTTTCCTGCCCAAACTTTTGTAGTCAATTAATTAAATATTTTATTGGTCAAATAATTAATAAAACTTATTTGGTAAGAAAATGTATGTAAAAATGGAAATTAACTAATATCTATTAATTGGTAATATTTTTTTTAGTATTAGCCTAATTCAATAATATCGTGTAGAAAAGGCATATTAATTAGACAATAACATAATAACATAATTGGTAATATTATGTATGGTATAATTGATTTTCTATTTTGACGACCAACTTCCATATAGATGTACATATTTTGTTTACATTTTTTATTTCCGTATATATGGTAGAAAACAGGAATGGAAATTAAGAGTATTTAGATGCTTATTATATTTTCAACCATTATTCAATACACATGTACCAATATAATTACCTAATAATTATTATGGTAATTAAAAAATTAATTACACAGATATTAATATAATTAAATAATAATTATTATGTTAATTGAACTAATAATTACACAGATATATGCCCATTTTAATTAAGCTAATAATTAGCAGCCTTCATTTGAGTTTCATATATGCCCATGTTCTGCATCATGTACTCTAACTCTTCATAATCAACCTCTTCATCTGTTGTAGTCCATTTCCTTTTTGACCCTCCCATTTGATTTTCAAGGACAGCTTAGCTTCAAATACAAATAACTAAATAAATAAACAAAGATATTTTTAATGACGGTCAAATTAAATATGTAACTGTCACATTTCCCAATCATTTTTCAATTAGAAACATGTAACAGAGATGTACCCCTTTGAAAATTGTAAAATAAAATATTAAATAAAAAAAAAGCAAAAAAAAAATTAAAATTAAAATATGGGCAACTGAAAACAACATTCTTCATCTCTAATGATGGGAGGTGAAAATCCACACAGATATCTTATCCATCTCTAATCTCTAGATTAAAAAACAATTAAAGAGTTAATCTAGTGCTAAACCTATATTTAAAATGTAGATTATTGAACAAGGGATAAAAAGAGAGATTGAGATGCATCTGTCTAGGTCAACTCAGAGAGTGGGGCAACCATTGCTTCATTAGTAATGTCACTTTTGCTCTAAAATACTATATAAACTTCTAGTTTTGATGAAAACAGTTATTAATTCATCAAATAAATAAAAACAAATGTATTTCTAATCTTGACCAAAATGTATACTGCTGTCACATTTAACTAATCATTTCCCAATTAGAAACACATGGCAATGGTGTAGCATCCTATGGAATTTGTAAAATAAAATATTCTCTACACATTTAGACCACATTTTCAATTATTGATTTGTCATCATTTACTTACCTCTTCACACCGCACAAAAAACTAATGAAAACAATTATTAATTCATCAAATAAATTTTTGAAAAAATAAGAACAAAGGTATTTCTGATCACGGCCAAAATGTGTTAGCCCATCATTTCCCAAGAATTTTCCAATTACAAGCACGTGGCAGTGTTGTACACTCTTTGAAAATTGTAAAATAAAATATTAAATAAAAAAGAAGAAAAGCAAAAAAGTTTAAATTAAAATTTGGTCAATTAAAGACAACATTCTTCATCTCTAACGATGGGAGGTGAAAATTCACAGATATCTTATCCATTTCTAATCTCCAAATTAAAAAAAAATTAAAATTAAAGAGTTCTTCGTTAAAAAGTCATCTCTGATCTAGAGAAAAAGAATTGTTTTTCTTTAAATTAAGTAGAAATGACTCTCTTCATAATATGTAGTGGCCACCTGAAAGTCACCTGCCTGTTGGGCATGAATGAACAAATTTCTTTTCCAAAAAAAAAATTCAAAATCCCATTGTGTTGAAGTGGCATCCTTTTAAATTTGTAAAATAAAATAATACGTAGTACTTAAAAAAACAACTGTAAGCAACTTTTTTAATTTCCCATCTCTACATTGAAAATAAAGTGTTATTCATTTCTAGTCATTTTCAATTTAAAGAAAAAGAGTTTCGTCTATATACCAAAGATGACATTCTTCCTTCTAAATCGAAGTAGACCTTTTCATTTCTAGATTATCAAAAATAAATAAAGATTCTACTTTTATAAAAGTAGGGAGGTTTATCTAACATGGTCTATACGTAGTCTTGATCTCTAAAATGGTCATCAACAAATATTAAAAGGGAAATGAATAATAAATAGGAAAATTTTAAATAAAAAAAAAACTTTGATAAAATTAGTAACACAGATAAAAATTGAAGTAAAAAATACTCAATAAGTACGTCATATAAATTATCAACACTTTTATAACAGCATTATATTTCCTTACATCTTTACACATAACACTTAAGAATTTTCAGTTAATTTTGCTTTAAAAATCACATTCTTTAATTTCTTATTCAGCTAATAAGAATAAAAAAATTGTAAAAAAGTTAATCAAATTACCTCTCGATATAATTAAATCTTATACCTTTTTAAAAGATACCTCAAGAATTACAATGCTTTGACGCTCTAGCTCATCGTATGCTAAACTTATACTTAAAATGTCGATTGAACAAGGAAAGGACAAAAAAAGAGAGAATAAGATGTAGTTGTCTAGGTCAATTGAGAGAAAGGGCTAACTGTACCATTGCTTCATTAGTAACGTTGATTTTTCTCTTACACTATGAATCTCTAGTTTTGTTGAAAATAATTATTAATTCAACAATTAAATAAATAAACAAAGATATTTCTAATCGCGGTCAAATTAAATGTGTAACTGTCACATTTTCCAATCATTTTCCTATTAGAAACACGTGGCATTGATGTACACCCTTTGGAAATTGTAAAATAAAATATAAAAAAAAAAAAAAGAAGAAGAAAAGCAAAAAAAATAAAAATAAAAATTTGGGCAATTAAAGACAACATTATTCATCTCAAATGATGGGAGGTGAAAATCGACAAAGATATCTTATACATTTGCAATCTCTAAATTAAAAACAAATTATAGAGTTCTTGGTCTCTAGTCATCTATGATCAAGTGATAAAGAGATTTTTCTCTAGATTGGAGATGCATCTCTTCATACCTTAACGTAAAATGTAGATTGAGCATGGGAGAAAAAGATAGATTGAGATGTATCTGTCTAGGTCAACGGAGAGAGACGGACAACCATTGCTTCATTAGTAACGTCAATAGTATTATATTTGAGCATATAAGTACTACATTTGCATATTGATTCAACCCGACCCGACCCGTCTCACAAATAAATATCCGTGAGACGGTCTCACACAAGTATGAACCCTTTAATTTGTTTTAGCAATACTAAATATTTATTTTTTTTCCAAAAAGAAATTATTTAATTTAAGAAACAAATTAATTCCATTACAATTTCCTTTGGATCCTCTCTTTCCCTAATGGCATATAATTAATTCATACTCATTTTCTCCGCCAGCCGTTACAATTTATCCTTTTCTGATATATTTTTTTTTCACAAATTTAAGATGCATTTATTTCCTATGCTAAACAAGAAAGTCTAAAAACCACAACATAATAATATTATAAAGGGTAGGGTTAGTTGTGAAACTTTTTAATTAAGATCATCATCAACTTTTTCCACCAAATAATTTCTTTAATATAATTTAAGCTCTCACAATCACAATCAATAATACCCATATCTGTGTGAAGTTTAAATGGGAGAGTCAAAAAGGAAATGGACAGTAGGCGATGAAGAAACAAGCGTAAAGAGGAGAAATTTGGGTGTGAAGAAGGCGAATCGAAGACGCAAAAACAATGGGCAAAAAGGCGGCGAGTCGAAGAATGATGCGAGGGAAATGGCGGCGGATAAAGCGGGGGTTGATGAAGAGTTAGAGGAGATGAAGAAGATGAGCATACACGAAGCTGAAATGGCGGCGGCTAAGGCGGTGGCGGAAGCGGAAGCGGCCGTGGCGGCGGCGGAAAGAGCGGTGGAAGAGGCAAACAAGGCAGAAGCGATAGCAGAAGAAATGGGTAAGGAATTTAACAGTAAAAGCTTGCACCAAAAGCAACTGCGATGGTGGCAGAAGATATAAGTCATTATATATATTTTTGCCCTGCCCTATTATATTAGTGTTTAATTGGTAGCTTTATATATTTATGGAATGTTTTTTTTAAATTTGAATTTGTTCTAAGACAAATTATTAGCTCGCATTTCGTCTGTGTTTGTTTTTGATAGTGATCTGAGGAAACCCGCAACCCTTTTGGGTGTAGTTAAACCGAATGATTTCGTGTGTGCGCGTTTTTTTTTTATTGTTTATTTTTGACTGCAACCCTTTGGGTGTAGTTAAACCGAACCATTTCATGTGTGCTAATTTTTTTTATTGTTTATTTTTTACCGCAACCCTTTTGGGTGTAGTTAAACCAAACGATTTCGTGTGTGCGCGTTTTTTTTTTTTTTTTTTTTTGATGATATGGAAAACCCCACAACCATTTTGGGTGTAGGTAAATCAGTTACGGGGCAAGGATTCGAACTCTTAACCTTGTGCTTATAAGTGTAAATCTCTTAACATGAAAGAAACCTACAAGTAAAAGATACAATGAAGAAACATGTAAAGGATAGATAGGAGCGATAACAAGAAAATTTAATTTGATTTATAGTCACATGATGAGTTTGAACCTCCAAAGGACACGCGGGGTTCGAACACATGACCTTTTGCATGACTCTGATACCAAATTGAATCATGTGCTCAATCCAACTAAAAGTCTAAGCTGATAGTTCGACTGCACATTTATATTTATATTATATTTATGCTCACAATGCTAGCTCAAAAAGTTTATAAACATTGATTAACTAAGGGGAATAGAGAGAAAAACTTTCAAGCATATATACTAGCAAGCTAAGAAAACCCTGAATACTTCTCTCCATTATATTAAGCAAAAATGGCATATCTTAGTATTCATTCCTTGCCAATGATCTTGTGGTCTAGTGCCACGAAGTGGTTTTCCCAAATAAGAGGTTATGGTTTCTAGCCTTAGTGAGGGCAGTATTCACTCTTTGTGTTTCAGTAAGTTGAGAAAGTAGTTATAAACAGCTGTTCTTGGAGATGAACAGAAGTGATTCAGCCAAGAGTAGCAATGAACATAAAAGACAACATTTATGAAGGGATTGATAGTCAAGTAGTCAAAGCGGCTTATGGAGGATGATTACATTCAAGTTGACACTAGAGGGTTGAAGCTTGGTTGTAGTAATTATTGCATTTATGTTTTGGTTCCCTCTTGAAGACAAAAGAATAGTGATTTAGGGAATTATATCGCCCACTCAACCACTATAAAATCTCTTGTCCAGCCATTATTTAATTGCTTGCACTTTTATCTATCTATATCTCTACATGTGTTTATTATCCTTACCATTTGCATATGATTTTCAAAATTGCCTACCCAAGTTGTTTATGTTTCTCTTTAATTTTGGTGAGTAAAGATTTCTGCCTATTCAGTATTCACTTTACATTTCTGATCGAAAAGAAAAGATGTCATAGGGACAAAATTGAGGGTGATGATTAGCCTGTGATAGGAATAAGTATATTTAATAATGCTAGGATAATTTATTAGAAAGTTAGATTTGTTGGAAAAATATATAGCTTAAAATGGCATGTCAAATGGTCATTTTGAGACAAAATTTTGAGTGATGCTCACTTTTGGCAAATTATTGCATGGACCATGGTTCACACAGCTGTGTGGACCATGGTCCATGCAATAATGATTGCTCACTTTTGATTTGGGTCAAATATTCAAAATGGATTTGAGTTCTCTTAGGTGAGAGGTTTAATTCGATATATTATATTACGTATTCAAAACGGATAATGGGGTTGTTTGATTATCAGCGGTTAGCGATTAGCAGTAGCAGATTGTGTTAGCGGATAACAGATAGCGGATTGTGTTAGCGGGTTTGACCGGCATATTATATTAGCTGTTTGTAAAATGATGTTTGGGAAAGTTAGTTGTTACTATTAGCGGTTGAGATGTAAAAAGACCTATAAGGACATGCATATATTTTATAAAATAATTCATTAATTATTAATTATATAATAATTTTTATTTAAAATTTTAAATTAAATAAATAACATAAATATTAAACAACTAACTAAAAATATTTTTTTATTATATAATATTTTATCTAATTACCTTGCAAATAATAATTTATTATTAATATTTATAATATTGTTATATTATAATAATAATATAATAAAAAAGAAAAAGTAAAAAAAAATAAAAATGGAGCATGAGACTCCCTTAAAAAAAAATAAAAAAGGGGAGCCTCATGCTCAATTTTTGGGAGGGCCATTACGGAAATTACATACAATTTGCAAACCGCCAACGCCAAACGTTGCAATTTGCAGCGTTTGTAAAGTTGGCGGTTTGCCTCCAAACCGCCAACTAAATCCGCTGCTAACCAAATATTATTTTTGGTGTTTTGATCAGGTCAAACCACTAAAACAGTTAAATCTGCTAAAATCTGGTCAAAACGCTATTAACAAAACAAGGTCAATGGGTGAATGAGAAATTAGTTTTCAAAGTATACACATTTAAGTTGGGAGGCTAGCTTTGTAGTAAGTAGCATTTGTACCACATTGAAAAAGTATATAAATTTATACTAATATATATACAATTCTCTTTTTGGTTTGCACTCCAAATTTGGCGTTTTGTGGTCACCTCTTCTATGTTGAAATTAACTTGTAACCTTCGGTATTAAAGTGGGGGTTATGAATCGTATTTATTGAATGTCAGTAGTGCTAATAAATTACATAAATTTCTCCTTCAAATACTGTTGTTGGGCAAAATGCGGGATTACGAATTCTATTTATTGAATGTGCTAATAAATTACATTTCTCCTGCAAATACTTTTGTTGGGAAGAATGTTCTGGGTGCTATTTGAGAATTCTAAACTTCTGATGTTTTCCTTTCGCACGAAAATTATCTTTTCTACCTTGTAAAAAATTTGTCAGCAGTTAAATATAAATTTACAAAGTGCTCACTTTTGTTTAAGTTCACAAAAAACATTATACTTAAAGGGGTCGTCAAATATAGTGTTGTAATCCATTTTATATTGAGAGACTAATGCTACAATATTATTAGCATAATTAGGAGGTAGCAAGCAAATCAGTTTTAAAAAGTGTGTGTGTCACACACGATTTTGATTTTTCTTTTACGCGGTTTGAAATTATTCTCTAAAATTTAAATCTCGTTATTTTATTTTATATTTTCATTTATCGACTTATTCCTAACTTATAAGATTCTCCAAAATTAACGTGTAATTTTAAAAATATATATTAAAAGTCTATTCACATTTCTCCGACCCTTTTTAAAATTTTAGCTTGTCCAAGACCTACTATACAAACAGCCAAACAGCGTTTGACCCCCCCCCCGCCCCCCCCCCCACATCCCAAGTTCTTCCTCCCAAGGGAAAGATCCATAGAAATTATTCAAGTTGAAAAATTAGCTATCTTTTGCTTGAATGACAATAGACAAATTCAAATTTTAAGTTGGCACTTACCTCTCATCATCTATAAAAGGAAGATCCCAAGCTTAGAATAAGAAGACTACTGTCTGGAAAAAAACGAATTCTTGTGATCAAATATTAAAAAGTTATTAAGAGAAAAACTGCAACATGGCTAAATCTAGTCTTCTAAGCCGAAAGAAGAATCGTTTTGATTCTTTCAAAGTCCAACACTCAACAAAGTCTCCACCTTTCAAATTAAGGAAATTGGGAGATCAACCTAGTAAGACGACTTGGTTATTGACCCTTGGCTAGGTCGACAAAGAGTTCTTGACTATCTTGAGTATTGCCAACCGAAAAAAGTTGTAGGCTTCCATTTCACTTGTATTATTGTAACTCAAAATACATAGTGAAAATCCTCTCTGGAGTTTAAGGAGGAGAGTGGAGTAAGAATTTCTTCCGAACCACTATAAATCTCTATTGCACTTTACATCTTATTTCATTATTTATCATGTGTAACTAACCACATACTCATTCACACACTCATACGTTAACATTATCAAAATTAGCTACAATTTCTTTCAACATGCAAGCTTAAAAGACTTATGCTACAATGATTTTCCCTACTTTGATTTCAAAATTCAATTCAAGCTCACTTAGAGCTATTTTTAGAAAAGTGTTTAAAAGCCTATTGATTCCCCCCCCCCACCCCCACCCCCCGCTGCCCCTCTAGACTCTTAGCTTAGCTTGCCGGGACCAAAAGGAATGCTTTGAAAGAGCCTTTGTCTCACATTGGAAATGGAGGTAATTTGCACTATTATATATACAATTCCCTTTCTAGGGATGTTTGAATTGTATAGCCTAAAGGCTCTCTCTCATGCGCAAGAGGGTTCAAATCAAATCTAAAAATGATCCTAAAAAGGTTGGACTCGTATGCCTGGGTACACGAATATTGTTACTTATGATGAAAAATGTAATACTAATGATAAATAAATTGATTGTTACTTATGAGAAAAGATATAATACTAATCCGAGATAAGGTAATTGATTATTACTTACGAAGAAAACGTAATACTTATGAGGAAAAGTGTAATATTAATCGTGATAAATTGATTATTATTACTTATAAGGAAAAGTATAATACTTATTAAGAAAAATGTAAAACTTTTTAATTTTAAAAAAATGTAATATTTAGGGATTGAAGATTTACTTATGAAGGAATCTATAATACTTAATGTTGGGCATTTATGTAGTAATGGAAATTAACTTTCAATGTCTACCAATTAAGTAAAGCTTAAATAATATATGGAGTTGAGAGTGATAAATATTATTTAGTTTGGTAGAGATGGTTTTGGATTTCGCGCGAGAAGTCGCAAGACATACTTAGAGAGGTGCACGAGAGGTCGCGAGAGGTGCCTCGAGAGGTCAGGCTGCGGAGGACTCATGTGTAGCTGGAACCTTGGTGTTCTGCATGGCATGATATTTGCGTGATGTTGCCTTTAGCGATGTCTCGCAGGTCCAGGTTGATATTCCGCACAACCTTTTATCTCTCGCAAGGAATGGACCTCTCAAATTGATTTTACGTAAGGAGCCTTTTTACCTCTCGAATAAAGGCAGTGTGGTTGTCAAAATGCATGTGATTATACTTTTATTATTTCCTATTGGCATGAATTCATGCATGTGAAATATTAAAGTGTTAATGTAATTAATTGAACTACACTACATGCAAAGTTGCAGTGTTTACGTGAATCTTTTGCCTCTCGAATGAGGCAGTGAGGATGTTACTGTGCATGTGGTTTCACAATTATTATTTCATATTGTCATGTACTCATGCATTTGAAATATTAAAGTATTAATATAATTGCTTGAATTATATTACATGCATACTAACATAATCCTACGTAAACTAATCCAAAATCAGATATATTTGATATATATCTTGGGAAGTTATTTTTAAAACTGCTATAAACTTCCAGTAACTGCTTCTAACAGTTAGAATTTATCTCTATAAATTCTAGGAGTGTCATCTGATCAAACACGCAATTTATTTGCATGATATCTTGATATAAGGGATTGGCGCCCAAAACAGTCGTTCATTGGCCATGTTGGTAAAATTGGGCATACTGGTAAAGTCCTTGTATAACGGTTAATCCTGCCATACATGTATGGATTTATATTTGATTAGCACATTGGGTTGTTGATACTCTTAGATATCTATTCAGGTTTTGATTTTGTTTTTGTTGATGTTGATCACTTATTTATGCATAATTCAGATGTGATAACATTGGTCTTATTTAGTTAAGACATAAGGAATAAGGTTATTTCGGATTTCGACCTTATTATTATGGTTCGAATTCTTATTAACTGTGATACATGGAAGGGAGCAGGACGCTATGTCAGGCCTGTAACCGCCATGATTCGGTTAGTAAAGTTCGATGACGTTCCGACTTCTACATTTTCATATTAAGTGAGCTCAAATTAAGGATTGAAAATGTAAAGTCATACTTATATGAATCAAGTGGGAGAATGTTAGAAATAACTTATTCCTAACGTTGATTCATATAATAAAGGTGTCATGCTTATATGAATCAAGTGGGAGACTGTTAGAAATAATTATTTCCTAACATTCCTAATTAAAGAGATTTCTATTCCTAAAAGGAGGTTTCCCATTCCTACCTCTTGAAAGAGGGTTTATCATCACATCTATAAATACTCAGGAAAACTTTAGGGATGATATGGTTTTCCAATCATAGGTTTCTAGTCCCTGAGTTTTCTAGTCTCCATATCATCAGGAGGTGATTAAGGCATACAGATCAGAGAGGTGAAGCATTATTGGTTATTCAAGTTATAGATTACATGAAACCAAGTAAGTCTTTATCATTTATTCTTGTTTTAATTAAAGATCCATAATCATGTACAAATATTTAGTTGATTAATTTGATTTACATGCGATTCGTTATTATTCGTGCTTCCGCATTCAAGTTATAAGCGCATAAAAGTTTTAATTAACATAGGGTTCAAATCGGCCATAACTAGGTTCGCTCTGTCTAGGATAGCCAATTGGCAATTACAAAAGCACTAATTCCCGCTGTCAGCGCCGGAACTAGAGTTACTTTGCCACCATCGCCACCAGCAAAATGACTGAGAGTTTGTTTATTTAATTAAGTGAAATGATGAAATGGTTGCCAACTCATATTTTTATTACTTATTTAAAAAGTCAATAACAAATCACCTCTACATCAGTAAGTTATTACCTATAACTTGAAGACAATCTGCAAAAAATTTTAGGCGAAAAAAATTAATAATTTGTACATCGAATAATCAATTATGAAAGGTTAGGGTGCGACATGAAAAATCACTTATGATTTATGGTGTGGAATGACAATTTAGCCAAAAAAACTACTACCTCTGTCTCATTTTACCTGCTTTACTTTCCTTTTTAGTTTGTCCCAAAATATTGTCCTCTTTCTAAAATTGAACATCACTATCATTTACTTTTTCCAATTTACCCTTATGACTCTTGCTTTCTTTATTACTTTTATTTTCAAAATTGAAAAAGTTGGGGGCATAATTGAAAAACACAATCACATATACTTTAATTTTTTAAAAAGGAATTAATTCCACCAAAAGTCCCTTATCTTTGGTGGCAATTCCAATTTTAGTCCCAGACTATAGCTTTTGCCATTTAACATCCCAGACTATTCTTTTTTGGACACTTTTAGTCCTTTTCATAATTTTTCCTATTTTTAGTAAGGGCAATTTTGTCTCTTCATATTTTTTTTATTTAACTGATTTTCACCGGTTTAATTAGGTTAGGTCAAGCAGACCGGTTCTTCTAATTATTAGATTCAATCCACAAATCCCTAGCGTATGCAACTTCATATGCTTCAGTTCAAGGCTTCATCATCCTTCTCCACTCGGCGAAAAACGAGACCGTACAACGCTACTATAGAGGAGAGCAAAGGGAAAATTTGTCACCCTAAATCTATAGTTCCAAATCTCTAAATCCTTAAAGGAGTTCGCAATCGATAAAAGGAAATATTTGTCGCCCCATTATTGACCCTAATGTGGACCATGAATCTACCAAGAAGCTAATGTCTCAACTGTGCGAAAATACTAACATTATCTTGAATTAATGTCTATCTTTAAATCAGGTTGAAGTTGCATATGTTTCTGGTCTCCATTCGATTTTTTGAGTATGTTAAAGATTTGTGGATTGAATCTAATAGTTAGAAGAACCGATCTGCTTAACCTAACCTAATTAAATTGGTGAAAACTAGTTAAATAAAAAAAAATATGAAGAGTTAAATTACCCTTACTAAAAATAGGAAATTTTATGAAATGGAATAAAAGTGTCCAAAAAATAATAGTTTGAGATGTTAAATGGTAAAAATATAGTCTGAATTAAAATTGAAATTGCAAGCAAAAACAAAGAATCTTTGGTAGAATTAACTTTTTTAAAAAGCCTGCAAAAAACAAATAAGAACATCCAATTGGGGATGGATGGAGTATTTCTTAAAAGTGCAAGATGCTTGTTTGACCTGTGTCTAGAAATTAGTCCACCCACAGGCCACACTACTCCACAGCTTACCTACTCGTGTTGGTGCTCGGGGTAGGTAAGCCTGAAACTGAAAGATGCAAACCAAACACCAAACTACATATACGGATGAAACCAGCGGTGCATTGCAGCGATTCCTTCCAGAAGAAGAGACACGGCAGCGCAAATGGCGAACGCGGCTGAGATGACAACAGTCAAGCTGGGAAGCCAAGGGCTAGAGGTATTGTAATCTCAAATCTTATGCTCCCCGCGTTATTTTTATTTATTTACCTTTGAATTTTTCGTTTTCTTCTATCAGATTTTCCTATTCGGTTAAGATTGTATTAACTCTCAGTGTAAATGTAATTCACATTCACCCGGGCTCACCACAAGCCGGAGCTTGTGGTGTAATTTGCATTTCTCCGTTGCCAACTTGTTATTTTGCTTTATGATTAATTTGCAATTTGTAAGTGTTGAGATTAACAAGAACAAAAACAATAATGTGAAACTATTCTTTTATTAATTGTGATGGTAATTCAACACTTAGCATACAACCAACCAATGTATTTATACACATCTATTCTTATACAATGTGCCTACCTAATCTGCTGAGACAAACTCAACAGTAAGAGTGTTTATCTTGTGCAGGTTTCTAGATTGGGGTATGGATGTATGGGGTTAACTGGGATGTACAATAATCCAGTGACAGAGGAGGAAGGGATAGCAATTATCAAAGAGGCTTTCAATGCAGGAATCACATTTCTTGATACTGCTGATGTTTATGGGGCTAATCATTCTAACGAGTATTTGGTGGGAAAGGTAAAAAATTTTGGTTGAGAAATGATTTCTCTGGATGCTAATGTGATTAAATGATATGTGCATTTGTCAGCATTTTGGTAATATATTGGACTGCTTTATCAGTAATATATACTTTTGCCGGTTTTGTCCAATTATTATGTGGAGTTAATACTCGATTTGGTCCCTCGACTATTAGGATTTCACCACTTTAGTCCGCGACTTCCAAACTTGCTCAATTTCATCACCAACTATGCAATTTTTACCTAAAATAGTCTTTGGTCCAAACCAAAACCATTTTGGTTAACAATTGCACAGTTGGGGATGGAATTGAGCAAATTTGGAAGTCGATGATCAAAGTGGTGAAATCCTAATAGTTGAGGGACCAAATTAGGTATTAACTCTTATTATGTGGTATTCAGGTAAACTTTCAAAATAATTTTCATTGCATGCAAAAGATGAAAATGTGATGGCTCAATATAACTACAGACTGGATTACTTTGTTATTCTATATTGTGAAAGTGTCACAGTTACCGGAAAGGAAATTTTTTCCTGGAAAGTTATGCTGTTAATGAGCAATAATGAGTGTGGAAAGGTTAGGTTAGCTAGATTGGATATTGGGCAAAATGCTTACTCATTGATTGTTAGACCATTCACCATTGAATTCAAACTCTGAGAAACAGACTGAGCTTCATATACATTCCTTTACGAGTGAGTTTTTCATGATAAATCCAACCTATTGAATGAGTAATGAACAGTGTAGGCTGGGGAAAGTCCAGAAAGGGGATGGATGGACAGTATTGGCAACTTGCAAAATAAGGAATAAGCAACTCTTAATAATAGCTTAAACCGCCCATAAAATCTGGGGAAAGTTTTGTCTATCAAAACAGTATTAATTTTCAGTCAATACAAAAAAGAGTTCTAAAGATGACAGTTGGCTGGAAGTTCCAACATTGATCGCTTTAGATAATGGTCTTTTCACTAGCAGGTTTTTCCATTTTCAAAAACTAATCTTCCTAGACAATCTTGATTTAGGTTTCTTGCATAACATATGTTGTTGTCTTGTTACTGAAATAAAATTTAAAAAGGTGAAAATTTTGGTTGTCCCCTATGCGTTTTGTGTATATTACAAAAACCACAGCATAAATGGGATATATTGTACATGAATCAAACCACACTATAAAATTGAATCCAACCAATTAACTAGTCTAACTCATGGTCTTATAAACCCATATGTTCTCTCTTTATTTTATCAATGTGGGACTCTTAACAAGGTGTTTGCGTTTGTTATGGTATATAACCGTTGCAGGCATTAAAGCATTTGCCTAGAGAAAAAGTACAGCTAGCCACAAAGTTTGGGATGTACAGATTTGAACCCACTCAGGTTGTAGTGAGAGGTACTCCTGAATATGTTCGCTCCTGCTGTGAAGCTAGCTTGCACCGCCTTCAGGTTGACTATATTGATCTTTACTACATACATCGTATTGATACAACAATACCTATTGAGGAAACTGTAAGTGCTTTAGTTTCTTCTCGTTTTAGTTTTAGTTTTATTTTGCGCCTTCATACAATCATACCCCTCATAGCTCTTAATTTATAGTATATCGAGTTCTCTTTGAGAACTCTTTAGTTTCTGTTTGCTAATGAGTTTCCTTTTTTATTTTTTATTTTGGTGGCTGTTCAGATGGGAGAAATGAAGAAATTAGTTGAAGAAGGAAAAATAAAATATGTTGGCTTATCAGAAGCTCACCCAGACACAATAAGGAGGGCACATGCGGTTCATCCAATAACTGCTGTGCAACTCGAGTATTCCCTGTGGACACGAGACATTGAAGAGGAAATTGTACCGCTTTGCAGGTTTCTTTATATCTTGATATGTTATAAATATCTTTGAAAAGTTTGTTCTTCTTATGCAATCTATTCCTGTGGTGAGGTATTGAGCCTTCTGGTATTTAATTATAAAATCCGTTCCTCGCAATAGGCGTCACAACTTTCGTGTTCTCTTTCTTAAACAACATATACAATATAGTTTTTAAGCTTGGATAGTCTTTTCCCATATTTACAGGGAACTTGGAATTGGGATTGTTCCATACGGCCCTGTTGGTCGTGGGCTTTTCGGTGGAAAGGCAGTTGCTGAGAGCTTGCCTGCTAATAGCTCCTTGGTATGAAGGTCAACTTACATTTTAGTCGCTCAAAACTCTCCGAAGAATTCAATTAATTATATGAATTTGGCACTACCAGGTGAAACATCCCAGGTTTACAGGTGAAAACTTTGAGAAGAACAAGACCATCTATTTTCGTTTGGAAGAACTATCTAAGAAACAAGGATGCTCACCTGCTCAACTTGCTCTTGCGTGGATTCTTCAACAGGGGGATGATTTTGTACCCATTCCTGGTAAGTCACTTTATTTCATTTACACCTGCACATGTTTTTTCCAGAAAAGCATTAAAACATCTTAATATAATAAACTAAGGGGCTAAAGCAATTGTTTGCAACTTAAAATTTTTGCAACAAGTTCATACAATGATACTGGTAATTAGTTATACTTGTATTCGAACTGCTACCATGAACTTGCACTTGACTGCAACTGAAAATATTCTTATAGTACTGTAGTAATTGATAGTCTTTGCTTTGATTAGGGGTGAGCAAAAAAACCGGGGCGATCGAAAAACCAACGACTGAAAACCGTACCGACCGAATATTTCGGTTTTCGGTTTCAGTTTCGGTTATTAAGGTTAAAAATTCGGTTATTTCGTTTTTTCGGTCGGTTATCGGTTTTTCAAGAGAAAACCGAAAACCGGCCGAAAAACTGAAGATTAATCTACACGAAGAAAAAAAAAAAATGTAACCCCATCCCATTACATTTTACAAGTCCATACTTTATCACATTAATTTTAATCATTTTTTGGATTGCACAACATTTGTTAACCATGTATGTATAAATATAGTTAATTTATATCTCACTAAACTACTATTGTACTTGAGGACATTAATTTTAATTGATTATAAATACTAAGATATTGTTTTTTTCCTTTAATAATTTAGTCTTTTAGCATTAGCCAAATAAATAGAATAAATTTAGCTATTTTACTAAAAAAAATGAATTTTATTTAACTGACCGAAAACCATCGGTTTCGGTTATGTCGGTTATGAATGTTGGTCGGTCGGTTTTCGGTCGGTTATATAGGTTCGGTTAAAATTTCGGTTATTTCGGTTATTAACCGAAAACCGACCAATGTTCACCCCTAGCTTTGATTATGGGCTATTGTAGTGTTGTGGAATGACAATCTGGTGCTTTGATTCTCGGCCAAGAAATACTCCCAAGACAAAACCTCATCTAAGAATTTGAAATTTTGTGTAGTATTGTACTATTGTTAAAATTCCTTTTATAAGCACTGGTTATGGACTGAAATTGTTAATGGCACAAAATGGGGGTAGGTAGACAACAGGGATCAAGGGGGCTACGTTAGTTAGGCTGATGACTTGGTAACCACAAGGCTACAAGTTCGACTTCCGGCGGAGCAGCCTATTGGCCTATTTTGTTTGTGCCAGTCAGCTATGGCCTATGTGCAATCTAGGCTGGTTTACCTCCTTGTAGTTCTTTGCTTGCTAGGGTCAAGAGTGGGTTTACCCAGTGCATTCCCTATGGAGTGCATTTTTAAGTTTTATATTTTTCAGCATATGTTCTTCAAACATGTTCTATTGCCATGCTTCTAAGTTTTATGAGGCTATTTTCAACAGTGAAGATAGTTGTGCTGATTCTTATGTAGTTCCTAAACTTAGGTATACTTTCTAACAATCCTACGAAACCAATCAAGGAGCCATTTTAATGTCTAATTGGTGGGTGTCAAACCACCAAAAATAAGTGTTCTTACTCTTCAAATTGGTAGCATAAGGGTGACTAGTGGGGTGAGCAAAAAAACTAGACCGACCGAAAACCGAACCGACCGAATATTTCGGTTTTCGGTTCGGTTTCGGTTATTAAGGTATAAAAAAATTCGGTTATTTCGGTTTTCGGTCGGTTATCGGTTTTTCAAGAGAAAACCAATAACCGACCGAAAAACCGAAGATTAATCTACAAGAAAAAAAAAAAAATCTAATCGAATCCCATTTACATATTACAAGTCCATACTCTATCGCATTAATTTTAATTATGATTGCACGTCATTTGTTAACCATATAATGTATAAATATAGTTAATTTATATCTCACTAAACTACTATTGTATTTGAGGACATTAATTTTAATTGATTATAAATACTAAGATATTGTTTTTTTCTTTTAATAATTTAGTCTTTTAGCATTAGCCAAATAAATGGAATAAATTTAGCTATTTTACTAAAAAAATTCGGTTTTATTTAACTGACCGAAAACCATCGGTTTCAGTTATGTCGGTTATGAATGTTGGTTGGTCGGTTATGAAGGTTGGTTTAAAATTTTGGTTACTTCGGTTATTTAAGTTATTAACCGAAAACCGACCGAAATCGACCGATGTTCACCCCTAGCTTTGATTATGGGCTATTGTAGTGTTGTGGAATGACAATTTGCTCCTTTCATTCTGGGCCAAGAAATACTCCCATGACAAAACCTCATATAAGAATTTGAAATTTTGTGTAGTATTGTACTATTGTTAGAATTCTTTTTCTAAGCACTGGTTATGGAGTGAAATTGTTAATGGCACAAAATGGGGCTAGGTAGACGTTAGGGATCAAGGGGGCTACGTTAGTTAGGTTGATGACTTGGTAACCACAAGGCTAAAAGTTCGACTTCTGGTGGGAGCGGCCTATTGGCTTACTTTGTTTGAGCCAGTCAGTTATGGGCAACCTAGGCTGGTTTACCTCCTTGTAGTTATTTGCTGGCTAGGGTCACAAGAGTGGGTTTACCCCGTGCATACCCTATAGAGTGCATTTTTAAGTTTTATACTGTATTTTTCAGCATATGTTGTTCAAACATGTTCTATTGCCATGCTTCTAACTTTTATGAGGCTATTTTCAACAGTGAAGTTAGTTGTGCTGATTCTTCTGTAGTTCCTAAACTTAGTTATACTTTCTAACAATCCTACGAAACCAATCAAGGAGCCATTTTTAATGTCTAATTGGTGGTCGTCAAACCACCAAAAATAAGTTTTCTTACTCTTCAAATTGGTAGCATAAGGCTGACTACTGGGGTGAGCAAAAGAAATTGGACCGGCCGAAAACCGAATAGACCGAATATTTCGGTTTTCGGTTCGGTTTCGGTTATTAAGGTAAAAAGAAATTCGGTTATTTCGGTTTTTCGGTCGGTTATCGGTTTTTCAAGAGAAAACCGATAACCGACTGAAAAACCAAAGATTAATCTACAGGAAAAAAAAAAAAAAATCTAACCGAATCCCATTTACATATTACAAGTCCATACTCTATCACATTAATTTTAATTATGATTGCACGTCATTTGTTAACCATATAATGTATAAATATAGTTAATATATATCTCACTAAGCTACTATTGTACTTGAGGACATTAATTTTATTTGAGTATAAATACTAAGATATTGTTTTTTTTTCCTTTAATAATTTAGTCTTTTAGCATTAGCCAAATAAATATAATAAATTTAGCTATTTTACTAAAAAAAAATCGATTTTATTTAACTGACCGAAAACCATCGGTTTCGGTTATGTCGGTTATGAATGTTGGTCGGTCGGTCGGTTATGAAGGTTCGGTTAAAATTTCGGTTATTTCGGTTATTAACCGAAAACCGACCGAAGTTCACCCCTAGCTTTCATTATGGGCTGTTGTAATTTCACTAATTTGTAGTGTTGTGGAATGACAATCTGGTGCTTTGGTTCTTGGCCAAGAAATATTCCCAAGACAAAACCTGATATATGAATTTTAAATTCTGTGTAATATTTTGTTAAAATTCCTTTTGTAAGCACTGAAAATGTTAATGGCACAGAATAGGGGTAGGTAGACAACAGGGATCCAAGGGGACTACTCTAGCCTAGTTAATCATGTTGTTCCAGTCTGCGCATAAGTGATGATCTCCTTCTAGCTCATCTATATTTCTCTAGTTGCTTTAGTCAAACACATTCTTGAAACTTGTTCTCTCTTCCCCAAAAATCCAAGATATGTCAGCTCAGGGCATTATTAAACTAGTAGTTTTGTTTTATACTGAAGATGATAAATTGCCCATGAAAGTACTTGCATTATTATGCTGTAGCCACACTAATTTACAGCCTTATTTTCTTCAGTTATCAAGCTAAGCTACATTTGTGTATGCAGGGACTACTAAGATAAAAAACCTTCACGAGAACATCGGCTCTGTGAAGGTAAAGCTCACGAAAGAAGATCTGCAAAAGGTTTCTGATGCTGTGCCTATCAGTGAAGTGGCAGGCCCGAGAGTCGGAGAGGCTCTACTCAAGTGCTCATACAAGTTTGCTATTACTCCTCCATTGAAGTAATAAGAAGTTTGAAGTGTCTAGTATTGAAAGGACTAGAAATGCATCAATCTCCTGTTACTTGGAAGTTGGAAAGCCATGATTTTGAGAGCATTTTAGGTTTTCTTGAGCTAATTTCATTTGTCAACTAGCAAATGTTTGTCAACTTTCATTTTGGTGAGACCCGAATCATCTCAGAATAGAAAACATTACTTGGTATGCTTGTTTATGTGAAACAAGGGTTAACCTTTTTTTTTTTTTTTTTTTTTTGAGAATAGGGTTAACTCTTCATGACTCCACAATCTCTGTGATCAAGTTAACATTAGAGCTCCTTGTAGTAGGGGTGAGCATCAGTCGGTTACGGTTAATAACCGATTGATAACCGAATAACCGATCGAGTTTTTTAATACTACGTAACCGACCGAGCATACACATATAACCGACCGAAAAACCAACAGTGAATTACGTAAAAAAATATAAAAATTTTATAATTCATATTTAATACTGCGTAAATATATAATAATAATTTTATAATTCATATTTAATACTTCATATGATTCACAATAAATTGTTCATAACCTAATACTTCATACTGTTCACACTAAGGCATTAAGCACATACACAGTATGAACTTCATAGTTCATAATCTTCAATCTTCATAATTCACGTAAACAAAATAGAAGTTAAAGCCATACAATTTTACAATCATAAATTCATACTGTCAATCTTCGTAGTGCGGCACTATACCTTTACTCACAAATTATATGGTGGACCATGGTCCACAATGCATTGTGGACCATGATCATGACTGATACTGGAGTTGTGTTGAACAGATAATGTAGTTGTTTTGAATTGATACTGTAGTTGTGTGGAAAGGGGACTGCAATTGCGTGGAACAAATGTCGCTTCGTCCGTTCAACACACTACAGTATCAGTTCAACACAACTGTAGTATCCATTCAACACAACTGCAGTTTCAAACGGATGAAACGGTCTTTGTTCCGCGCAACCACAGTTTTCTTTCAACACAACTGCAGCATCAGTTCAACACAACTATAGTATCAGTTCAACACAATTGCAGTATCAGCCATGATGCATGGTCCACGGTATAAGGACTGACCTTTACTACCTACTGGTTTACTAATATATATATATATATATATATATATATATATATATATATATATATATATATATATATATATATATATATATGTATGTATGTATGTATGTATAGTGTCGGTTATTCGTTGACCGCAGTTTTTAGTGCATGATAACCGAAAAAATAACCGAATAGCCGAATAACCGAATTTTTTTTACCTTTTAACCGATAACCGACCGATAACTGAAATTTTCGGTCGGTTCGGTTATCGGTTGTCGGTTTTCGGTTGTCGCTTTTCTCGGTAATTATGCTCACCCCTACCTTGTATGGGTAAAGATTTCATGTTCGAGTTGTTTGGCAAACTATATCATGGATTAGGGTTCACCTTACATCATGGACTTGATTTATAAAACATTCAATAAAGGCAAAAACTTGTGTAAGACTGTCTCACGGATCTTTATTCGTGAGACGGGTCGAGTTAAAGATAAATGTAATACTTATATTAGTAAATGCAATACTAAATTATGGATAAATGTAATACTTAAACATTAAAGTGTATATTTTTTCAATAAATAATATAAACAATAGGTCATTAAAAATATCTCATTGATTTTTAAAAATGATTTCCATATCAATATATTCTTTTAATATATCATTTTGATAATTGTTTGATGAACCTCTAGCCCTATAGTATTGATTTAATGAACTTGTAGTAGACCTAATGAATTTACAGTAGTGACTGAATGTATCTCCATTGTACTAGTGACTTGATGAATTTACCTGGATAACTGTATTTGTAACTTAATGGACTTATAGTAGTAAATTGATGGACATGCAGCAATTAGTTGATGCACTTGAAATAATTACTTAGCCTATCTTTATTCATACAATACTCTTTAACTTTCAAAAGTGATTTCACTTTCATATCATCAAATTTAAAATCTCTTACTATTTTCTCAACATTTATACAACTCCAACCCACTTTCAAAAGTGGGTCCTAATTTGACATCACATTAAAAAATTATTATATATTTTTTAATAAATATTCCCTACGTCTCATTTTATGTGTCTGGTTCGGTTAACGAGACTTGACTAAAGTTATTTTTAATATAATTCTTTTATAATATTAAGTTTAGTATTAGTATACAAAAGTTATATATTTAGAAACTACACTAAAAGTACTATTAAACACAAAAAAAAAAATCAAATTTAAAAATACTAAAGAAAATAATCAAAGAAGAAATAGTTGATTTGACCAATAAATAGTAAGTACAACAGATAAAATGAGATAGATGTGGTATTACTTTTCTCTTCATAGTTATTCTTTTATATCAATATATAAATTTCTTTCAAATATTAAAGTAACAAAAATGAAATTTCAAAATATGTAAAATTATGTTTAACAATTTAAAATAAATATATGATACTAAAAATAAATTAATTACATTACATTACAATTTGAAATAAAATAATCCAACAATAAATAAATTAATAATTAGCATTTTAAAAAATTAAAAACGCATGTCTTTAAATCAATTTAAACCAAGTACCTTGTGCTCAAATGGCATGTAGTGACTCTCTTATACGGGAGACCATGAGATCAAACCTCAGTGGATACAATACTGTAATAGGGTTGGTTTTATTTAAAAAAATATTAATTTAATTACATAAAAGTTTATAAATCAAATCATTTTTTAAAAGTACCCAAGTTGCCATTTTACAACTTTTGTAGGTATGGCAAGCTTGCAACACACCCTAGCAAGTAAAAAAACATACCTTTTTTATACCTCAATTGTTTGTTTTATCCTTTTATTCATGGGAAAAGCATTCTCTGGAATGAGTTATTCCCTTTGCAGGGAGAATATAATAACCATTCCTAGGGGACCCCGACATCTACTATTAGCTATTTCCAAGTATTTGAAAATAGCTTTTATACTATAATAATACCAGAAATATCCTTATATATATATATATATATATATATATATATATATATATATATATATATATATATATATATATATATATATATATATATATATTTAAATATTAAAAATGTAATTAATTAAATATATGCATTTATGTAATACATTATATTTATTGAAGTATATATATAAATTCCAGTGTTGCAAAAATATCGCCTACGCGCCGATTAATCCCCGCCTAGGCGCTAGGCGCTGGTCGACCGCCTATCGTATCACATTAAATGATGGTCTAGGCGGCTAGCTGGCTAGGCGACCGCCTAAGCTCCGCCTAGGCCGCCAAACCACCGCCTAGGCCGCTTAGGCGCTGACCGCCTAGGCGTCGACTAGACCGACTAGGCACCGACTAGACCTTCTAGTCGATCGATTAACTATTGTTCTTTTTTTTAATGGGTTATTTCACTCCAAACAATATCGTTTTGAGCGAAATAATTTTAAATTGTACAAACTTTAGGTATTTTTTAGGTTAATATTTAATATTTTAGTATTAACTATTAAAGTATTATATAATTAATAATTATTAGTCTTTAAAAAATAAAAAATACTTAAACAAATTTAAAAAAAAAAAATACACGGGCGCCTAGGTGCCGATTAATCCCCGGCTAGGCGTCCTAGGGAGCGCCTAGCGATTTTTTCAACCATGATAAATTCATTAATAATAATAATAATAATAATAATAATAATAATAATAATAATAATAATAATATATTTTTTGTATAAGGGTATTTATGTCTTTTAAACACATTCCATTTCTATTCCTTAAACTAATCAAACACTGAAATCACATTTCTAAAGTCTATGCATTCAGCGAACCAAATAATATAATATAATTCTTATTATATTATATTTTTTTTACCTATTCCATTCTCTATGAAATATTATTAGTAGCCCTTAAATTAAAATTCATTTTTTGAACCAAACATGCTGTTTGTTCTAAACTTTCAAGTTAATCACCCATAATCCTTTGACGTTGAAATTATAACTAACTGTGGTCCTTCCGTCAGTTTAGGCCATTTAAAGCAAGGGCAAAGTTTTAAGGTTGGCAAATTCTTTGCTCGCTTGATAATTGGAATGACCCTTCGCCGCATGGTGAGCATAATATTACAGGTCCTGGTAATGTGGGAGTTGTGGACACTGCTTTGATGGTTTTTTCTAATTGTCAAATGGTTTGCTCAGGTCACTGCTAAATTCAGCCTCTCCTAATTTGTCTTGTGCAGCTTGTGTTCTTAGAGATTATCTTAACCTCAAACGACATTTTGATTCGGCGGCAGTGCTGGAAATCAACGGATTTCTGTCCACCCAAAAGTTGTCGGAAATGGCCATAATCGGGTCGGAAACACCTGTTCCGACCACTTTTTCACTTTTTCGACCAAATTGGATGCCCGAAAAACACTCGTCGCTAATTCCGACCACCTGAGAAAGTCGTCGGAAATAGTGACCACTTTATAGATTTGTCGGAAAAAGACGACCACCGAAACCATTGGTGGATTTCAAATATTCCAACCACCAGTGGTCGGAAAGTTCAGACCAAACAATGTATTGGTTTTAGGATTTCTTTTGGTGGTCGGAAAGGCCGGCCCCCATTTTAGAAAAATATATATATCACTACAGAGGGGAGATCCCCTCTGTAATGCAATGAAAAAAATAATATTACAAATTAAATTGGTAATGTATCTATTGAAAAATATATACACATTTCATTCACTTGAAGAATTCATTAATAAACAATTAAAATTTAAAACAAGTTAAAACCCCTCTCAACTTTCAGTACAAGTTAACTTGTCAAGAGGGAGTTAGCTAAAAATATTTATGAGAATGATATTTATGACTTAAAGTGTAATTTTTTTTTTTTTATTGTTGAGAACCCAAAGAAAAATAAATCAAAGATAACAATTGAAATACAAATTGCTACTATAATTGATAAAGTGACCAAAAAGTGAAATATTTATATGAGATTTAATTTTGTTCATTGATTGGATTAATCTGAATTTGAAATAGGTTCATAATTATTAGCTAATTCTTGATTACCAAAAGAAATTTGAAAAAAAAATATTTGTTGAAAATAATTTCATTTTTAAATTAAGTAAATAACAATATAATGAAAAAGATAAAATAAATGTTTGATAAAATTGCAATAGTACTCTCTAGTCTCTAATCAATCACCGTGGTACCCTATGTAGTTTTTCTGATCTTAAGATGAATACTTTTATTTTGGAATACTAAAATCCGAACAATACGAATATAGAAATGACAAAATTATAATTTTAGACAAGTTTTCTTTCTTATTAACTGTAACACAAATCGAAGACTACCATTGCAGCAGTTTCTTAATTATATTGAAACCAAGAGATGTACTACTTGGACACTAAAATTCAGCATAAAATTTGCATAGTACCACTAGAGTCGTTATACCAGCGACGTTGAGATCTAACTTAACCGTAGGCCTTAACTTTAGTTTATCAGCGAATGCAGAGGATATAAATGAATTGGTGGCCCCAGTATCAAATAGGACTAATCCAAGTACTGAGTTTATGGGGAATGTACTAGTTACGGCGTCGCTAGCCTGAGCCTGAGCGCTATTGACGACGTAAATCCTGCCTTGTTTTTCTCCACTGCTTTCTCCCATCACCTGCTTTCCCTTGTGGTTAGAACCGGGCGTGGCGCTCGCCGGATTCCCAGATTGGAAGTTAGTTCTCTGACCTCCGGCTCCTGCGGGGTTCCAGCCATTATTCCCATTGAATCTCCGTCCCTGATTCTCATTCTGCAGGGGCTTTTGGGGACTGCCTTCTTGACTTCGGCACTGAGCAGCCTTGTGCCCAAAAATACCACACCGGTAACATTTGATCTTCATCCCCTGACAGTTTTCGCCGAGGTGATCCCTCCCACATCTCGGGCAAGCAGAACGTTTCCCCTTATTGAATCCTCCTCTTCCCTGCATCGTGTTAAAGCCGCCTTGATTGACCTTCTTGTTTCTCGCCGGAAACTTCCGAGAATTGTCGTCAGCCTTCCTCTTATTTCGGCCATAGGCTTCCTGCTGGTCCAGGTAAACCTGATAATGATCTGACGCTCTGTCATATGCCTCCTTTAAAGTAGAGCACATGAAAGGCGCGATCATCCCCCTTATACTCCAGTCCAATCCCCGAACAAACCTCCTCGCTTTACTTGCCTCATCCGGCACGATTTCATAGGCAAACCGCATCAGCTCAACATACTGGTCGTAGTATTCCTGAATGGTTGCTCCTTTCTGTTTCAGTCGTAGGAATTCCTCACACTTAATTCCCTTGATGCGCTCAGTGTAGAACTGCTCCCTTAACTCCACCTTGAATTCTTCCCAACCGAAGGCTAGGTCTTGCAGGAGAGTCGGTCCGACCGTCGCCCACCAATTGTCTGCAGCTTTCGTCAGGTAATAAACTGCCGAGGAAACTCGCTGGTTCGCAGGGCAATTCACTGCGTTGAGTAATTTATCGAAGGTTCGAATCCACTCTTCCAGAATCACCGGGTCCTTTTCGCCTGCGTAGTACGGTGGCTATCGGCTGGCTATCGCTTTGGCATAATCCACTCTCAGTTGCCCCTGATTCTAGTTTTGAGCTTGCTGAGCTAGCATCAACTCAGCCATTCTCTCCATGGCTTGAACCATTCGATCTATCGCAGAGAGGTTATTCTCACTCTCTGCAGGTGCATTCCGTCTCGGTGGCATCTTTGCTGAACGATGGTCCTAAGTTAGTATTCAAGGTATAAGAGTCCTCTCGGAATTAGCTAGTTAGTATAGCACCTACTCAAGTCCTATACGGTTCTTCCTAATATTCGTCTTTATCACACCCTCTAAGCGAGGGTCTCGACAAAGCATACTAATAATCAGTGCGCTACGCTAGCATGCATACTCACATCAGCTTAAGTAAATGCATGCAAGAAAACACAAATAGCGATCATATTATTTTACGATCAGAATCGTAAGATTCTGCGAGGTAAGAAGCGAAATGTCCCCTTCTTATGCCACCCGACCTCCGTTCCAGCTCTGCTCTGAACTTGTACTCGCCGAATCGTAACAATGATTTAGATTAGTCTTAACAAACCTAAGCTGACCTTGAAACTTGGTTAACTCGAACTAGAGCTGACTCGAACAAGAAAAGTTTGACTTCGAATTTTGACTCGAAACAGGGCTCTGATACCAACTTGTAACACCCCGACTCGGCTATACCGTACAACCAGAGTAGTTACCGCCACACCTAGGCTAAACCCGATCTTATTCAGATAGGATTTATTCTAGATGCACAGGCTAACTGACTAAAGATAAGGATCGTGTTTCTTATCGTCAAAATCTAACATACCCATTAAAAAGAAGCAGCATTTATAGCATCGAGAAGAGAGTAGCTAAACAAGCCACCAAAACAAAGGGGGGTTTAATAATAATACAACCCATCAAGAAAGTTTAGTGAGACCTGGCTAGACAACCATCAGAGTTAGCAAAAGATACATTTACACAAAACACTAACTGAACCCCCCCTACTCTAGACTCTACCTAGTCTAGTGAGTGGTACACTAGGCCCGTATAGGTGTCCCAAACCACGTGCCAATCACCCTCAAACCACATAATATGGTCTAGAAACCGACAAGTGCTCATATACATCATCAATTCGTCATGGTAATCCGGGGGACTCGGATCCCATGGGTACGGATAATGAACCACGAACTCTAGAGGACGGCTATCAGGAACGATCTCTATGGGATAAAATCCATGACTGGCCTGTAGGGCATCGAAGGGACACAGAGGCTCGACGGGAGCAGGGGTACACACAAGTACCTCTAGCGAGACTGGAGCAGGAGTGGGGTCTGGAGTACAAATCAGCGTCGGCGGGTCAGGTGCATAGCCAGGGGCATAGGGATCTCCATCTAATAAGTACTGTGCATAATCATCATAATCATATATAGGGAACTCGAACTCAGACGGATCTGTGTCCGGAGGGCTGCAAGAACCTGTACTAGATTGCATCTGATAAATGACACAACGAAGTGTAGTTAGCACGACGGCTAAGTAAGGGGATCCACGGTCACTCGAAAGTAAACAAAGGTTTTCGAAAACAACCATCAATAATAAATAAAGTAAGATAAACATTACCCAACGGTCGCAGTCTACCTGCAATCATTCTAACAACAAGCAATACCACCTTATATAAGTAACTTCGGCACGTAACACAGTCATTAATTCACACGTGAGAAACACAACACCCACACTACTGTTCGAGACACCCGACAGTTAGTTCTCACAACTCCACTCAGCGAATAGACTTCGCTCTACAGTATGAATCAATCATACAAAATCTCACACAACACTCAGCGAATAGACTTCGCTTTGCAGTATGAATCAATCATACAAAATCTCACACATCACTCAGCGAATAGACTTCGCTCTGCAGTATGAATCAATCATACAAAATCTCATCATTCACTCAGCGAATAGACTTCGCTCTGCAGTATAGATTAATCATACAGACCCCTCACCATTCACTCAGCGAAGAAACTTCGCTCTGCAGTATAGATTAATCATACAGACTCCCTCACCATTCATTATTATCACACAACTCCATAACATCATACTTACTCAAATATATTTCCCTAAAAATACATACTTTGGTTAGTGTAAATCCTATTACGGAAATCCAAGTACAGGAGTCACAATAATTTTCGAAACACAATTATTTTTCACGTTAATATAATGTACAAAAATAATATTTGGGCCTTCAAAAATTCACCCGGAGGCCCGTAGGCTTTTAAAACATCGCAACACTCAGGGATAAAACATCGGGGAAAAACCGGGTCAAAAACAAGTCGAAAACGAGTCCGCGTCGCGCGGACTCGCGGCTGGCCGCACCAGCGGACGCACGTCCGGACCGCGTCCGCTGGTTCGGCGCGCTGTGCCGAGACTGGGCGCCCACGGATGCGCGCGTCCGTGCGGCGTCTAGCCTCTCGGCCGAGGCGCCGAACGTCGATTCGCAAAGGGGCGCGCGGTGGACGCGCGTCCACTGTTGCGTCCGTCCGTTTCTGCCCACTTTGGGCCGCAAGATCGGGGTGGTAACGGCCCGATCTTCTACCTTTTTCACAAACATAAGCATTTATGGGCCTCATACAACATATACATGCATAAAAATAGCTATGAACATGCATACTAAAATTCACCAAAAACAAAGTCAAAGATTTTTGAGTCAACTTTTAGATCTTTAACCTAGCACAAAATTTTCATATAAAAATTCCTAATTATATAATTTCCTAGCATTTGTCTACCTTCAAGTGATTGAGCCAACTTAAGGGATTCCTTACCTTGATGGAAGATTTTTAAACCGAAGAAGTTGCTAGTTCCTTCCTTTGAATTCAAAGACCCTAAAATATCACCATAATAACAATATTTTTCATGCACCAAACATTAACACTTAAGTTCTAGAGATGATTAAATCCAACAAAGTCTAAGGTCTTACCTACACTTAGTCTCTTGGGTTGGAAAGAATTGCTTGGGAGCTCTTTGATCACAATGGAAGAACAACTAATTCTTCCTTCTCCTTCCTCTTAGTGTAATTCGAAAATGGGATGGGAGAAATGAGAGAGATGATGTGAAATTGTCTTGTTAATTAAGCAACAAAGTGCAACATTCCCATACCTCATTAATGCTAGCATTAAATGATCCAATCTTAGGCTAGATTTGGTTGCCACTTGTCAATACCTTATGGAGTCCTTAAGAAGATCACAACTTAATTGGCCAGTTTATGGTTAAATCAGATGAAAGCTCGGAGGATTATTACTTAATTCGGGAAAATTCTAACACCAAAATTATTCTAAAAATACTCCAGTCGTAAATCACCAAATTTGGGAATTTTTCAGTATTCCGCGAAATATCGGTACAGAGTTCGTAACAATTTATCCCTTACAGTCCATTTAAAAATTTTCTTGAACTAACTAGAAGTTCAGGCTTAATCGTATGATACTTAATAATCCAAATTCTAGGAAAATTCAAACTGAATCTATATCCTTAAAATTTTCTCGGTTCGTGACCGGTACGTAGTTCGCAGCTTATCGATAACTAATCCTTTAAAAAAAAAATTATTTCGAGCACCGAGAAGCCTTCTCTTAAATGTCATAGCTTAAAAAAAATTTATATCGATATTCTCGAATCTTAACTTTGTCGGAAAAACCAAGGGGTTACATGTAGCCAGGAAATCCACCCAGAATGTTCAATGCTAGACAAACGGTCGGAGCACGCCGGTGACCGTATATCCCGAAGTATCTTTCAATGCTATCATCGGCAGGACTAAAGTCTTCTGCGGTGTCCGCTCCAGTGGTTTCACGCTCCTATGCTGGAACCCTAATTTCTGCCTCAAAAGGCTCTACCTCAACTACACAACCCCACTTTCCAGCCTCACAATCGGCGATACCCAAATTTGCAGGCTAACAAAAAAGTCGACCCGCAACGCCCTGTGCTGGTGCGACGGTTCGATTTGGAACCCACAAAATGGGTCATCGAAATTCTAGTCAATTTCATTTAGGTCAGGATTTACTTGCAGCGTCCTGAAATCCTCAAACAGGGTTGCATGCTAGGGAGTGACACCAATCACCTCAGACCTAGAAACACAGTTCTAAAACGAATCAATGGTAGACGTTAATGCCGATAGAAGCTTTGCTAGCGAGATAAACACCACTGGCTTTGTAATCTGCAAAGGAAACAACGAAAATGGCGAATTAGAAGTGCCATTCAATTCAGCTTACGATTACAATAGATTAGCATTAGGGTTAAACCACAGTTGCGCAATCCGAAGAGCGAATTTGACAGTCATGTGTTTAGGACAAAATAGTGAGTTTTCGAGTAGCTTAGTGGGTGGCGTCCCCTTTGAATCCATTGTTTTCGGGTCGGATTTCACCTGTGGATTGAGGACAAACAAATTTTTAGTGGTTTGTTAGGGCCCCAGTTAGATGGATAATTCATATCCTCAAGCGGCCGAGCTTCTTCTCCCGAAGATTCTTCCGACACCGTGTGTTAATAGTGATTACGATGAATGCAGCGTCCCGAAGAATGCAAGCTAATGAAATGACTATTTTAGCCCTTACAGTAACGCGTAACAAACTGAAGGTTAGCGGGAGGACCAATACTGGAACAAATCTAAAAGTCAAGTGCCTTTTTCGTCCAAATTAAAAGACGAGGACTAATTTTGGAAAATCACAATAGTCGGAGGACCATTATTGGAATTAACTTTGTAATATTTTGCGGAGTATTACAGTTATTGCTTTATTATAATGATAGATTAAGAGTATAAAGTACGTATAGTATACTTTTATCTGTCTATTTAAAATGATTGTGCATTCAAATTTGTTTGTTTGTTTGGGTAGATTAAGAAATGTGTGAGAGGTCCTGGATTTGAGTTTAAGGACGGTATTGACTTTTTGAGCTTCAGTGTTAAGAAAGTAGTTTTGTAATGACAGAGTGAGTAGTACTAAAAAAAATGCATGAGACTATGAGAGTGAATTTTGAATTTTAATAATTTAAAACTTAAATGATTTTTAATACAAAAATTATTATTATTATTATTATTATTATTATTTTGAAGAATTTATTACTATTGTTATTATCATCAAATGTCTACCGTAATCCCACACCCACGACCCGTCTTTTATTATTATTATTATTATTATTATTATTATTATTATTATTATTATTATTATTGTTATTATTATTATTATTATTATTATTATCTAATGTCTACCCACAAGTCACCCACACCCCATTTAAAGCAAATCCCTACCCATTTTTTATTCTTTGCCCCAAATCATCCAAACAAAAAGCGGCAAGAAATCATGGCGAAGAAAACGACGAGAAACATAGGATGAAGATTTGGTGATTGGAGATGGCAGGAAGGATTAAGATGGCTCGGTTAGTCTATTCTATTTTTGTTGTTGTAGTTATTTTTTATTTTTTTTAAAACCCGGATGATGATGATTCCGGTGCGAGCAGCGGTGGCCGGCGTGAAGGACAGTGGATGGAGAAGGCGTTGATCCGTTGATGGTGGGTGGAGAAAACGTGGGAAAATAGAGATGAACCAGAGGCGGACAAGTATGATGAAAGAGATCAGAGTTTGATTTTTTTTTTTTTTTGTTTTGTTTTTTTAGATTAGAGTTTGATGTTAGATGAAGAGATTTTGACGTTAGGGATGATGGATTGCAAAGGATAAATTTGTCAATTTGTAATTAATTCAAAGTAGCTCTTGAAGAAACGCTACACTCACCAGCGTTTCAGTTTTTAGCTTATTCACTCAATGAGCCAATGCCAATAAGCTCTTTTCCAAACACTCCAAAATAGCTTATTGATGAGTCAAACATCTAAAGTTGGTCAAATAAGCTAATTTTTAGTTGATCAGCTAGCAACCAAACACCCCCCTTATTTCTTTTTCACGAACAAATTGTGTTTATGAACATGTGCAGGTGTTTGGTTATTAAGTGTTCACGAACGTGTTCATGAACGTAAATGAAAATGTTTGCGAACTTGTTTGGTAACGTTTGCGAACACGTTTGTGAACTTGTTTGCGAACGTTAACGAACACTAACGAACGCTTAACAAACGAACACAAACAGGATTTTCAAAAACTTTAACAAACGAACACGAACACTCCAAAATCCTTAACAAACGAACACGAACAATCTTCGTTTGTTTATGTTCGGTTCGTTAACAGCCCTAGACGAAACACCTTTTAAGGGGCTAGAATGTAATACCCCGTATTTCCCTACAATTATTTTAAATATAAATCTTTAAAATAAGGAGTTATTTTCTTACTAAGTAATTATTAAAATGTTTTTAAGCATTATTATTTCATAATGGGCTTAGGAATAATATGTTTTATATAAGCTATTATTATTGTATAACTAAATGTCTTTAGCCCAATATACCTATAGATATATTTATTATGGAGCCCAAGTGATTTACATTTTCTAGAACTACACTAAGCCCATAATTGTATATATATATATATATATATATGTCTTATAGACTATGGTTAGTGACCCAATCAACCGCAAATTATATTGTGGACCATGATCATGGCTGATATTGCAGTTGTGTTAAACGGATAGTGCAGTTGTGTTGAAAAGATACTGCAGTTGTGTTGAAAGGAAACTGTCGTTGTGCGGAACAGAGACCGTTCATTCGTTGAACACAACTGTAGTATCCGTTCGACACAATTGAAGTATCAATTCAACACAACTGCAGTTTCAGACGGATGACAAGGCCTCTATTCTGCGCAACTGCAGTTCCTTTTCAACACAACTGCAGTATCCGTTCAACACAACTGCAGTATCAGTTCAACACAACTGCAGTATCAGTCATGATCCATGGTCCACAATGCATTGTGGACCATGGTCCACCATATAACGACTGCCAATCAACCTTGGCCCTTGCCATAATTAGCCCAACCCATATATAGTAACCCTACTATATATAGTAAATATATGTAGCATATATATGTTGTTTTGATCAAGCAGCCAAACACTTCTCAAATTCTCTACCTCCCGTCTCTCCTCTCTCTTTTGTCTCTCTCGTCTCCATCTCTCTCGATCAAGCTACCAACGGCATCAATGGAGGACTACGGCAAGCAGCGTTGAATCTCTCCTCTTTGCAAATGGCGTTGGAAAGGTGAAGCTTCGGCAGCTCCGTTCACCCTCTCTAGACCGTCTTCATGGCAGCAACCAGCTCCGACGAGAGCGACAATAGCAACGCGACTCCCCTCCACTCTCCGGCATCAATGGTGAACATTCGGCGATGGCGCAATGCAGAGCAGCAATGGCGGTGGTCCCTGACCCCATCAACGGCAGCGATCCGTGCTCTCTTCCACCCTCTTCGTCGAGGTTTACTACTACACAGACGGCTTTTAACGTCGGCTAAATGGACCCTTTAACGTCGGCTAAAATCTGACGTTGATCTGGCCAACGTTGTAAGGGTACACATTTTACGTCGGCTAAATGTTAGCCGACGTTGTAAGGTACACATACAACGTCGGCTAAATGTTAACCAACGTTGTAAGGTACAAATACAACGTCGGCTATTTACAAATAGCCGACGTTGTAGGTAATTTGAAAACTACAAAAATACCCTACAACTTCGGCTATTTTCAAATAGTCGACGTTGTCTACGTTGTAGGTAATTTGAAAACAACTAAAATACCCAACAACGTCGGCTCTTTACAAATAGCCGACGTTGTAGGTAATTTGAAAACAAATAAAATACCCTACAACGTCGGCTATTTACAAATAGCCGACGTTGTAGGTAATTTGAAAACTACTAAAATACCCTACAACGTCTGATCTTTACAAATAGCCGACGTTGTAGGTAATTTGAAAACTACTAAAATACCCTACAACGTCGGCTCTTTACAAATAGCCGACGTTGTAGGTAATTTAAAAACTACTAAAATACCCTATAACGTCGGTTCTTTACAAATAGCCGACGTTGAAAATTTAAAAACAAAAAATTACCCTACAACGTCGGCTAATAAGACTAGCCGACGTTGTAGGGTAATTTTTTTTAAAATATTCATTTTATTTTTCTATTTACACCCAAAACCTGCTCAAATATATATAGCTATCACAATCACATTCAAAACCTGTACAATTTATATTTATAATATCAAAATTAATAAAAGCAATAAATCTCACAATTGATAATAATTAATAATACAAGTTAATCAAAAATTATCACATTACCAAAAGTAATGTATTAATCCATTCATACAAGTCATAATCTTCTCCCAAACTTTGTACCAAAAGCAATAAAAGCAATACATACATTTCACATTACTATTTCACATACTAATGCAATGTATTAATCCATTCATCAATGAAGTACTTGGCCCATGTGTCTCTAACTTCATGAATTAGTAAAACCTTTTTCATGAATCTGAGGGAGCATACCATGTTCTAATAGTAAAACTTCACCCTACTTTGGTCATTCATTACATATTCTAGGCAGAAAATTACCAATATTAAAAACTTTTATTTCATGACAGTTATGTCGAGAAATTAAATTAGAGACACATTGGATAACTTGTATTCTAAATTCAAAACTCATACCAGTGTGTGTTTGAATAAATATCTGTTTGTTTACTAAATTTTCATGAGCACATGGTGCCCAATCACAGAGGCGTATAAGCCCAACCACCTAGGCATACGATGCCCAATCACAGAGGCATACAATGCCCAATTAACTCTCTCCCATACTAATAGATACATGTAGAGCCATAGCTCGAATAACCACTTTCCAAAGGGTATACAAGACTCAAGAAGCCAAAGAATTACTCACAAGAGTTCAAGATCTCAACATATCAAACTCAGGTTCTTCTCCAAAGGAATTACTCATACCAAGGAATACTCAGATTCAGAACATGAATAACAATACCTTATGCTCAGAACATTAACCAAAGAATCAACCAACAATACTCAATCAATAATCCAAGATAAATTACCAACAACCATGAATCAATACTCAATAATCAAGGTAGTTGTGACACCCCAACTTTTCACAAGCCGAGATAGCTAAACTTTAACACAAAAGCTGCATATCTCAACTATCAAACATAACATAGCGGAAGCGATTTATAACCTAAGGGGGGTATCATGCCACATCTAGGTAAGAAAGCACAGCCTAGATGCACAGGCTAACCAAAAACTGAACCAACTGCATAGATATAAATCCTCAAAACATATCCAAAACATCCAAAATCTAAACAAGAGTAATAATCTCATCATTTGCACACAAGCACAAACATAAAGTCTAAAACATCAACAACTAGTCTAAGCCGCTTCATAAAGATAAGCTCTAACGTGCTCTCGCTTAGACTTATTCCATACCTGAAAAACATACAAGAAACCATTAGCGAAAGACTGCTAAGCAACCACCACTCACACCCGCAAGGAAATGCATATATATATACATATATATATATATATATATACATATATATATATATATATATATATATATGTATGTATGTATGTATGTATACATATACATATACATATATGTATATGTGCATACATATATGTATATGTATATGTATATATATATGTATATGTATACATATATAGATATGTATATATGTATATACATATACATATATGTATACACATACACATATATGTATATGTATATATGTATATATATACATATATACATATATATGTATACACATACATATATACATACATATATATATATATATATATATATATATATATATATATATATATATATATATAAAAGTTTGTAAATAGGTTTACACACCCATATAGAATATATACACCAACGAATTGTTCAGCGTTTAAAATCGGATACTCAACAACAACACGCTGAATAAAGGATAAACCAAGACTTGTCAACAATACCGATATCCAACATAATTGCACAAGACAACAAGTTTATAACGGAATATCAACCGAATCAAGAATACAATAGAATACTCATAAGAAACGATCAACAAGAATATATCCAAGAATAATCAACAACCAACGAGATACGATATAACTCAAGAATCAAGTAAGAGACCAAACAGACCTCAACCTAAGGATAAGTACCAATCCTTACCCTCCAACCAACATACTATTCCTCATACCAATCATCAAACCCAAACTCAATTCACAGAGGCAAATAATGCCCGATTCATGAAGGCAAATGGTGCCCAAATATACGGAGGCAAATGGTGCCAAAATATACACGGAGGCAAATGGTGCCCAAACATTCACAGAGGCAAATCGTGCCCGAATACATAGAGGCAAATAGTCCTCAAATACACAAAGCCAAATAGAGCCCAAAATACACAAAGGCAAGTAGTGCCCAAATATACACAAAGATACTCAAAGATCCACCATCCACATCCAACCTCAACCTCAGCCAAAGAACAACCCACCCAATAATCCAACAAATCACAAGCTATAACCAAAAAAATAATCCACAGGATTCCACAATACACCAAATCACACATATATGAGAGTGAAAGTAGGTTTAGTGAGACATTGAGGGTTACCTCTATGCTAGCTTCTCCAAAACACAATCTCCTAGCTCAATCCATCAAACCACCATCATCACCATGATCATCTTGACCCAAGAACACCCCAAGGAAAACCATAAGAAACTTATAAAGACTAAGGAAATGTAGAATAAAATGCAATCTAAACATGATCTAACACTTATCCAAGCTTAGTAATCCCTAAAAGAGTAGTCTTGCTTTGAACCCTTGCTAGGATGAAAAGATGATTTGTGTAGCGTTTTAGGGATGAAATTATTTCGACGTGAATCGAATCCAATTAATTAAATTATTTCGATGAAAGAAGGAATTACCGGGGTTCAAGGCATGATTTAAATCCGGGGTATCACATGCACACAAAATTTTACATAAAACTTATTCATGTTTTTATTATGTAGATTCATTTGATTAATTTAGTAACTCATCATATTCTCTTGTACGTGAAAAATTAACAAGTTTTTCGCCTGTAACTTCTTTTCATTTGAAATGCCTACAAAAAAAACAAAACAAAAAAATATATTTTCACTTTTTTTAAATTCATAAATGTGTACCTGGAGTGGTTGAAGGATTATCATGATCACTTTCTTCATTCGGATTTTGAATATTAGAGTCCCACATCTTCTCCCGTCCATCTTTGTTGAAAATTTTAAAATCAAACTGCATATCTCCAACGTAAGTATAGAATACAACTTCACCAATGTCAAGATCATTGTCTTTGTAAAATGTATCCCAACCATCGCTAAAAAATGTGCCATCTCTCTCTGTACGTATGTGAACCCTCCATTGGTGACCTGGTCGCCTCAAGGTTGCAATCTCACCTAACCACTTTCCCAAGTGCTTGACAAACATCGCTGGAATTAGCTTCAAAATGGCAAAAACAATGAAAAAGTTACTACTAATTAAATAAGTTTGTTGTTTGGATATTTCTTTTTTCTATTTTTTTGTTTGATGTCATGATAAAATTTTATAATGACATAAAGTGAATAATTATACATTACAAATAAATATCAAACCAAAATTAACCAAATAGAAATGATATAGCATGCAATCCAACAATAACAGTATCTCGTAGAATAAATAACAACAATACAAATGCGATAGATGTATAAAGAACCAATCCTAGGCCACAACTCAAACTTTTCTACAACAGGTTCTCTAGTCTGGACCATCACTAAATCTTCAACTCAAAACCACATATGTCAACACCACATTCTCAAACATTAACCCTAACCTCTAAAAACTAAATGAAAACTTTACAAAGTTTCTCTAGTACGTACACGATGACCACCATAAGATCTACAAACAAAACTCCACCTATCTTGACAAAGTTTCTGTAGTTCGTACACGATGACCACCATTAAGATCTACAAACAAAAATCCACCTATTCAAACATAACGTACTCCAACTTGAACCCTACTATTTACCATAATAGATATAACCCTTAACTGCCAAAATCAAATGAAAACTCAATAAAAATTCTTTATGACAGTAGTTATTTTTTATGAAAAAAAAAAGAAATTAAAGAAGAATGTTGTGAATCATTCATATATAATTACCTTTTTCTCCTTGTCGTCATTCCCTATAGTTTGAGAGATATGAAAATCATGAACTTCAAAACTACCATAAGCTTGTTTGATCTTTCTGCTGCTTGAAGATTGGCTTTCCCCTTGATCCTTAGTTAGGTTTTCCATTTTCTCCCTCTTACGCGCTATGATAAACCACAATAAAATAAAAAAATAAAGTGCTTGTAGGATTCTTAATTTAGGTATGTGTAGATATATAGCGGCGGAACAAAGGCAAGTGGCGGCGGCCCAAGCTCATTCAAAATTATTAGTTTAAAAAGTGTTTAGGGTTTAGGGTATTTATGGCTAAAAGAGATAAGCCTAAAAGAGATTTTTGATATTTACGGGTAAAAGAGAAATTTTTTAAAGATTCAGAATCGGAAGAAAAACAAATAAAGTTGACAATTAAAAGCAAAATTGCTACTAAAATTTAGTGACTAAAATGCGAAACAAACCCCCAAAATTGCTACTAAAATTTAGGGCAAAATTTTTTTTTGGGAAATTAAGACAAATAATAACTAGCGAATTACAAACTACGAATTACAAACTCTTCTTCTACACCCTTCATCTTCCTTCTCCCAACCAAAGCATAGCAACAACTTCACCATTTCAACTCAAAAACACAACAAATAACCCACATAAATACATCATTTCAATAACTTATACTAGAGGATGGAATGGGGGAAAGGCAGAAGAAAGTTACCAAGTTTGGGCTTAGGGTTTGGAGAAGAGAAGCTCAAATCAAGAAGAAAAATTTAGAGAGAGAGAGAGAGAGACTTACGTGAGAGAATGATAGGAATCGTGGGCTGCAAATTGAGAAGGAAAATGGGGATCGGAAGACACGAGTATGCTATTTATATAGGTAGGGTACGATTTTTAGGGAAAATTGTAGTTATTAAATTTTAGGGTAAAAAATACGGGTTAGAGATTTGTACTCATGATAAATTATTGGAATTAGGAATATAAAATATATTTGGGCTCAAACTTTAATTTGATAGTTATAAAAATGATGTTAGCCGGTTGTTATGTCATGGACCTGGGTATTCACAATTTTAGAACTCTATGTTCACAATTATAGAACTTTGTATTCACAATTTTAGAACTCTATATTCACAATTACAAAACTCTGTATTCATAATTACATAACTATATATTCACAATTACATAACTCTGTATTCACAATTTCATAATTCTATATTCACAATTTTATAACTCTATATATTCAACAGTATAACACAATTTTTGAATCTATATAACAAAATTGTGAATATAGAGTTCAAAAGTTGTGAATATTGAGTAATGTAATTTTGTATTTTGAGATCTAAAATTGTGAATATAGAATTCTAAAATTGTGAATATGGACTCGGGTCCACCTTGCAACTTGGACCCGGGTCCATAGCATAATTTGCCGATATTAGCAGGCTCCCCTCTTAGATTGATTTTGGATAGAAAATTTTAAGATCATAAATTAGTTTATTTAAAGCCTAAAACAAAATAATTGATTTTAATAGCATTTAAGCTAAAAATATTTATAATTCAAAATTAAATTTTACTTCTGTAAGTATTTGTATTAAAATAATATTGTTTATTTGTAATAGAGTTAATTCCAGCAATGTTGCCCCCGACTATTGTGATTTTCTAAAATTGGTCCTCATCTTTTAATTTGGACGAAAAAGATACTTTACTTTCAGATTTATTCTAGCATTGGTCCTTCCGTTAACCTTCAGTTTGCTAGGCGTAGTGTAAGGGCTAAAATAGTCATTTCAAGGCTTGAATAGTCATTTGTAAGGGCTGATAACTTTTCAAGCCTTCAGAATTTTCAGCCTCTCTCTCTCTCCGCCCATGCCCTCTACAACCACCTACGGTATTGTAGCTGGGAAATCCACCCAGAATGTCCAATGCTAGACAAACGGCCAGAGCACGCCGGTGACCGTATATTCCAAAGTATCTTTCAGCGCCATCATCGGCGGGACTAACGTCTTCTGCGGTGTCCGCTCCGGTGGTTTCACGCTCCTATGCTGGAACCCTAATTTCTGCCTCAAAAGGCTCTACCTCAACTACACAACCCCACTTTCCAGCCTCACAATCGGCGATACCCAAATTTGCAGGCTAACAAAAAGGTCGACCCGCAACGCCCTGTGCTGGTGCGACGGTTCGATTTGGAACCCACAAAATGGGTCATCGAAATTCTAGTCAATTTCATTTAGGTCAGGATTTACTTGCAGCGTCCTGAAATCCTCAAACAGGGTTGCATGCTGGGGAGCGACACCAATCGCCTCAGACCTAGAAACACAGTTCTAAAACGAATCAATGATGGACGTTAATGCCGATAGAAGCTTTGCTAGCGAGATAAACACCACTGGCTTTGTAATCTGCAAAGGAAACAACGAAAATGGCGAATTAGAAGTGCCATTCAATTCAACTTACGATTACAACGGATTAGCATTAGGGTTAAACCACAGCTGCGCAATCCGGAGAGCGAATCAGACAGTCATGTGTTTGGGACAAAACAGTGAGTTTTCGAGTAGCGTAGTGGGTGGCGTCCCCTTTGGGGGTCGGATTTCACTTGTGGATTGAGGACAAGCAAATTTTTAGTGGTTTGTTGGGGCCCGGTTGGACGGATAATTCATATCCTCAAGCGGCCGAGCTTCTTCTCCCGAACATTCTTCCGGCACCGTGTGTTAATAGTGCTTGCGATGAATGCAGCATCCCGAAGAATGCAAGCTAATGAAATGACTATTTTAGCCCTTACACTAACGCCTAACAAACTGAAAGTTAACGGAAGGACCAATACTGGAACAAATCTAAAAGTCAAGTGCCTTTTTCGTCCAAATTAAAAGACGAGGACTAATTTTGAAAAATCACAATAATCGGAGGACCATTGCTGAAATTAACTCTTTGTAATATTTTGCGGAGTATTGCAGTTGTTGCTTTATTATAATGATAGATTAAGAGTATAAAGTTAGTATAGTATACTTTTATCTGTCCATTTAAAATGATTGTGCATTCAAATTTGTTTGTTTGGGTAGATTAAGAAATGTGTGAGAGGTCATGGGTTTGAGTCTAAGAACAGTATTGACTTTTTGAGCTTCAGTGTTAAGAAAGTAGTTTTGTAATGATAGGGTGAGTAGTAGTAAAAAAAAAAATGCATGAGACTATGAGAGTGAATTTTGAATTTGATAGGTTAACTAAAAATCATTGTGCCAAGGGCCTTGTGGCATCAAACCCTTCCCTTTATAAGGGAATTGGTGGGTTCGAGCCTCAGTGGAGAAAGTAGGTTGAGAAAGTAGTTTATGAACAAATACTACATTATAATAAAGTCAGTAGCATTAAAAAAAAAAAAAAAAAAAACTAAAAATCATTGTAATTGACTTGCCTGCTGCTGAGCATTGTGCAGTATAATTTGTGAAGTGAAGGTGAAGGGTACAGACAGTGGACAGACAGACAGACACAGAGGTCGTCTCCTTCCTCTTCAGGTCTTCATTGACTTGGCCTTCCTGCCAAGAAAGAATCCAATTCCAGACGAAGAAGAAAAGAAATCAATCGCAGAAATGGTGGCCCGGAGGTTCTCTGTCCGCCACAATGACTCCACCTTCGACGTCGACTACGACACCGACGATGGCTTCGAAGTCCTCCTCTCCATCTCCATCTCCATCTCCTTCCCTCTTTTTCTCTTTCTTCAATTCCCTCGTTAACACCTCCTTCTTTTACCTTTTCTCTCCCTATTTCCAGGTCCTCAAATTCCAGCTCTTCTCTCTCACTTCCGTCCCTCCCGATCAACAAAAGGTACGCGCCCTCTGTCTATGTATGTGTATATCCAATTATATGCACTGGAATGCTACGCTTGGTTGATGTGAAATGGGAATGATGGACAGATATTGGGAGGTGATGATGATCAGGTTGTATCAGAAGACGCTGATCTGGCATCGGTTGCAGAAAAGCTCCGATTGGTGTCGATTGACGAAGATGAAGAAACGAAGAAGAAAGAGAATTCGGAGCCTAAAGTCGCGATGTCGGATGAAGAATTAGCTCGGCTTTTGCAGGTTTAGTTTATATTTATTTTTTTGGTTCAATTCTACGAAATTTTTTACTTTGTCTTTGCTTTTGCTTTTCACTTCAAATATCAACTTGCCAAGCATTGAGATTCCCATGATTGGCAACCAAAAATTAAAATAGCATCTGAGAAGAAATTAAGGACAGAGCGAAGCTTTGATCTTTGGGAGCAATTTTGACTCTTTTTTTCTTCCTTTAAATTTGTGTTTTACAATATCTTGACAGCACTATTTTATACAAGGACTATAAGTGGATCCATAGCATTTCCAAACGGTTTCTAGTGTACTTTATCTTTTGACATTTCATAATAATTTTAAGTCTAATGATAATGTGATTATGTTTCTAGGCAGAAGAAGATGCACTTATGATGCAGCAGTTTGTAGCAAGTCAAAATAATGCAGGCTTTGAGCAGAAGATAAGGCCTTACATTGATCAAGTTCTACAGGTAAAGCCTGCACTTGTTTGCACTTTTTTTTTTTTTTTTGGCTTTGTCTTTCCCGGGGGATATTTTATTTAGGATTTTTGACAGAATGGGAATATTTCATGTGGTCTGGACAAAAATGGGGACATCTTTGAAATTTGAAAAAAAAAAAGAAGAAAGGAAGAACTTGGTTCCAAATGTGTTTGAGTAAGTTTGCATCAGAAATGCATACGCCATATACGTTTTGTTGAAAACCAAAGGGTTATGCATGTCTATAGGGTTGTGTCTGTTTATGAATAGGTGCTTAAATTAACAGTTATGTGTCTGTATATATATGTACTATGTTTCTTCATTAGAAACATTGAATTGTAGTAATATATTGTAATCTTTTAGTATTATATACATTTTCTCATTCCTCTTCATCTCTGCTTCCGTCTAATTGGCGGGTGGTTGTTATTCTCCACCCGCCAGGCCTTTGGATCTTTCAAATTCAATATGTTTGAAACCATTTTTAATTACTTACGAAAACTAAATTTTACAAATGCGCTTTATGTAAAATTGAATTCCTGGAAATACATCATATATCCCTAATTTGATTTTTTTTTAAAATGTAAAATACATCAAATACGTAATAATTACAATATGTCAAGTGGATGCCCGAAATGCATTTGACAAGTGTGCCTGGTGCCCCTTCGATGCGATTCCTGCTAGCTTTCAATTAGGATGCAAAAGCAATCTTCGGTTGGGAACTGGAGGAGCTAATTCCCAAATAGCTCTGATGTCCTTGTTATTGGGATTAAGAATCTGAGAATAAAAATTCAAGAAGTATCTCATATAATATTTATTTTTTTTATTTTTGATGTAATTGCAGAAGTAAACTGAATAAATGGTAGAGTTTGTCTTTAGAAATCAAAAGGATGAGTAGTTTAACAGGTGTTCTGATACTCAAGCAGCTAATTATTAGATGCCTCCAGAAAATCTGAAATTAGAATTATGCAGCACCACTCAATAGTCAAGAAATCTTCAAGAACATAATATTGTACACCCTATGTTTCTACCGCAGAAGCCTTCTTTTGCAGTTTTTCCATATCAACCCTGCATTATGTGTCTTGTGCTAATTAGAAGAAACAATATTCTGACGTAAAGCCAAAACCAAGTGGCTGGGTATTTTAATTGTCAAATGCATTCTGGATAGATGTTTGCCGTATTCCACATTTAAATAAAAAATAAAATAAAAATAAAAAACTATCCAAATTAGGGATGCTTGGTGTATTTTTAGGCATTCAATTTTATGCTAAACACATTTTGGAAATGTGTTGACGTAAAATTTAGTTTTCGAAAGTAATTAAAAATGGTGCCAAATGTATATGGCATATGCATTTTTTACTTCAATTGACTCAAGTATTTGGGAAACAACTTCTTCCCATTTTTGCCTAAATTTCAAAATGTTCCCATTTTCGTCTTGGCCATATGAAATATTCCCATTTCTGTAAAAAGCCCTTTTATTTATTCCCTCAAATTTTTAGTATGGAGACGTCAAATAGTATAGAATTCATGTTTAAGCAGTTATTTCTCATATATTGGTCCTGTAAATGTAAAAACTCAATACCCGAAGATCAAAATAGTCCCTCTCTCTCTCTCTCTCTCTGTCTGTGAATGAGTGACAGGTTTTATTTCTTATTGACTTGGCTTTGTTGCAGTATGAGGACCCACAGAGGCAGGAGGCTGCTCGAAAGACAGTACCTACTGATAAGCTTGAGGAGAAAGCATTGATTTCATTGGCCAGGGTTAGATCTTAATCTGGATTTTTATGTATAATCTGTATACATAGTGCCTAAATTTTGAGGAATTTGGAAGATGTGTGATGTTAGTTGCAAGAATTTGGATACTGACATGCACTTAACATGGAGTTAGGGAAGCTTTAGTCCAGCTGTGCAATTTTCACATTTACAGTTTTGTTCATTTATGGAGTACCATTGTCAGAAGTAACAGGAATTGAACACCTAAACATCTTCTTTCCAAATAAAGATGCCAACATAAGAATTATAGAATATCGAAAATGAACTTGAAGGGTTGAAGGTAATGGGTTTACCGTTTACCAGAGAAATGTCAAGAACTGTCCAAACCCCAAGGCCATCATTAGAAATGACATGGTGGTGCAAACTTAAAACTGAACCATCATTTGAACTTAAAAGATGAAAATGCAAGCATCACAAAACCCAGAAGTTGTAGAAATATGAAATGAAAGCATATAGAGGATAAACCAATGTCTATGGAGAAGTAGATTTCATCTTTCCAATGAATATAGGCCATGTGTAACCATTGCAAACCTTGTGCTGCACTAATAGAATATAAGAAAAATATGCAGGTTATATGAATTTATTACTGCTATGATAACTGGTGTCAACTCTTGTGCTGTCTCCTGTCCTCATTATCTAGTGCTTTAGGAACCAGGGCTCCTAGCTAGTAATGTAGTAGATACAAAAGCACCACAAGAAGGCATGGACCATTTGTTTTTATATTCTGGTATAGCTGCAAAATTTGAGTTTATTTATTCATTTTAACTTAGGAGTTTTGAAAGATGAGATAGGATATTCATTCAACTGGAAAATAGTCCACATTCATCTGTAACAGTGTATCAGTGTATGTGTCTGCCTTCCAGCTTCTGCAACCCAAGGATGATGTAGGACAACGAAGCCAAACATTTGGTGATAGTCTTGCACTCTTGTGACGTGGAAAGGAAGCAGAGACACTCTTTAGTCTAATATTATTTTCTCTTAGTAACTAGGGCTTGTAAATAGTCAGCACCACAAGAAGGCATGTATATCTTTTCTTATATTGTAGTTTTTCTTGTATTTGGGCCTTAGTTTTAGATTCCACGTTGAGCATTACTACTTTGCTGGGATGCAACAGTGTTACATAAGCATTATTTTGTTGGTATGCAATAGTGTTACCTAAGCACTTCTTCATTAATGGAGAACTGATCATATCACCACAAAAATGCTGATGTTTATTTTACAGAATAGGCATTAGTGCCTGCTTGAAATTCTTTTTCCAGGAAATTCACAACTCCATCTCCTGTGTCATAGGATCAATCTGCAAGTGTCCAAATTTTTTATTGACAGCTAAACTCCAACATTCTATGAGTTCACATAAACTAATTGATATATTTCATAAACCATGTTTTTTTTTTTTTTTTTTTTTTTTTTTTTTGACTGCTTCTTGAAGGAGAGTATTTGTCTATATGATGGTGTATATTGAGTCTGAAAGTGCAGTCCATTAGTTGCAATGTGATGATTCTGGTTGTAGAGAGTCTGATCTGCTTGTTATCTGCAAACTAACTATTTTGAGCTCTTATAATGCCCTTATGGTATCTATTTAGGAGGGAAACTTTGAGCCAACAAAAAATGAACAAGACCATGCTTTCTTGCTGCAGCTTTTATTCTGGTTTAAGCAATCATTCAGGTGTGTTTCTTTTCTGCATTGTTGCTTTGAGATGTAATAAGTTGTTTGATCAGTCAAATGAAACTGAATATCTATGCCCCTACCAAATTTAGCTTTCTTCTTAAAAGTCTGTTTGGCTGGACTTTGAGTAAGAGATTTTGCATGTTGGGTTGTGTATCATAGTATAAATACTTTCTTTATGTAGTTTTGAAATTGAGACCCAGTCTCATTATGCTTCAACTTTGCAATTGTTTATCCTTGCATACCATTTACAATTGCTGTAAGAAATAAGTGAGTTTCACCAATATTTTCCATTCTCCAATTTTCTAGAAAATTGTAAAATTCTCTGGTTACCAAACAGGCCTTTAGGGGCTATGTTAATCATAAGAATTGTGCTCATTTATATTAATTAATTTCAGGTGGGTAAATGCGCCTCCCTGTGATAGTTGCGGTAATGAAACTAGAAATGAGGGCATGGGCACTGCAAATCCTTCAGAACTGCAATATGGTGCTTCAAGGGTTGAACTTTATCGGTATGTTTAATAAAGATACTGTAATCCAGCTGATTTCTAGTTGGCATTTAGTTAATGGTTTACATTAAATTTCATTCTTTACTAATAACAGTATTATCTGATGTCATAAAGATTGCATATATGCAATCGCGTTTCTGCCTTTTGGTAGAAAACCTCACAAACAGTTTTCATAGTTGTTGGACATCAGATTAAGCTCTTTCATGATTCATGAATACTTTTCTCCATTTTTTATTTCCTTGCTATAGAACCATTGTTCTCCTACATGCCTTGCCCCCAGCTGAAAGAGGGGAAAAACTCAAGTTCAATATGTTGCGTTTCTTATACAGTCCCTTTTGTTGTTGTTGTTGTTGTTGTAATTTTAAATCTCCATTGATGCCTATTGTGCTCAAATGTTACTCGTTTTCCTTGATAAAATGAAATATTACTTTTCTCCAATTTTAATTTTCTTGCTGTAGAACCCTTGTGTCTCCCGTATGCATTGCCCCCCAGCTGAAAGAGGGAAAAAAACTCAAGTTGAATATGCTGCTTTTCTTATACAGTTACTTCTTTTTATTTTATTTATTTTTTTAAATCTAAACAGATGCCATTCATGCTCAAATGTTACCCGTTTTCCTCGATACAATGACACATTGAAGGTATTGCACTTTTGTTTGTGAAGAGGATTTCATTTTACAATTATTTTGACTATCTTTAATTCTCCATATGCAGCTCCTGGAAACAAGGAAGGGGCGCTGTGGGGAGTGGGCCAATTGCTTCACACTCTATTGTCGAGCTTTTGGTTATGAATCACGCTTGGTAATATTTTTGCTCCTTTTTCCCAGAGTAAATCTACTAAATAAAATGTCCATTTCTATGTTAGTGTTGAGAGAGTTTACTACTAATACAAGCAGTGAAGATAGAAACAAATTATAAATGTATTATACAGAATTAGGAAACTATCCCAACAAAATATTCATAGCTCATAGGATCCCTAAAAATTAGGGATTCCACCACAAAATCTCCTAAACACAGTATATTACAGTAGGCTGCCCCAAAAATAATGTCACTCTGTTTTTCTTAGTAAAGTAATTGTTAGAAGATAAAATAGCATCAGTAGTGTTAGAGTACTATTCTCCTTGAGCATTGTGTAATATTGAGCTATGTGTATCCTTTAGCTTTGTATAGTCTTGGGCAGTTCAGTCCAGACTTTTCCCTTCCCCTTTGCCTATATATATGTTGTACACAGATCAGATTGTATAGAGTGTAGTATTACATTGAATACACCATTTTGTGAGCTTGTCAACAGTAATATAAAGTTCAGAGAAATTAGTTATTCTAAATGGGTATTGTACATCAACAAAGTTGGTGACCCAAATTTGTTTCCGTGTCCTGCTACAATTCCTTCCTAAAATTGACTCCTAATGTTTACTCTGTATTGTTGCATTACTATGTGGACTATCTTTTTGTATTTGATCACTATGTGGACATTTATTATGACAATACTTATCCACTTAACTTGTGGGATTAACTAATCCACGGGTAGAATTATAGCTGTATAATACTTGACATGGCAATTGCCATCTCAGGGTGTGAATATTAAATGGTAATTTTAGGAGAGGAAAACAACATTTTTCTTATCTAGTAGTAAGTCACTTCTTATTAATTAATATAGGTGTAGAATACTTGGCATTGCAATTGCCATCTTAGGGAGTAAATATTACGGAGTAAATGGTAATTTTAGGAGGGGAAAACAACAATTTTCTTATCTAGCAATAAGTCAATGCTAAATGAGTTCATCATCGCTATGCAAAGCAGGAAAAAAAAAATAAAAATGAATCAATCAGGTTCATGTAAAGGCCAAAAGGAGAAACTAAACATAAGTTGGCATGGATTTAAAATCTCAGAAGATGTAATGTAAGTAGTCAAAATGGGAAAGATGACTAGGTTAACTTTCACTTATTTTCATGTGTATTTCTGTGTGACTGTTTTTTTGTTGGCTAGATGTTTTCTTCCTTAAGTTTGCATTGTGCATTCTGTCAAGGTAACACTCGGCTTCAAGATGGCATATATCAACTAATCAACTTGCGGTGATGTTTATCAATGGTCAAGTTGTAGTTGGAAATTTGTATGCTCAAGTAAACCTTTTGATACTGATTTAAATTTAATTGAATTTTAAATGCTCCCCTCTTTTTAGCTTAAAAAATTGCAAGACTATCACATTCTCTTTTGTTTGGGATTCCCGGGACTTCTATTGTCTGCTCACTCTGAAATGGATGTCTATAACCTGTACAATACATATTTGGTCATTTTGAAGGGGAATCTTTTGAGTTCTTGTTTTATCTTCTCATGTAGTTTGGTTCTTTTCCAGGTTTTGGACTTTACAGATCATGTATGGACAGAGTGCTTCTCACTTTCCCTGGGAAGGTAAAACTTTCCTTACTGAGATGTGGTTATCATCCATGCATTTGTGACCTGGAAACTTACTGTTAAACTTTGCAGATGGATGCATCTTGATCCTTGTGAAGGAATTTATGACAATCCATTACTATATGAGAAGGGGTAAATTCTCTTTATATCTGCTCCTTTTCAGTCAATATTGTTCTAGTATCTAGGTTCCATTTTTATCTGTTTAAGAAAGTTAAAACCATTTCAGCAGTATGCAAGAATCTATAAAGAATTCAAATATTTTAAATAGCTGATTGGAAATCATAAGGTTTGTTGAAATTGGTACTATGATTCTGTGAAGCCAAAGATGGACAGAAGAGACTTTTTGGCATTGCCCTGCTTGCTATATTTGAATTGATACATTTTCACATCATAATTTGTTTCTTACATGACTGTTAGATTTAACTTTGGCCCAACTTGTGGTCACAAATACATCTTTATCTGTCATTTGTGTCAGATTAGATGATCTTCCACTATGATGAATGAATTGTTAGCAAAAGTATTGTCTATGTGTGAATCTAATAGTGATGTTGAACTTAGTAGGTTACTATATTACTAGCCCTAGTCCTAATCCTAGTAGCAGGCTTAGCTCAACATGTATATAAATATAGGTCCTCTGAGCATACTTTAATACATAGAAAAATAAAATAAACCTTTTTCTACTTTCACATGATATCAGAGCTCTAAACCCTAGTCTTCCATCATAAAATTTTGGTGGAACCCTAGATGCAATCATCAAACTAACACCACTGCCTTGCTTGGGACCTCTTTGTGATGGGTTGAAAAGCCCATTGCAGGAGCCACCAGGATGCGCCTTCATGCGTTGCCATAGTCCCTGGATATTACTAACAGCTTTCAGCTTTGAATTCATTTTTTCAGTGAATTGTTGATATCACCACCCATACTGGAGAATTCTACACTCTCCGATAACCCTATCTAGAAAATTTGGTTGTCAGCTGTTGTCGTCATTGCCTCTGACCATAACCTCTTCTTTTTTCTTTTTTCTTTTTCTTTTGCTTGTTGCTATGGCATCTGCCACTCCGACTTTCACTTCCTTGCTATCACCATAGAGAAGCTAATCAGGAGTGATAATTATCCATCTTGGGCTGTTTCCATGAATTGATGGTTCAAAGGTCAAGGTATGTTCATTCATTTGAGAGCAAGTGAATTTACTAAAAACAAAAATGAGTGGGAGAAGTTCGATGCAGTTGTGTACATCAAATTCTGTCAAGTCCTACTATTCCTACCATGATATAAGCTTTTGCTAGACTTCTTTGGATCTCCTTGGCACCTGTCGATTAGCGCCAAGGTGGTCGAGGTGGTTCCTCTGTTCTCCTTCATGTCTTCACATGCTACAAATAAGGGTTTGTTGGGGAGTAACACTGGTAGACCATCACAATGTGGCAACCAATCTCAATGTCAATGTTGTTTAAACCATTGGTTCTGAATCACAGAGCATCGACATAGTCATGTCCTCATATTCCTCGGTTGAACACAAGGAATGACTTCATTTAAAGGCCTCTAGGCCAACAATAACTGCGATTCATATTGATAGTGCTTCAATGGCCTGTCTGTACAACTAGTTCCTTTGTGTGATGGGTTGTAGACTCAGACACATCAAACTACATTTCTTTTTTTGGGTGGAAACCGTGTGACTAATTCCTTTGCTGAATTATGGGCACCTCAAACTGCATTTCTAGTAATTCATATCTCTTGTCTGATATCTGCAAATCCCAATCTTTACCCATGGTCACTTTGGCAAATAGCCTTAAAACGCTTGATGTTGGGTTTGGTCATGCTTTAGCTCTACTTTACCCTTAGAATTAGTCTTATATGTTCTTGATAACTCATTTAATCTTGTGTCAATATGTAAAATAACTCATCCACATAACTAGATATTTCCTTTGTAGATAGTTTGCTAAGCCAATTCTTAGAAACCCCATGTGAAAATCATTGGGATATTGTTGTTTGAATTTTGAGGTACATCAAAAAGGCTAAGGCAGGGTCCTTTTAGAGGTCACTCATATTGTTGAATACTGTAATGCTATTGGGCAGACTCTCCATTTGAGAGGCAGTCTACCTTTGGGTATTATGTTTTTATTGGTGGCAATCTAGTACTCCCTCCGTCCCGAAATGGGTGTCTCATTTGCTTTTTGCACGCTTTTTAAGAAATTAAAGTAAATGTGGTGTGCTTTCCAATTATGCCCCCAACTTTTTCACTTTTGGAAATAAAAGCAATAAAGAAATGAAAAGTCATAAGGGTAAAGTGGGAAAAGTAGAATGATGGTGATGTTCACTTTTAGAAAGAGGACAACATTTTGGGACAAACTAAAAAGGAAAGTAAGACACATAAAATGGGACGGAGGGAGTATCTTGGAAGAAGAAGCAAGATGTTCTTGCCAGGTACAGAATTGAAACTGAATACCATGCTATAGCCCTAGCGGCCTAGCCACATAACCTGCTATGGTTGAAGTGCTTAAAGAATTACAGTATGGTGATGTTCTGTAGATGACATTGATATGATATAATCAAGCAACTTTGCACATTGCCTTGATTCCTGTATATCCTAAGAGAACCAAGCATATAGAAGTTGATCATCATTTCATCAGGGAGAAGATCATGCTTAGATTCTTTACTATGAGTTTTATCAATTCTGTAGATCAATTGGTTGACATTCTAACCAAGTCTCTCAGAGGTCGTAGTATAGGGTTCATTTTTACCAAGTTTGGTGCATATGGACTTATAAGCTCTGAGGGAGAGTGTTGACTGTAATAGTGATGTTGAACATAGTAGCCCTAGTCCTAATCCTAGTCAGTAATTGGCATAGGCGCATAGCCCAACATATGTATATAAATATAGGTCCTCTGTACACACTTTTATTTCATATACTCAGATATTGTTGTCATTCCTCTCAGTCTATACTCAGATATTGATGTCATTCTAACCTTTTGATTCTAGAAGGAAGTGTTGGATATTGTCCTGAATTCATATACATTCCATTCATAATCAATAGGTATGTTGCATTCTGCCTTCTAACTTGTCTCTCCATTTCCTTGAAAGGTGGAACAAGAAATTGAACTATGTGTTTGGCATTGCTAAAGATGGAGTCCATGATGTCACTAAGCGCTACACAAGGAAATGGCCCGAGGTACATAATCTAATTTTAGCAAGCCTGACGTCTGCTCTCCTTGCACAAAACACATTAGAATTTCTGGGTACTGATTAGTTGGGAATATTTGCTTGTTAAAGGTTCTTGCTCGGAGGAACTTAATTACAGAGCCTGCACTCTCTGCTTTTCTCAGTAACATAACTAGAGAAGTAAGGAAAAATTTATCCTCTCAAATGCTTTCAGCTTTGGAAGAACGTGACAGGAATGAAACAGAAGCCATCGAGAGAGATTTATACTCTAAAGAAGATTCTACAATTTCCTTACCTGGAAGATTAAGTGGGGATAAGGAATGGCGCATATCGAGATCTGAAACTGGTCCTGATCAAAATTTATCCCTCAGCTCTTCATCTTGTCCAGTTCGTAGATGCATAGATGTACATGTGACTAAGATCTACAATGCCTTCTCTCCTATTATTTCTAAGCTAGTAGAGGATTCTGCCTCAAAAACAAAAGCTATTGACGTCCTTACGATTTTCAGAAGGATGTTGGTTGATCTCAAGAATTCCCCTTTTAGAAACAGGAGAACTTCTTTAAGCTCTGTTTCAGATAGTTCCCTATATTTTGCCAATAAGATGCTGCCATCTTTTGGTCAATTACTTGAAGCTTTATCATTGAAGAGTGATTTGGGCATAAATGGTAGGATTGACATATGCTTAGCTGCCGATCCTGTGAGAACCGCCGTTGCACTGCCTGTCGTGTTCCATGCTTTGGATGATGTGATCTATAATGTTAGTCAATGTAATAAACTTGATAAAGATTCACTTGCTTGGCCACTTTTGAAGTTGAACAGATTATGTTCTGGTCTAGTGCAAGCTAGTGGGGAGGAGCTTCCTTTTGGAATTGTGAGTATTATTGACTTGTATAACAGTATAACGACTGTAATCCTGTGGGAGCCTGAGAAGCTCTTCTATCCTTGTATTGTAGTCTAAAGATCTTATGTTCTGAATTCTGTTTGAAATACATCAGGCAACATCTGCATTTGATGGAACACGGATGTCAAAGTGGGAAGAACCAAATGGGGCAAAAGGTATACTTTTCTGTTAACTTTTTTTTTTAAAATTATTTTAATCAGACTATGGTAATATCTTCATCTAATCACATAATTTGGCAAAATCATTTTCACTTTGAATGATATTTGTTTTTCCTATCTTCTACTAAAATGGAAGAACTGAAGAGGAATAAAAACTAGGAAAGCTGGATTCTTTTTCCCTTTTGTTGTGTGATCATGAAGCAGGTCATAGAACTTTTGTTTACAAATGCGCATGACTCATATGCATATATAAGCATACTTATACATATATACGCATGTATGTGTGTATGTATAAATGTATACTGTCTTAAGAGGAATAGAAAGAAACACAAGGAATGGCAGTTTGCCTGTTGACCTCTTTACTTTTTCTTTTTCTTTTTTTTTTTTATCTCAAAGGGCTCCTAACAGGCTAATATCTTTGGAAATGAACAATCATTCACTCTGCAGTTAATAGGAGGAACAAATTAACGCAATACAAATATATTATTTGGAAATTCCCCTTCATGTCATTTGTTCTCATCCTTCCCCAGAGGGATCCCCTACGGCCCATGGGCTTTATAAGTTACTGACTAATGGCTATCAAGCTGGGGCAGTAACCTTAGGCTTCTGCTAGTAACCTAGTAAACCATTGGCACCTTGGTTACCTGGTTGTAAGTTTGGGTGAAACATCCCCTTCCTTCCAGTTTTTCTTCCAAAAAAAATTTAAAAAATAAAAAATCAACAATCTCAGAGATGAACAAGTGCATATCACCTAATGGTGAACAAATGCATATCCTCTATGTTCTTAGTACATGGTATGAATCCTCTTTGTTTTCGTTGCTCAGTTTATTGTCTCTCAACTGGCATTCTGCGTAATAGGTTGTTGGATCTTATATCAAGTTAATGGTGAAGAAATGCATGAGCTTGTGGCATATGAATTCATGTCAGCTAATGATGTTCCAGAAAGAGATCCAAAGGACTGGTAAGATGCCTTCAAATTTTAAATGTTAAGTGAAAAAATCTGTTATTATCTTTTGGGTTGGAAGCTCTACTTTAGATTATTAAGAAATGTACACTAGTTTGTCCGAGTCAGCATCAAACACAACTCTGAGTGAGAAGTTGAAGCCATATAAGCCAACCCCAAGTAGATTCGGATTAAGTATTAAGGCATAGTTGATTTCAGTTGGGTGATTGATTTATGTTATTTTCGATTAGGGTTATTGAAGGAAGCACAAATGGAGGGTCTAGCTGGCATGTTTTAGACAAACAAACTAACCAGATATTTGATAAGCGTTTCCAGCGGAAAACATATACTGTCAAATCACAAAGTTTCCTAGCAAATGCTTTCAGGTATACTCCCCTCCCCGAGCACCTATCCGATCAACACCAGAACTTAAAACTTACAATAATCAATGGTAAATATTGGCAGGATAAGATTTCTTGCAGTTCGAGATGGGAAGGAAAATCCGCGGTTTCAAATTGGCAGTATTGATCTGTATGGAAGATGCAGTTAATATTTCAGGCTGGAATCATGTAAACATAGGCATTATCCTGCTTTCAAGAAACTCTGGCTTCCCAATTGGCTTACTTTTGTGATTGCGATTAAAAATTAACATGTATTTTACTGGTTCACATTGTAATATTGACTATGTATGGTTCTCGGTATAATGATTGGTAATTTGAGATTATCTTTTGTTTAGTTTAATTTTTCATTTTAAAAATATTTTTGAATAAATATTTAATATAATAAACTTGTTTCTAGGCTGTATTTTTCAACACATTATTTCTTAACATTTTTTTTTCCTCCCTTAGCACTATAAGTAAAACTAAATAAGACTTGTTAGTTTAGTTGTTGAGTATTTTAATTTTTTTTTTTTTAAAAAAAAAACTTATTGGTTTTTCTTGTTTTCCTTGAAAAAGTGTAAGAGAGAAATAGAAGTTATTTTTTAGAGGAGAATTATAAAATTTATTATGTGAGATTCAAGAGTTTACTTCAAAGAGATGGGTTAGAGATTTTGGTTGGCTCGCACTAATGCACTATATATCTCTAGTTATGTCAAGTACCTGGCAATTATACCACATTTGATTAGATCTTGATCATAGAAAAATTTAGGGTGTGTTTGATTTATGAGTTTACAAATTAGGAATGAGAATCAAAATCATTGTTAGTGTTTGGTTGATAACTTTTTAAAATTTAATTATGGATTTTGATTACCCTTTCAATTAAAAATTTCATTTTCTAATTAAAAGGGGTATCATTCCATCTTATTGGTAATCTAATTTTTAAGTTTGAATTAATACTTTTAGATTTTTGTTTTGATTTTTTTATTCATATTGATGCTTTGGATGTCATTAACTCATTATATTAAGATCAATTGCCTTGATTTTTTGTCTTCGTATTTTTAAAACATTTATTGGTTATTATATGATCATATACACCCAAATATCAATATCGATTCCATCATACTACCAAACATGCAAAATACTTTTACCAAAACTCATTACCATTACCAAGTATTTGATTGTGATTCTGTTTCTAATTCCTCTGTGCGAACCAAACACACCTTTAATTCTTCATAGATGTTGGCAAATTTTGTCTCATGATGATGCATCACCATTCAACAATTTTAGTTTGCCTTTAAGAGTTTTTTTTTTTTTTAACTCATTGTTTTTTTTATTTGTAAACCGTAATATTGAGAAGTGGTTTAGTCAAATTAATCCCTACAATCTGATCCTCATTTGTGCAAATTTGAAAGGGGTTAAAAAGTAAAATTTCCTTTTATAAAATGTGTTTTTACTTTTTATCATAATACTTTATAACATTAGAGTTTATAGATAAATAAAAATTTAGGGTAACGACAATGGTTGAAGTACTAAATCTCACAAATTGATATGTTTAGGAATCAATTCTACATAATGCATACACCAAATTGATTAAATTTTAATATTTCAAGTTCAAATTGTTGATTTGGTAATTACAAGGTCTCACATTTGACTCTGCGTGAGCTGTTTTTTGACCATTTTGGTTTGGCGCCGGCCAGTTATGACAACCTAACCTAGTTTATCTCTAAGCGAACTTCACCCATAGCGCACCTTCAAATTGTGACAGTAAGTTTTCTTGTAAATCTAAGTGGTTAAATTTTAATCACACTTAAACTCAATTACTAAAATTGTAAGTTTGTAACTTCTCCCGTAGAAACTAACTAGTATGGACAAAAGATGGGATCATATGATTTATGCTTGGACTAATTATTCTTTTCTACTAAATACGGAGTAGTAAATTTACAACAATTGAATCAAACATAACAGTCTGAAAATTTTATCCAAACACCATTAGGTAAATTTTCACCAACACCATTATACAAGGAAAATGTCATTTTCCAACATTTACAAAGCACATCTTTAAACAAGCATAATTATAATTTTTTTTAAATTTTTAATTACAATACAGTTTCATAAGAGTGTATTATATATTGGCCCTGTTTGGTAAATGGTTGTTGGCTGATTGGGTTGGCTGTTTGAGTTAGAAGGTATGATTTGTTAATAACATTAGCTGATTGTAAAAAATTGTTTGATAGATTAGCTGTTAGCTGATATCTGTTTGGTATAATTTTTTTCTCAAAAAGCTAATTGAAAAGGCTTCTTTGAGTAACCTTTTGAATTTTAGTATTTTAGAGTTACAAAAAGCTTATTAACCAACCAACTAATAGTGATCAAATAAGCCAAAATTGGCTGATAGGCTGATTATTTACCAAACAGGGCCATTATGACTCTTCCTTGTAAATTGCATATTCTAATCTCTTTTCTCTTGCATGCCCTCCATTCCATATACATTGTCATGTTGGACTGATCACACAAATTTAAGAGTTTGTTTTAACACTCATTATTCTTTACAATGTAATATATATTCTATATTTTCTCAAATCTTTTTCAGTCCAAAGAATCAATGTCCCCACCGCCAAGTTTGATCCTGTAGCCAACTAACTACCAATTTAGAATGATAACAGAAGTGTGGTCACACTACATAGTAATTGGCAATAATGAATTAACCAACTAATGCATTTTCATTTTTTGCCCATAATAGCACACTTTGTTACCTAAGCAAATATGCAATCAAGAATCACTTGGTATTATCATAACACAAAACGCAAACATCACCCTTTTAATTATTTCAAATTGTTGCCAAATTTGCCTATAAATTGTTGCCTTTTTTTTTAAATACCCCACTCTAAACTACTAGTATCTGCTCAACTTTAATGTCAACCCTAATTGGGATGGAAATCGAACCTGAAACTTCCTTATATATGGAAGATAACAGTGATGACATCAGACGCCTTGTTAGTCACTAGATTTCACATTACAAAGTCCATATGTCAAAACACCAATTGGCTGTATAATCCAATTCATAATTTTTGGTAGCCACTGGTGGATTGATAAGCTTAGTCTGGATTCTGGAGGCATTATTATAAAATAATCTTCACCAAAAGTTAAAGCTGGCTGAATGGTAGGGTTGTGGGTTGTGGGTTGTGGGAGCAACCCAGAAGCTTTCCTCTCCTGCAATACACACAACTAACAACATACAAGAATGAATCTCAGAGAGGTGAAAATAAGTGTACAAATTTCTTCCAGATATTAACTGCCCAAAGTTGTGAATTCTTTTGTAATGGTATCTGGTGCTGACTGTTTCTTAGGGCATATAATTTGGTAGAACTTGAAGCATATAGTACATGATAATAATGGTAACGAAAATGCTTGCTTCAAAATGAGAAATCGAAGTATGGATTTTCTTGTAGACCCGTGCTTTCTCGAGGTCAATGATCCTCAATCTTCTTCAAACCCTTCATATCTGTTGTCTCCACCCTACACAAGACACCGTCACAAAATTAACATCCATTAACAAAGCCATATAACATACACAGTACGCTAAGAGAAGAATTAAGTAAAACAGCAAGGATTAATTTTTCCAGAAGTGGATTTCGTGGAAACTGAATTGGCTTCTCCAAAAAAAAAAAAAAAAATGAACATTACAATTTTGTAGAGAGCAAAGGGGTGACGATGATAATTATCCTGTTTATCAAAACTCCAAAGCCATTTAATTTCTTCGATAATAAAGCACTGCAGTGCTTTTGGTATCCAATTCTTACTATTCTTTTAGAAATCCAAGCTAATTAAGTATTTATTATATGCATTTCAAAGGTGTGTCCATGATGAACCGAGCCAATCTGAATATCGCCTAGCCTCAATTCAGCTGAGCTTGATGATTGACAGAAAGAAGCAAAGGGGCAACTGCACCAATATGGCAATACTGGACAAAGAAACAAAGGCTATTACAGGAACACAGAACAAACATAAGTCGAACTGATACACAGTAGGGAAATGGAAATATTATCCAGCAGATGATCACAATGTGAAGAATATTAGTGCACTTGTTTTAGAGGACTAGACAAGCTTATCCAAAGCTACAGGAAGAGCTGCTACTGGCCCACCATCTCCCTTCAAGTTAATCTAGTCAACAAGCAATATATTCCCAAATTGCACATGCTCCACCTTGTTACAGAAATATCCCTTTACAAATGGTAAGGTACAACAATAGGCTAAAAAGCACCCTTTTCTTTCACTTCACTTTTGCTCTTCTAGAACACAAACAGTAGCACCCATTTCCAATAGCTGCTAAGGCACAACTGCCAAGCACCAAATCAAGCAGAGAAAAAACTACCCTCACGATCTTGAAAACAATAACTTAAACAAGGAAAAAAACATATTTTACCTTGTTTGGTTGAAAAAATTTATTCCATGGAAAAAGAATTCCTCAAATTTGAGGAAAATGAATTCCTTTTCTCTATAAGTATTTTATTTTAAACACTTTTTGGGAGAAAAGATGCAACATGAATTCCTATATTTTCCTCAAATATCTTTATTATGTAGGGACATTTGAGTCTTTATAGTTTATACTAATCATTCCTAACAACTTATTTTCCACCAACCAAACAATGGAATCAATATTCCATGTAATTTCTTTTTCATGAAATTTAAACTCAATTTATTCTCAATTCTTTTTCACGAACCAAATAGGTTGTAAGTCTTGCTTTATTTTCCTTGATTTCTTGAGCTAATTTTATGTGCCATATCATCACTTCCCCTCCAGAACATCAAGCTTGAAATCAAGAAATTCAGGAATGGTTTCTTTCGGCTCAGTTGGTGAAATCTGTGTGTCTTCCACTTCTTCATCAATGCCTAGCAAGCATAGCTGTTTGCAATGATAGCCCTTCACCCACGGATCATCACAATTATATACTTGCCTATTTTCCACTGTTACATAATTTCTTCCAGCGACAGACACTTAATGTGTGTAGGCTTGAAAGGTGGTGGTAGCATGCACATTGGAGAGTGGTGTCGTGGTTGCCTGATTGCCCAACAAGGCAACAATTGCATTTTTTGGGCGTAATCACAGGCAACGTTGATTGTTTCATCTAAGCCTATGAGTTAGCACTTCTCAACATCAATTTGAAGGGTCCCATCAAGACCCACCATTATCAAGTTCCATTTGTTGATCATATCAAACGCTAACAGTTTCTCACTAGCGTCATTTGGATATCATCAATATACTCCTCCATGTGCCTGCCATTTTGTTTCAATTTAGCCAATTCCCTAGAAGATTGAGGCTTCTCGGTGGGCCAAAATGAAGGTTACATCACTGCTTTAAAAGTATGCAAAGAGAAACATTGGCCATCCCAAACCCATTTTGTGTACCAGAATTGGCTGTTTAGGTCCGGTAAGGCTTTTGTGACAACTTTCTCATGCTCAGGCACAATGTTGACAAAGTATAGCTCATAGTGGTGGAATTAGAGTAAGGTATCCTCTTTGCCTGAAAAGTTTGAAAACTCCCACTTTGTAGTTTGTATAATGAGTTAGTCGTGTAGGGTCTTGTTTATGTGGATGCGAGTTAAGGGGAGTAGATGGTAAAATGATGGTAGATGTCTTTGGAGGAGGCGGCTGGCTGCTTTGTTTGGCTAACAATGATTATACCAATTTTCCAAGGTTGTCGTCTACATTGGAAAGAGTTTAGACTGAGACTACTATTGCCTGCATTTTTTGAAAGGATGTTTGCACAGATTGCATAGAAGTCTAGAGAGCCTGGACTTCTGCTTGCAAGGTTTTGATATCACCCATGTCAATGCTCAGCAACAAAACCAAAATGTTATGTTCACATGCAAAAGCTCACATCAATAGGCAATGACGATCGTCCGAAGCAGAGGGTGGTTTGCCTATTTTGTGAGCTTGAAAAGGGAATAACAAGGAAAAATAATTTGGAATTTTTGGGAGTTTTCCTTCTCCTTAATTTTGACTTAAAGTCTACTGTGTTTTATTAGAAAAGAAACCCCCACTTATATAGAGAGGTTTACATGCAATCAACAATCATAAAGATGGAAAGGAATAATAGCCAAAATTACCAAACAACTGTAAAGGATATAGAATAAAATTCAATCTATCAAACAATCAGAATAATTGAGAGAATCAATCTTGCTTTATTTTCCTTGATTTTCTAAGCTGATTTCTTGTCATATCAATGACTTATACAAAAAAACATGTATCACATAAATTGATAGAAGACATGTTAGAAGCATGTATAATTGGAATCCAAATTGTAGGCAACAAGCCAAAATAATTCTAAAAAGAGTTCATGTTTCAAAGAAAGTAGAGCTCACTAGCTCAGGCATCTATAGACTATAGCATCATACTCTATAAAAATGTCATACTTCACAGTTCACATTATAAAGCACAGAACAGGGTTCTTATCAGTATAGGATGAAAGATGAGAGCATGGATTGAGAAACTTACGTTGTTCCATACAGAAGAATCTTTTGAACTTTTGTAATATCAGTACCAGATTGATTGTCCTCAATAAAAATTGTCACACTGGTTCAACATTATTAGCAAGATTAAAACACATTACAATTAGAATACATAACTATACTAAAACATTAAAAGAGAGGTAAAGAATGGAGGATGGTGATTGTATACCTGCGAACATTTTGAAACTTAACATACTTCAATGTGACAGGTTTTCCCTACAAATGTCAAAAAAAAAAACAATAAAAACAAACTAAATTAATAACAACAACAACAACAACAATAATACAGAGTAATAATAATAATAATAATAATAATAATAATAATAATAATAATCATACTAGTAGTAGTAGTAGTAGTAGTAATAATAATAGCAGCAGCTACGACTTTTTTAAGGAAAATCATAGACCAAAAATCCATCAGGTTATAATGTTTTATTCATTTGCTTTCATAATTAAGAACTAAGAACAATTTTGAAAACTGAACATACCTTAAGATTATCAACAGATAATTCAGCCATGTCACTTGGAGGAAAATCATTGACGTTACTGCAGATAGGCCAACCAAATTAAGTAACTATATTACAGATGGAATGACAAGAGACTTTCCCATCCAAAAATCTATCATGGTAGCAATAGCATCAAGAATTGGGAATTTCACCTGAACCCCATGTGTTCCCTATTAGCAAAAAGCTTCACAGTTTTAGGACCTGGATTTAGACCAAAGTTAGGATGTCGTTAAACAAACATTACAAGGAAAGAAAGATTGAGAAGAAGCAACGACTTCTCAATATCCCTTGTTCTTTTCTTTTCTTTTTCTTTTTTGTGTTGTTGTTGCTGAGTGTGTTTTGGGACATACACAGAGGGAGGGGGGGAGTGCAACCAAAGAAATTGTGATGATTTAGTACTTAAATCAATGGAAGCTTTGTGAGTCCACAGCCTTTAACAAAGAATTGTATATGGATTATGGAACATGCTTAACATTACTCATTAATACCTTCCTCCTCAGGACCTTTGACAGCAATGGAATGAAGTTTAACAACTTGGTTAAATGGTATGTAAATCAGAAGCTGCTCATCAGCATCACTCTCCAGATTCAAACCCTCATCTTCTCTGTATCCCTAAAGCATAATACGCAAATCCAATAAGAAACCACAATACTTAGAAAAATCAAATTATTAAAATTAACCAAACAATACAACAAACAACACTATAGCAGTCAGTTGTTAGAATGCTAGAATGCATTAAGTTCATGAAATATATTGATCCAGTAGGGATCCTTACTCAGGCTTGTTGGAATGGAATGCTAGATCATAGTAAATTCAAGAATTTTATTTTTCCAATGGGGATACCATTACTAAGGTCTAAGGCTTGTTAATCTAGCTCTACTCTTGAGGATTTTTCTTTTCTAAACCCTGTGTGATAAAAAACCCAAGAGGGTCAAGCATGAATTTTCAAGGGACAATGATTAGACTTTCCTTTCTAGTGTGTAGGTTTTGCAACTTTGGTTGTCCAAAACCAATCATAGCTACAAAAGTGTTTGCATATGGTACCTAGCAAGTTTGAAAGGTCAAATAAGCATAAAATCTTATGTGCACTACAAACACACCTTTTGCAAGGAATATGCAGTGGGCTTGTTTGCTATCTGTACCCTTTAGCAAAGAAGACATGAGAAAACCTATTTAGCAAACCACTTGAATGTTCTTAGCAAAAATTTATTTTATAAGCAATCTCTCTTTTTCCATTGAAATTATCATCTTAGGGAAATAAAAAGTTAGCAGACTTCCACATACTTGCTGTATTAAATAATTCCCAAGAATCTTACTCTAAATTCTCCACAACCACCAGTACCAATCTAAATTTGGTTCCACACTATGAACTGTGAAGAATGAAAAATAATAATCTAAAGAACCTTTCTTCTTCTGATATTGCAGGTGAAGTATATGAAATTCCCATTTGCCTCTGGCAATTAAATTCATTATGACAAGTAAATAAACTCAGAGCAAAGAATACTTGTTATTTCCCTTGGAGAAATTAGGGTAGAAACTAGAAAAATATCAAGCCATAGAGAACACCAATCAGTATTTCCATAATCTTTCTCAGGCCTAAACAAATTCCTCAACTCCTCCAGAGTACAGTTAAGCAGTAATTAAAGTAAACAAAGCAAAACAAAGTTCATTTGAATGCACGGGCAAATTATAAAACATAGAAACCCCAATTTCAGCAAATAACTCTACCTGCTTTAGGGCGTTGGAAAGGGAATGGCTGCTGTTCTGATTAAGGCATTCAACTCCAGACCAGTCTATGAAGTCCAGCAAATCAACCTGTTTGTGTTCATCATCATTCATTTCCACCCAATCACAGCATCAGCTACCCAACAATCCACATATAGACACACGCAATGATACTTTCTGTGCGCAAATCATTAAAATACTCGGGAAAAAATCTGAATAAGGAAAACAGAAATCCGTACTTGGCCTTTGGGAATTGCAGATGCAGATTCAGCTGACATTGTTGATGGGCGAATTTCGAAAGCCGCAGAGAGAGAGAAAGAGAAGAGGAGAGAGAGAGAAATAGCAATTGATGAAAATAGCTGGGTTGGAAGAAAGGCATAAGGCGAAGGGGAAATTATACTTTAGGCCTTCTAAGAATTGAGAAATTAAATATTCGCCTCGTCAAATTAAGAAATTTGTAAAGAGACATTTATAATTGTGAAAACAACACTTTTGACTCCGAATTGTTTCACTTTAGAAACTTTAATCCTTGTTAATTCATTTAAACAGATTTAGCCTCTTAATTGTTCCTTGTGTTAGACTTTTCAATCTCTCGTGTACTGTTATACCTTTATCAAACTCTGCTAATACACTCTTTTTATGAGATTATTTTTGTAATAAGAATTACTATCTATTGTTAAAGTTCTGTTCTCTCTATTTCAACAGTGAATATTAATTATAAATGATAAAAATAACTTCATATGTTTATGGAGTTTGACAATTATATAACACTAAAGTATAACATTATGCACAATTAAGGGATCGAATTCATTTAAATTAACTTACATGGATCAAGTTTTCAAAAGTGAAATAATTCAAGTGTTCATGTTTTTAATTTCATTATAATTCTAAGAACTTTTATGGCATCACATTTTAATAATTCAAAGTGATTTGTATTTTTTGACACATTCAATATGAAAGTGGAACCCTTCTTCAAAGCCAAAGAGTATTGCAGGAGTAATGATAACCTGATAAGGCTATTCTCATCCTTGAGGGATGCCTTTACAAGATGATTTGGCATGCCAAATGAGTTTTTTTTTTTTTTTTTTTAGTTATTACTTAGGTGTAATGCAAGTTTGCAAAGTACAAAAAAGGCTACACAACTTTTGTCTCACTGTTGTCATTCTTCGATCAACAAGAATTACAAAATCATTTTACCTATCATTATATTCTTCTATCAACAATGTAACTAAACTACTACTATGTTGGAAGAGTCACTGGAATGTAATGAAAATAATAAGGAAAATGTAAATCTGATTATATGGAAGTAAGATATACTATAAAAGAAATTGCAGAGAGTTAAAAGCCAGAGAACAATAAAAACATGCACATACATACACATCCTTGTAAGAAATTGTAGACGAACCTAATTGATTGAATTACAAACTGTTTAGCAACTCTTGTCTCATTGCTAGCTATCATTCTTCTATCAACAAGAATTGTAAGCACAAGAATTACAAAATCATTGTACATATCATTCTTCTATCAACAACATAACTAAACTACTACTGAATGTACGTGAGTGTAAGCCATAGCAAACAACTTGAAGCCCAATTCAAAGGAAACAAAAGCATCAATTGATCCATACTCAATTTGGCGAAATGTAAGATTCTTAGAATCCCAATTACTTAGAGTCACTTCCCGGGGTTTCTCCATCACCCTTCCAAGAATTTGCCATGCCATTTTCTTCAAACCCATCCTCCTAAACTCTTCCGAACCGTAAACCATCTCAGCCAGACTCCGCAAATCAACAACGTTTCTCACTGCCAAGCCGTGATCTAGGAGAAGCTTGTGGGCATCGTCTTGAACCCCAACGCCCACAAAGCGCGGTTGTTTTGAATTTAAGAAAATAACGACAGCAATTATTTTTGAGTACTGTTAACGGTATCCCAATGAATTGTTTCAGTTTTGGATTTAGGAAACTGGCATAGATTTAACAGTAAGGATTATTTTTGTTTTGAATTTAAGATTAAGAAAATAACGGCAAAAATAATTTTAGAGGCAAAATGTTAAGCTTAATGAATAAAATCATTCTTTATTATCTTTCTTCATTCTCAAGAAATATACTAAGGAATGCTTTATTATGTTGTGATCAAAGGTGTAATCGTTAACTCCAAGCACCTCAAAGATTCAATTTGTTAAACTTGATCACTGGTCTTTTGTAATAAATTTCACATTGTAATCAGTTAAGCTATTCATGCGTACAAACATTCTTTATTATCATGTTTCCTTCGTGTATTGTTTAGTAATGAAAGTCATTGTTTTTATATAAAGAGGAATTTTAAAAACTAAAAATTTATAGAGTCATTCTAGAATAAAAAAATATTATTTTAGTATTATTCAATTATAAAATCTTAAATATTTCTTATATTTCTTATATTTAATTTAGTACGGAGTACTATATAATTTACCTCTCAAAGAAAGCTAATCTACGTTACTTTAGTTTTTGTTATAATTTCACTAAACATTATTATATTTGTTTATGATTTTATGCTATGGCTTAATTTACCTATCCTTCTTGAAAAAAAAAAAAAAAAAGTATTGAGAAGCTTTACCTTCAAAGCAATTAAAAAAAATGATCGAATATATTATTAAAGCCAAGACCTTGTGGTCTAGTTGCACCTTGTTGCACTCCCATATAGAAGATACACTAATAACATATTAATTTTAACCAATCATTATTCTGCGAACCATACTAATATACTATCACCCAAATTGCATTCAGGAAAAGTATATTATTTGAATACTAAAAATACATTATTCTATATAATGTACATTCAATACACAAATAATGTACTTTTAGTATATTAAAAATATACTTTTTATTATGATCCACATAGCATTGTGTGGACTAGGGGTCAATAAAATAAAATAAAACCAAACCGACCAAAAAACAATTGATCGATAATCGAACTGCCCAAAAAATTGGTTATCGATCGATAATCGAACTGCCCAAAAAATTGGTTATCGATCGATAATCGAACTGCCCAAAAAATTGGTTATCGATTTTCTAGTTCAAAAATTTTCAATTATTTCGATTTTCGATCGGTTATTGATTTTCTTGAAAAAAAAAAATCAATGACTGACAGAAAAACCGAAGCTTAAACAAGTGAAAAAAAAATAGTAATTTTGTAATATATTTTAACTTAATATTATTGTTTGAAAGTGCTTACTTATTTCGACCTTTGAGATTTGATACCAAAAAAATATGCATATTTTTAAAGGAAGGGAAAAGGGTCAAATAGACCCTCGAACTTTAGCTCAAAAGTCAATTAGCTCACTAAACTTTTTAAATGTGCAATTACACCCATAGTCAATCTATTTTGATGCAAAAAGCCCAAAAACAGGTTAATGACCTGCTATCAGTGTTGTAAAAATCGCCTAGGTACCCAGCCGCGTCGAGGAAGGCTGGAATCGGCCTCCTCCGCAGCCAGGAGCCTAGACCACCTAGCAGAACACAGAACGCAAAACACAGAAGCAGAAGTAGAAGCAGTCCGCCGCCGAAGCAGTCTCAACCCTCCACAGGTCGCCTCTGCCTCCGCTGCCAAAGCAGTCTCAACCCTCCGCCGGTTGCCTCCACCTCTGTCTCCGCCAGTCGCCTCCACCAGTCGCAAGTGACAAGAGAATTGTTTAGTTTAACTTTTGGGGCGAATGCAATTCAGTCTCCGAAATTGGACTGAATGCATTGAGACTTAGAAAAGTAGGTCTGAGACTTGTTTTCTAATCATTTTGGTTTGTGAAATTATTATGTATTCAAGTGTTGTTATGAAGGTTATGAGAAATAGGTATGGTTAGGCTTCGTATTGTTGCAGGTTTTCATGTAACGGTACGGCCGGGTCATGTCCTAGAAGTGGGGCGTGACAAAACATATGGGGCCATTTTAAACTCGTGCCAAGGAGTATCTTGAAAGATTTGAGGCCTTTTTAACTCGTGCCAGATATGAGGTCGTTTTAACTCGTGCCAAGGAGTATCATTTAGCTTATTCCATTTCAAATTTCATATGGGGTTTGCCCCCATATCGGTTGAAGGATATGTGCCTATGAAGAGATGAGAGGCAGAGCTGTCCCACTGGGCGTGCCAATTTGTGAACAAAGAAATTTTAAATAGGAAAAATTGTAATTTATGCCCCTCCATAATATGTCAATTATCAATGTCACCCCTAAATTTTAATGGTGGAAATATTGTGTAGAAGCAAATATCAATGGGGTTTAATTGGTTACCTCTTCAAGTGTTGAAGATGATGAAGCGGCTGTGAGGCTGATGAGGATCATTATATAGTAGTCCTTGTACGTGTTTTTTTCTTTTTTTAAGTACTACTGACTCGGTTACAATGTAGTATTTGTTCATAAACTACTTTCTCAACCTACTGAAGCACAAAGAGTCAGCATCGCCTCCACTGAGGCTCGAACCTGCCCCTCCAACATGAGGCTTGTACGTGTTTATTTGTTTCCATTTTCAAATGTTTGCACCGCTATGGAAATCTATCTATATATAATAACATTATCCTCCTTCTAAAATTTCCCGCCCAAAGTTAGTGGCATTTTGGTAAAATCTATTATTTTATTTATTTATTTATTTCTTAATCTATTAATTATTAATTTATTATGGTTAAATGTTGGTGATTGAATAAATGGATTTATTAATTAATTAAAATATTAAAAAGGTAATATAATATGGTAATATTAATTGGTGATTAAATAATTGATGATATAATTGGTGTGATATAATTGGTGTGATATATTTGGTGATATATTTGTAATATATGTAATATATGTAATAGTATAAATAGAATGAATATGTGATATATTTGGTGATATATTTGTAATTTCGATTAAGTTATTTCAATCAAATAAAATTTAATACATAACATAATTATATATGTGATTTAAGATTGAAATAAATTCTTTTTTTTAAAGATATATATATCGAATTAAGTTTCAGTAGTCTTGAAGATTTTTATACATAAGTTCAAGATGTATTCTTCATCCAATACATTAATAATTTTTTAATAACATAACATAATTATATATGTGATTTAAGATTTAAATAAATTCCTTTTTTTCTAAATATATATATCGAATTAAATTATAACAGTAGCGTGATTTAAGATTTAAATAAATTCTTTTTTTTCTCCTACTAATCAGCCAAATTTCCTAAACTACTCCCCAATCTCCACCCTCTTAATTTCTTACCTTTTTCACCTATATCTCTCTCTTCCTTATTTTCTATATAATGAATTGCCTATAATCATAATTCGTATTCCATGTGAAATTCCAAGCCAGATTATACCTTTATTTTTCTCTCTTTATCTCTTAAAATCGGTTTCTCCCGGAAAATCAACAACCATGAGTTCTGTAAACATGGTGAGGTACCGGATTGGCGACTCGGTGGAGGTGTTGAGCAACGAGGAAGGCTTTGTGGGATCCTACTACGAGGCAATATTTTTTTTGTACTCTCTAAAATTCCCTTTCTAATAATTTTAATATTTCATTCTCCATTGTGTGTGTGTAATTTGGTTCAATAGAACATCATATTGTCTCGGACGAAAAGTGGTGACGAATGCTGGCCATCAATTTAGAAGATTTAATGACTGGAAATAAAGAGAAACAACTATGAAAATCTTGTGAGTGTATCGGTGGATGACAAATAGTACTCTCAAGATCTATTAAAATTTAATTAAGTTGAGTGCATTATTAGTTATCATCACCTTTTCGTAGTGCATATACAAAGTTTGTAAATTACGAAAATGTCACTGTATTTTTTTTTTTAAAAAATCCCTTTATTTTCCAATAGTTAGATCACTCAAGATGGACAGATGCTATTTATCTGTACTTCTCACCGAAAGCAATGTCCCCACTTGGTCAAAATTTATATATAAAAACAAAAACAAAAAAAAAAAAAAAAAAAGGAGAATGAACAATGGGCCAATTGTCTACTGGAAAATGATATATGTACTTCGTGGATATAACTCTCATCAAGTGTTCGAATTTTATTGAATAAAGAAAAATTAATAAATAAAATCCATGACTCACCACCTTTTATTAATCAATCAAAATATGACACACCAGTTAAATTATTTTGATAAAGAATGTATTCAATGTAAATATAATTAGGTAATTAATTCAGTAATTAATATTCAAGGTAAATACTTAACAATCTATACTATATATCTATACTATCTATAAAAGTAATATCCTCTTCCAAAATTTTCCCGCCCAAACATAGGGGCATTTTAGTAATATGGTAATTAGTATGATTTAGAATAATATTAATTATAATTGATTATATATTCATTATTAGTAAATATACTAATTATTATGATAGAATTTATTATTATTATGATAGAATGATAAAATGATAAAATAAGAATAATATTAATTATAATTGGTAATGGTAATAAATCGTTATTAGTAATATGGTAATGGTAATTGTAATTATGGTAATTATTATAATAAATTTATTTTTATTATGATAGAATAATAGAATAGTATAGAATATAGAATAATATTAATAATATTAATTATAATTGGTTATAATTCATTATTAGTATATGGTAATGGTAATGATAATTATTATTATGATAGAATTTATTTATTATGATAGAATAATATATATATATATATATATATATATATATATATATATAATAATAATAATAATAATAATAATAATAATAGAAGTGTATGAAAACTTTTTCCTGCACAAATTCAGGAGCATTTTTGTAATCTCAATCATTTTGAAAAATTTATGGAAACAATATTAATAAATAAATAAATAATAATTAATAATTAATAATAATAATAATAATAATAATATGATATAACTTTTTATGCATATTTATGTCTTAATTGGCACCTAATTGATAGAAATAAAAAATAATAATAATAATAATAATAATAATAATAATAATAATAATAATAATAATAATAATAATAATAATAATAATAATATTGATATAACTCCTACGCATATTTGTGCCTTAATTGACACCTAATTGATAGATGACAAATTTATGAGCACAATATTAATAATTAATAATTAATAATATTAATAATATTGATATAATGTTTATGCATATTTGTGCCTTAATTGGCACCAAATTGATAGAAAATGAAAAAGGAACGGAATATAATAATAATAATAATAATAATAATAATAATAATAATAATAATAATAATAATAGTAATAATAATAATAATAATAATAATAATAATAATAATAATAATAATATTGATATAACTCCTATGCATATTTGTGCCTTAATTGGCACCTAATTGATAGAAAATGAAAAAGGAAACGGAAATCCTCATTTCGTTTATTCCGGCACAAACACTTCAACCCAAACAATTTAAACAAACAATAGAAAAGGAAAATAAAAAATGACTGATAATTCAATGATTAATATTAATAACGTTAGCAGTAAAAATGAAAAAGGAAACAATATTAACTTACGAGAAAAAATAGAAAACAAAACGAAATTAACTAACCAGGAAACGAACTAATAATAATAAGGTTACTAATAAAAAAGGAAAATCCTAACAAAATTTCCATTTCGTACTTTCCCATCAATCCACTTCTGTCCAAACAATAGAAAATGAAAATTTATTGAGAAAACAATAGAAAAGTAAATTAAAAAAAAGGTCCATAATTTACTGATTAATAATAATAATATTAGCAGTAAAAAGGGAAAATGGAAAATGAAACATAATTAACTTACTATGAAATGGAATAATAATAATAATAATAATAATAATAATAATAATAATAATAATAATAATAATAATAATAATAATATATATATAAATATAATAGAAGTGCTTAGCCAAGTTTCCCCAAAATTTAGGGGCACTTTTGTAAAACTAAACTCATAATTCTTTTTCATAATTTATTTAGTAAAAACCATTGATTTTTTTGGCTAACTATATATATTTTCATAATATGATAAAAATAGTAAATAAAAATAAAAATAACATCTAATAAAAATTAATCACATGATTAATATATAAAATAATATTTGCATAATAATATGAATAATTTACAATTAAAATTTAAATTAAATGTATAAACAATTAATTATAAATTAATTTTCTCTTAAATAATTATTACTTTACTACGTGTTTATGTTTATTGGTTATAATATTATTTATAAACAAGAAAATTGCAAACTTTATTTGTAAAATTACAGTGATTTTAGTCTTCAATTGTAGACAAACAAGTCATATATTATTCAATTAATTAAGTAATACTTTTGCACTAATCTTATAATCAAATAAATGTGCACGCTCAATATTATAATTTTTATAATTTCATCTTTATTTTTATTATCTAAATATATAATAAAAAATTTTATCCGTGCCTTACACGGGTAATTGTTTAATTATTTGCTCTAATTCAAGCAAGGAAAACATAATCGATCAAACCAATTTCATTAATTTCGCTATATAATATTCGATGATATAATTTATATAATTGTATATATCGATCCAAATATTATTAAAATATTATAATAAATCCATTCCGTGCAACGCACGAGCGAAAATACTAGTATAACTCAAAAGAAAGACCCGCTAAAAGAAACAAAAAATTTCTTAGTAATTACAATGTTTGAATAATTTACACGATGATAGACTAATATACATCTTGTTATATAAATTTAAAAAAAAATAAAAGGGGGAGGGAGGGGGGAGTTGCATACTTGGTCCTTCAATTATACTCGTGATACAAACTTGATCTCTGAGTTATATGAGTGATCATATTTAACCTAGCTATGAAATGCATGGCTACTTTAGTCCCTCGAAAACTATTTATGCCATCAACATGTTACTTAATAAAGTGACGGATTTAGTCCTTTAGGGACTAAACTCGTCATTTTGCACATACTTAGGGATTAGATGGTCACACATATAATTCAGAGATTAAATATGTACCACGGGTATAATTAGAGTACCAAAAATGTAATTTTTTCTTTAAAAAATTGAGTAAAACTGAGGATAATAAAAATGATTGTGCATTGCTGCACTTCCTGTTGCCATGATGAAATGCCACATACAGTTGGTTTGAAGTTAACCCAACTATGATTTTTGAAGACCTATTCAATGGTAAGTTTTTTGTTGACTTCTTCGCATGCTATGTTTAGGTTGCTAAGTTGAATTCTTCTGGGTGATTGAAAAATCATCACATTGAAAAATCTTCGGAAATGGAAATCCTACTTGTCTTATAAAGCACAACCAATTCAGTGGCGGAGCCAGGAATTTTCTTCAGTGGGGGCGGAAGATTAAAACTAACGACATATTTTGAAAAAAAAAAATGAAAAACTTGGATACCGAGTCATAAATATTGTTGACTATTGATAAAAAAATTAGAAAATATTTAAAATAAAATATAAAACATAATTAATTTGATAAAATAGTTTGAATGAGAAATACATTATAAATCATTCACCTCACTATTAATATTAAAAAAAAAAAAAAAGGAAAGAAGTCACAATATGATAAATAAAAAATCCAATTAGAATTCACACTATTAATATTAAAAAATGTAAAAGATAAAATTTCACTCATCTCACTAGTAATATATATTTTTTAAAAGTCACAAATAAAAAATCCAATTGGAAGGTATTTGAAAATTCAAAAACCTAAATTGAGTGCTGTAAGGTTCGAACTACCTCCCACTTAATTCTTCCTTATGGCCTTACCATCTAAGCCAACATGCTCTTGTGTATTTGTTGATATAATTTCTATATATACATTATATGTGGTGGGTGAGTGGGGGCAGCTGCCCCCACTGCCCCCATTGTGGCTCCGCCACTGAACCAATTAGTTAGTTATTGGTTGAAACTAATTGGAACTTGCTTTTTCAAGACTTGCATTCACTTGATTGTGACATTTCTTTGAAGACAAGCTAAGTCTCTTTGACGAAGAATGGTGTTTAATATGTGCACAACTATCGCAAATTATATTGTGGACCATGATCATGGCTGATACTGCAGTTGTGTTGAACAGATAGTGCAGTTGTGTTGAAAGGAAACTGCAGTTGTGCGGAACGGAGACCGTTCATCCGTTCAACACAACTGCAGTATCCTTTCGACACAACTGTAGTATCAATTCAACACAACTGCAGTATCAGTTCAACACAACTGCAGTTCCAGACGGATGACACGGCCTCTGTTCCGCGCAACTGCAGTTCCCTCTCAACACAACTGCAGTATCCGTTTAACACAACTGCAGTATCAGTTCAACACAATTGCAGTATCAGCCATGATCTATGGTCCACAGTATAACGACTGAATATGATGATGACTTAAGGTAACTTTGACACCCATAATGTAAGAGTTTCACTTAATGTATCACTTCTTGTGGACATCATGCATTCATGTACTGGTTTTCCACTTAAAAGGGGTTGAGACATGGATTCCATCTGAGAGTGAAAAAATATATTAAAAGATGAATTATTAATTTGTATACTTTAGTTCGAAATAAAAATGTTATTTAAAAGAGTTTATTACCGAAATGGTCCCTCGACTATTGCAAAATTACTAATTTGGTTCTCAACAATTTTTTGTGCCCAATTAAGTCCCTCGACTTTGAAAAATTTAACCAATTTGGTCCTCCGTTTATTTTGCCGTTAAACATCCGTTAAATCATGACCAAATTGGTAATTTTGCTATAGTCAAGGGACCATTTCAGTAAAAATTAATTATCAATTTGGTCCCGATTTAACAGATGTTTAACAGAAAAATAAAGGGAGGACCAAATTAGTTAAATTTTTCAAAGTCGAGGGACTTAATTGGTCACGAAAAATTGTTGAGGACCAAATTGATAATTTCACAATAGTCGAGGGACCATTTTGATAATAAACTCTATTTAAAATTATTCAAAAATTTGCGGTCACGATAATCTACAATCTAAGGCGTGTAGTGTGACACACACTTTTAAAATTGATTCTTTTTCATCACGAGTGTGCTTATTCCTTAAAATTTGATTCGCTTCATTGCAATGTTCTTTAAAAGCGATTTGCTTCATCTCAAGGTTGTTAGGATACAATGAATTCCAATGAGTATATTTGAGCACTAAAATAATATATATACTCTATATCATTTCAAATTTCAACAAACTTGGACAAAGGAACTAAGCAACACCTCTTAATTTTTATAGAAGTGTTTGGCAGAGTTTCGAAAATATGAAAATAAGAATTTTGAGTTATCAAAAGTTTTTTTTTTTTTTCCATTCTACTGGAAAATTGAATTTAAAATAAATCTAATGTTATTTCACAAGTTCAAGTCTAGCTTTATGCTACATAATTCAAACTTTTTTAAAAATTGAATTGTATTTGTACTAATGCAAATTCACATTAATTTCCAATGTGGGGCAAATGTTATACTTAAAAGTCTTCCCAAACATCATCATCTTGATTGGTATATTCCATAATCAAATTTTTCATTCACCTATTATCCATTTTGAGCGTGCAAATTAGGGAATAATAAAAAAAATACCATATTATATTTTATTTTAGCTAATTTTTCCAATATATATATGTAATTTGGGACTGGTAATAAAACTTATTTTAAATCTTAACCTCGCTCTTATCCGATCCTCTGAAGTCTGAAACATGTTCTCATCTCCATCTCTACACAAGTAAGACATCAAGTACCTCCTCTAGCTAGGAAACAATTGTCAATCGTCTCTGTAAGTGTACAAATGATACATACACATTTGGACCCTATTATAATTGGCTGAATTATTACTCAAAACATAGGTTAATTTATTATATATGTTACATTTTATTGTGTTGGATCAGTTTTCTGGATCACAGTTAGAATTCGCTACAAGCAGTCTGGAGCAGCGCCACAATGCAGTCTAGTGGACATTTTCTTCTAACCGATTTTGGTATCTTTGATCCACAATTTTTTGCTCAGATTTTAAATGAAAGTTGCAGCTTATCAAGAGGGGATTTCAACTGCAAAATTTCATATCTTATTTGTTAAGGGTTCGTCTATATAAACAGCTCCAGTTCGTGGGATTTATCACTTGAATTACTATGCTATTCTGGTCCAGATTTTCATGAGAGCTTTAAACAGTTTCCCTCTTATTATTCTTGAGTATTAACCAGCGTATATGAGTGCTTGATGTTGCTGTCTTGTTGATGGTTGATTATGGCGTGCACGGTGTCAGCTTAAAGATGATGAAGGCGTAGTTAGGAGTGTTTTTGTAACCATTGATGTTGTATGGTTGTTTCATGACTCATTGTAACCCCTTTTGATCATCTAGTGGGTTGGGCTGACGTGAAGTGCCCAGTAGACGTAGGAGTGTAGCTCCGAACTGCGCAAGCAATTCCCGGTGTCTGGTTCTATTTACTTTGCTTTATTGTTCATTTACTTTATTTATCTATCTGTTTCTAATCCGGTAATTAATTCAGATAAATAATCTTGACAAAAAGAAGTAGGAACCTTAGGCCGTACATTCAAGATTCACGATACAATTTCAGGCTCAACTCTAATTTGGAGCATTTCCTACTTAGGGGACAAGACAATTGCCATAGGATAACTCAAAACTCAATCTTGCACTCAATAACGAAGCATATTAACGTTCGTTGAATTAAAAGGGTGTTAAATAGCAAGTTAGCTTTAATTTTTCTTTCTTTATTATTATTATTTTTTTAAAGAAAATAGCAAGTTAGCTAGCTTTAAACAAGTCAAATATTTAGAAACTAGATCTAAAATGTTTGTTAAGAAATATATATCATTGAAAGAATAAAGTAATAAGCATTGAACAATAGATGTAATAACCAAAGGTAAAGAAACTAAAGGGTTTGGACTAAGTCTAACCCTTGCGTAGATGCTATAAGGTGTCATAGGATTAGAGATCATGCAAAGACTTAGCAATAATAAAGAAGATGCAACAAAAGTACCAATACCATTCTCATGGCCATTGGACTACCAATTATCATTAAAAAAAAATACTATTTGGACTCCCAAGTTATACTCCCTACATTTACACCCTCACAGAAAAATGTGATGTTGACACTTTCCCTGAGACCCACACGATGAAAATAGCCAATCATATCTTGCCACGTCAGAGAGTACAGTAAAAGTAGGAAGTATAAAATGGAAGTGTATGTAGTAAAACTCTTATCATGTCTCATTACAATTCACACACACATACATACCTAATATCCAAATACAATACAAACAATCTTCCCTCTTTAGACAACTTATTAATAAACTCCAATCTCATTCGTCTATATAAATGCAACAAATTAAGTGTAATATATATATACGTTGATGATATTTGTTTTGTATTGCATCCCAAACTTGTTTTGAGGTGTTTGCATTATGAGGGCAGTGACGAATTGAGTTGTCAACTGCTAGCAGGACAAACAAACAAACAGGTTAGTTAGTATACAAACAAAGAGGTTAGTTAGTATTGGAAACATTAGCGGGTCGTTTATCAAAGTGGAGTAATGGAGAATTTTCTGTAAAAACAAAAAAATATGAAGGATGGAAAAAGAAAAATGAAAAACTTGTTTACTAAATTCACTCTTCCAAAATTTTATTCTATCTTCATTCTTCATATTTTTTAATGATTTTGGAGAAGTTGGAACCAACTTCTCTAAACGAAGAAATAGCTCGCAAAGATAGCCCAGGTGGTAAGTGATGGTTTCCCGATCTTCAGGCGATCGGCCGGCGGGCCAACACTACCGGAAAATTACAAGAACGATGTAAAAATAACTCAATAAAAACAAGAGCAAGACACAGTATTTTGACGTGGAAACCGAAAGGTAAAAACCACGGGCCTTTTTGGGCGGTGCCAAGCCGGAATTTCACTATTTTTGTAGGATATGTATTTGTACATGTCTGTTTTGCTTCTCTCTTTTCTCACGATACAACTCTCTAGTCTAGCCTCTCCTCACGTTGAAAACTCTCCCCTTTTCTTCTCTTTGAGTCTAGCTTATGTAGCAGTAGGAATGGGTGGAAGAATTAACTAGTAATAAAATGGTAAATAAATGTGTAATTATTTGGGGTTAGTGGGATTTTATGAGTATGTAGCAAATGTGGGAAATAAATGGGACATAATGGGGCTTAAATTGGAGGTTATTTAGGAAATGTAACGGAAGGATAATTAGTTAAGGAGCCAAAAACAACTTGATCGCTTTCCTAGTGCCGACTGCTGATTGCCAAGTCCGAGGCCCGACTGCCTTATTGAGTGGTACCGACCGGGTATCTATGTTCAGTATCTATCATAAGTCCCTCACTTTTCTGTGTCTCGCGAAGCATGGCACAGGAAAGTACAATGTCTCACCTCAAAAATCAACTCAATAGCTAACTTTCGAATAAAAAATTGCCGACTCCTTTAACATGCTTTTAGCTAACCAATACCGACCACCGTTGTATGACTTCGTATTTTTCACACTCCTTTTTTCAAAGAGGCACGGTTGACCGAGTGCCGACTCCATTTTCAGGACTCCGGTCCAACCAAAACAACAACTGTCCTATAGTCTCCTTTTTCACACTCCTTTTTTCAAAGAGGCACGGTTGACCGAGTGCCGACTCCATTTTCAGGACTCCGATCGAACCAAAACACCAGCCTTATAGCACCTTTTCCACACTACTTTTTTCAAGGAGGCACGGTTGACCGAGTGCCAACTCCTTTTTCAGGACTCCGGTCCAACCAAAACAACAACTGCCTTATAGCCCCTTTTTCACACTCCTTTTTCAAGGAGGCACGGTTGACCGAGTGCCGAATCCCTTTTCAGGACTCTGGTCCAACCAAAACAACAACTGCCTTATAGCCCCTTTTTCACACTCATTTTTCAAGGAGGCACGGTTGACCGAGTGCCGACTCCTTTTTCAGGACTCTGGTCCAACCAAAACAACAACTGCCTTATAGCCCCTTTTTCACACTCCTTTTTCAAGGAGGCACGGTTGACCGAGTGCCGACTCCCTTTTCAGGACTCTGGTCCAACCAAAACAACAACTGCCTTATAGCCCCTTTTTCACACTCCTTTTTCAAGGAGGCACGGTTGACCGAGTGCCGACTCCCTTTTCAGGACTCCGGTCCAACCAAAACAACAACTGCCTTATAGCCCCTTTTTCACACTCCTTTTTCAAGGAGGCATGGTTGACCGAGTGCCGACTCCTTTTTCAGGACTCCGGTCCAACCAAAACAACAGCTGCCTTATAGCCCCTTTTTCACACTCCTTTTTCAAGGAGGCACGGTTGACCGAGTGCCGACTCATTTTTCAGGACTCCGGTCCAACCAAAACACACCGACCTTGTAACTTCTTTTCCAAACTCCCTTTTCAGGGAGGCACGGTTGACCGAGTGCCGACTCCTTTTTCAGGACTCCGGTCCAACCAAAACACACTGACCTTGTAACTTCTTTTCCAAACTCCCTTTTCAGGGAGGCACGGTTGACCGAGTACCGACTCCTTTTTCAGGACTCCGGCCAACCGTCTGAGTCCCTCAGTCTCTAGAGCCGTTAATCATACGTTCATACAGTTAGACTGCCTCAGTTACTCATTATAAGCAATCAATCTCATGCTCATGTAGTTAGATTGCCTCATTACTCATTCGTAAGCAAAGGCAGGTAGACTGCCAAACTCGAAGGCGATCCGGAGATCATTAACTTTAGGTTATCTCAACCCAACTCAAAGGCGATCCGAAGATCATTAGAACTTTGGGTTATCTCAACCCAACTCAAAAGCGATTGAAGATCATTAGAACTTTGGGTTATCTCAACCCAACTCAAAGGCGATTCGAAGATCATTAGAACTTTGGGTTATTTCAACCCAACTCAAAGGTGATCCAAAGACCATTAGAACTTTGGGTTATCTTAACCCAACTCAAGGCGATCCGAAGACCATTAGAACTTTAGGTTATCTCAACCTAACTCAAAGGCGATCCGAAGATCATTAGAATTTTAGGTTATCTCAACCTAACTCATTGAGGCAGGCAGACTGCCAAACTCGCTTGCGCAGAGGTGATCGTGGATCACTTGGACTTAACTAAGTTATCTCAACTTAGCATCTCAATAAAGCAGATTGACTGCCTCACTCACTCATTCGTAAGCAATCACAGATCGCTTTTAGGATCCGACTAAGTATCACGGATCCTTAGCCGGTCCCCGAATTTTACTCAAACCATTTAAAGGGCTTGTTAAACCGAAACTCAATCGTACCAATTTAGAGGGCTGGTAGACCACCCGAGTCAATCTCGGCTCGACCGGCTACTTGATTGACCCTTTTACAATTTATTTTCACTACAGGTACAAAAAATAATATACAGTAATTGTACATTGAAAAATAATAAATAAGATTGACTTCTCCATGCTGTCGTTTTCTCTTATGCCAAAACTTTTTCATCAAAGTTATTCTTCCAATTTGTACTCTGCCAGCTATGAAATTCTGACACCTGTGCACACCGATTTTGAAATTCTGAATCCAAAATATACTCCGCAAACATGCAGATCAGTCTGCCACTTTCAGGTCTTGCATATTTCTCCTTGAATCTTCACATGAGAGTTTCCAAGCTCCAAGAAGTACTCAATTTTATTTGCTCCATTAGCACTATGTAGAAAACGCATGCTTATTCTAAAACAATGCTTTTGAAATGGTAATTGCAAATTACCATATTTTAATATCTAAATTTCCATATAGGGTGATTTCATATTTTCATATAGGAATTTCTAGAACTCCACAGGCAATGATTTTGCTCTCTTAATTTTCGTACCTTGGAGGAATACTCTGGAATGCATTCCTTCTTTACATTTTGGACAGCATATCAGATGGTCATCGAAGAGGAAATTAAAACACCAGCAATGGTTGCTCTAAGACTCAGTCCATCGAGTAGCGACCGGACTGCCTGTGCGAACCTTCACCGCCTTTCCAAGGGTTGCCGTATATCACTCAGTCATTCTTCCGTCAAACACCAAGACCGACTATGTCGTTCTGACGCCCAGCAGTATTATGGATCAGACGATCCACCGATCTCATTGTCGAAAATGTTGTTTTTGGTATTTGCTTTGTCGTCTTGCGATTCTCCCATCTTTCAGGGAGGCACCCGTGTTTCAGGGTGGTTTTGACCGACCGTATTTTACAGCCGATTACGGGACTTATCCGGTCAAGTCCCTCAGTCTGACTAGACTCCAATTCCACAATCCGTTCTTTCTATCAACGTGATTTGGGCCTACATACTTTTCAAAACACAATCCAAGACTTTGCACAACGTAAGGATGGAGTCGGCTTGCTTGACTCGGTGAACACGGTGGAAAGCATAAAAATATATTCTAAAAAATCCATTCTTTTTGCTGCTTGATTTTTGAGACTATATTCTCATCCAAATTCTACCTTTCATATTTATGCCACGTAAAATGCTTTTGGATGACAACAAAAATTACCTAATATTCACATCGCAAGGGTGATACAGGTGCATGACTTTCGTACGATCTTTGGTCGTCATTGCTTGATCTTCTTGTTGCAGTGGTAGGGTACACGGCTTTTTGTGTCGGTCCCCACGGACGGCGCCAGTGATGGTTTCCCGATCTTCAAGCGATCGGCCGGCGGGCCAACACTACCGGAAAATTACAAGAACGATGTAAAAATAACTCAATAAAAACAAGAGCAAGACACAGTATTTTGACGTGGAAACCGAAAGGTAAAAACCACGGGCCTTTTTGGGCGGTGCCAAGCCGGAATTTCACTATTTTTGTAGGATATGTATTTGTACATGTCTGTTTTGCTTCTCTCTTTTCTCACGATACAACTCTCTAGTCTAGCCTCTCCTCACGTTGAAAACTCTCCCCTTTTCTTCTCTTTGAGTCTAGCTTATGTAGCAGTAGGAATGGGTGGAAGAATTAACTAGTAATAAAATGGTAAATAAATGTGTAATTATTTGGGGTTAGTGGGATTTTATGAGTATGTAGCAAATGTGGGAAATAAATGGGACATAATGGGGCTTAAATTGGAGGTTATTTAGGAAATGTAACGGAAGGATAATTAGTTAAGGAGCCAAAAACAGCTTGATCGCTTTCCGAGTGCCGACTGCTGATTGTCAAGTCCGAGGCCCGACTGCCTTATTGAGTGGTACCGACCGGATATCTATGTTCAGTATCTATCAGTAAGAGTGATCCACCTAAAGTTAGAAGTCAAACTCCGGGGTTTGAGCTGGTCAGCTATGAGCTGAGTAACCTAGGCTGGTTTACCTTCTTGCAAAACACGTGTGAACAGTGTTGCCCTTGAGGTTGAGGGATTGATTCCTGCTGGCTGCTTTGCAAGTTCTCCTGCTGCCCATGCCTAATAAAAGAGGAAACCCCTCATTTTCTCTTTTTTTTTTTTCCAATTATTTAATATGACTAAAATATTTCTACTGTTTTCAATTTTTGGTAGGATCAGTCAGAATGGGAGGCTCAGAATTTTCAAATATGCTAATTACATTGCAATTAAGGCTTGCTCGATCGCTTGAAAAATATTCAATATAAATAATCAATGACTTAAAGAAATTTCTTGATTCTGCAATAGTGGGAAACCGTGTGATTGGTGTGAACAGTAGATAATATAACAGCATACGAAAGAGAAAAGACACATAAATTCATAACATAATTACATAAGACACAATTATAGAGTATTAATTTATTTAAATTTTAAACTACAAAATTCGATATTCTTTAAAGTACATAATTTTATAATACAAGACGCAAAAATTCACAACATAAAACACATACACATGCACCAGCTAAATTCATAGTGCATTGTAAGCTTTGGTACATGGTATAAGGATTGATTTCCTAGTTTGCCTTTATTTGTCTTTGTCCTTGAGTTCTTTCGTGGAAAAGTAAACGAGGATGGCTATAAAATAAGCTAAGGAATACGGACTTTGTATATCATCTGCAGCTAATAACCAAACCTCTTTTCTCTTCCATTTCTCCAATTAGAAAATGGGTGCCACTTCCAATAATACTCCATTGTTATTTCTCTTAGTTCTTTTGATCATCACATTTTTCTTCACGTTTCCATGCACTGCTCAACATGGTACGTAATCACTACTCAACTTGTGCATATATATCTCTAGGGAAAATTGTAATTTTTGCCCCTCCATAATATGCCAATTATCAATGTTACCCCTGAATTATTAGTCGTGTAAATGTTGCCCCTCAATTTTCAAAAATGGTACATATATTGCCCCTTCCGTAACGAAGGAGGGGCAATATTTACACCACGGGAGGGACAATATATGTATCATTTTTTAAAATTGAGGGGCAATATTTACACCATAATAATTCAGGGGTGACATTGATAATTGACATATTATGGAGGGACATAAATTACAATTTTCCCTATATCTATATACTTCATTTATGGCTAGCTATTATTTTATTGTCATCCAAACAAACACTAACAACTCTCTTAAGCACATTCATTTTTTTTTCTCCCACACTGCATTAAAATACTAGGGAAAATTGTAATTTATGTCCCTCTATAATATGCCAATTATCAATGTCACTCCTGAATTATTAGTGGTGTAAATATTGTCCCTCAATTTTAAAAAACGGTACATATATTGCCCCTCGCTTGGTGTAAATATTGCTCCCATGTCGGTACGGGAGGGGCAATATATGTACCGTTTTTGAAAATTAAGGGGCAACATTTACACCACTAATAATTCAGGGGTGACATTAATAATTGGCATATTGTGGAGGGGCAAAAATTACAATTTTCGCAAAATACTATTTGTGATCCTTTATATATAATGACTTGTAATTTTCAATTACCACTTCGTTTAATATGCCCCTTCTCATATCTAGCTATCAAATTTGATCAATTTAAAATTGTCATTTTAAGCTTCTTCTTTTTTCTTTTTTCAAAAATAATGAGAATATATAGCTAGACACCCTTCCCAATTTTATTTCTATATTTTTAATCATTGGTTATTAAAAGATTTCAGTAAAATAATAAAATAAGCAAATCAGTTTTTGAATACAACTGACCCTATTACATTGTAGTATCTGTTCATCTATACTTTTCTCAACCTGTTGAAGCACAAAGAACTGAGACTCGAACTCATGACCTCCCATCTGAGGTGGCCACTACATGCCAATTGAGCACAAGGTGCTTGGCCAGTAGTACTCTATATATGCAATATAATATAATTTCGAATTGAATGATGGTTGATAATATATAATAATAATAATTACAATGAATTGAAGTAGTTTCAGGAAGAGATAGTGCAGTCCCTATGATTAGTAGTGAAGCAGGAAGCCTGCCCCCAATATACGCCCGCCGGTTGGGGGGTTGGCGGCCGGTTACCAATCCTCCAAATCATCCAGCAGGACCAGGAGGTATGTCAACAATAAAGAGATCATTCATATCATTCCAGCACTTATATATATTCTCAATTAGTTACTGCGGGCTTACCAAGCTTGCTTTTATATATATATATATATATATATATATAGAGCGCGTACTTATGTGAGAATGAATATTCAGAAAAGAACTGAGAACCTATAGTCGTCCACGTTTCTAGATTTAACTCTTATAGAAATATAATTGGTAGCAATGATATTTCTCTAGAACTAAGGTGTGATTGAGTGGAAGGGACTTATTCATCCTTAACCTTTGATTAAGGGTTTTATCCCTGGTTTTGGGAATGGAGTAACTACAATCCAGCAAGGGGATTAGTCACTGTGTCTCTGGTAGAAACCCTGGGCTATACAAAAAAAAAAAACAATATTTCCTTAAAGATTTCTAATTTTGTTGCTTACTATTTTCTAATTCATTTGTAATTTTATTGGCGTTTGCAGCACCTGGTACTGCCTGAGCACTACCAAGTAGATCGATTACATGTAGCTGTGCTTTTAAAAATAAAAATCGATTACATGACATTTCAACTGGTTACCGGAATGAAGTTTGAGAGCAAAGGTCTAGCTTCTATGTTTAAGGAGGCCTTGGAGTTTGGGATTCAACTTTTGAGAGAAAAAAAATAAATAATAATAATAATAATAAAATTTCAATTTGATTGCACTTGAAATAATGTATTCTTGCCTGTTTGAGAGCAAAAAATAAAAAAATTAAAATAAAATTTCAATTTGATTGCACTTGAAATAATGTATTGTTGCCTTCATTATTTATTTAAGAGTCTAGATTCTGAACTTTTCTTCCTTGGACAACTTCTTTTTTGGAAAAATCACTTCATGCCACTTGACTGTACCACAAGGTCTTAGGCAGTTACTTTTGACATATAGATCTAGAATGTAAAATCTAAGCAAGGGAAATTTATTAAGCTTAGTTTTTAACCCTTGATTAATTTGTCATCTTCTTAGGAAATGATCCTTACTTCGGTCTATTGAGCTTAGTTTAATTTATAACCCCATGACTAATTTGTCATCTTCTTAGGAAATGATCTTCACTACGACCTATTTGGTTGCCCTGTATGAAAAGTATATGGTATAAAACAACAAATGTGAATGATATTTGTTAAATTTGGAGCCAACAAATGTTTCTTTTTGCTCTTTTTTTTCAAGCGTTTTATATTAACATCTCTTTCCTTATTTCTCTTGGGCGTGGGCAACAGTATTTGTGTCCCGTTTGTAAAGGAAACCTTATTGTGAAACACAAACAACATTGTTGAATTCTAAGAATATTTTCAATGCAAGTTCTGCATAAATATGTGCAATCTCCTTAATTTGAGCTTGCAGTGAGTAAGTCAACTTAAAAGATCATGTCACTAACCCAATTGGGTAGTTTAAGCGGCAAGTGAGCTAAGAGAATAATTTTGAGAGAACCCGAGTTTAATTCCCATAAGTGACGATTCTCCTTGGGACAGCGACCGTTAGATGGACGGAAAAGAGCTAACAGTCATTTACCGAACATGGCAAAAAGAACAAAATGAAGCATAAAAGCTATGGTTAAGAAGTTGAATAAAGCATATATAGTTACCTGCATCTTTGCTTCAAAACCATTTTGTCCAGCTTGTTCTATATTTTCAGAACCTACCATATGTACTTTTGCCCTTTTTCCAATGATTTCCAACCTTACCTGCAAATGCATGCAAACATATAGATAACTGGAGGTGGTGGGTTCGAGCCTCAGTGGAGGCGTTGCTGTCTCTTTGTTCTTCAGTAGGTTGAGAAAGTAGTTTATGAACAGATACTACACTGTAATAGAGTCAGTAGCATTCAAAAAAAAAAAAAAAAAAAAAAAAAAAAAAAAAAAAAAAAAACTGGCACCATATTGCAAGATACTACATATGCAATAAAACATACACCCAGGTCCCTATACATGATACAAATGGCCCCTTTTTAAAGTGGTTATGGCTTGCCGGAGCTCTTGGTTGCTAACATCTGCGGTGCCAAATTTAGAAGAGTCAGATAATGTCCGTATTTGGGGAGTCAGTTTTTCACCCCAAAAAAAAGACCCATACATTATCAAAATATAATCTCTCCCCAACAATGTCTTATAAATTAAAACCACTCAAATTGATCACCAAATTAATTAATATGTCAACTGTCAAGACACTTATGACAGATAAAGATGTATTTGTGACCACAAGTTGGGCCAAAGTTAAATCTAACAGTCATGTAAGAAACAAATTATGATGTGAAAAGGTATCAATTCAAATATAGCAAGCAGGGCAATGCCAAAAAGTCTCTTCTGTCCATCTTTGGCTTCACAGAATCATAGTACCAATTTCAACAAACCTTATGATTTCCAATCAGCTATTTAAAATACTTGAATTCTTTATAGATTCTTGCATACTGCTGAAATGGTTTTAACTTTCTTAAACAGATAAAAATGGAACCTAGATACTAGAACAATATTGACTGAAAAGGAGCAGATATAAAGAGAATTTACCCCTTCTCATATAGTAATGGATTGTCATAAATTCCTTCACAAGGATCAAGATGCATCCATCTGCAAAGTTTAACAGTAAGTTTCCAGGTCACAAATGCATGGATGATAACCACATCTCAGTAAGGAAAGTTTTACCTTCCCAGGGAAAGTGAGAAGCACTCTGTCCATACATGATCTGTAAAGTCCAAAACCTGGAAAAGAACCAAACTACATGAGAAGATAAAACAAGAACTCAAAGAATTCCCCTTCAAAATGACAAAATATGTATTGTACAGGTTATAGATATCCATTTCAGAGTGAGCAGAGAGCAGACAATAGAAGTCCCGGGAATCCCAAACAAAAGAGAATGTGATAGTCTTGCAATTTTTTAAGCTAAAAAGAGGGGAGCATTTAAAATTCAATTAAATTTGAATCAGTATCAAAAGGTTTACTTGAGCATACAAATTTCCAACTACAACTTGACCATTGATAAACATCACCGCAAGTTGATTAGTTGATATATGCCATCTTGAAGCCGAGTGTTACCTTGACAAAATGCACAATGCAAACTTAAGGAAGAAAACATCTAGCCAACAAAAAAAGTCACACAGTAATACACATGAAAATAAGTGAAAGTTAACCTAGTCATCTTTCCCATTTTGACTACTTACATTACATCTTCTGAGATTTTAAATCCATGCCAACTTATGTTTAGTTTCTCCTTTTGGCCTTTACATGAACCTGATTGATTCATTTTTATTTTTTTTTTCCTGCTTTGCATAGCGATGATGAACTCATTTAGCATTGACTTATTGCTAGATAAGAAAATTGTTGTTTTCCCCTCCTAAAATTACCATTTACTCCGTAATATTTACTCCCTAAGATGGAAATTGCAATGCCAAGTATTCTACACCTATATTAATTAATAAGAAGTGACTTACTTACTACTAGATAAGAAAAATGTTGTTTTCCTCTCCTAAAATTACCATTTAATATTCACACCCTGAGATGGCAATTGCCATGTCAAGTATTATACAGCTATAATTCTACCCGTGGATTAGTTAATCCCACAACAAGTTAAGTGGATAAGTATTGTCATAATAAATGTCCACATAGTGATCAAATACAAAAAGATAGTCCACATAGTAATGCAACAATACAGAGTAAACATTATTTAGTAGATTTACTCGGGAAAAAAGGGGCAAAAATATTACCAAGCGTGATTCATAACCAAAAGCTCGACAATAGAGTATGAAGCAATTGGACCACTCCCCACAGCGCCCCTTCCTTGTTTCCAGGAGCTGCATATGGAGAATTAAAGAGAGTCAAAATAATTGTAAAATGAAATCCTCTTCACAAACAAAAGTGCAATACCTTCAATGTGTCATTGTATCGAGGAAAACGGGTAACATTTGAGCATGAATGGCATCTGTTTAGATTTAAAAAAATATATAAAATAAAAAGAAGTAACTGTATAAGAAAAGCAGCATATTCAACTTGAGTTTTTTTCCCTCTTTCAGCTGGGGGGCAATGCATACGGGAGACACAAGGGTTCTACAGCAAGAAAATTAAAATTGGAGAAAAGTAATATTTCATTTTATCAAGGAAAATGAGTAACATTTGAGCACAATAGGCATCAATGGAGATTTGAAATTACAACAACAAAAGGGACTATATAAGAAACGCAGCATATTGAACTTGAGTTTTTCCCCTCTTTCAGCTGGGGGGCAAGGCATGTAGGAGAACAATGGTTCTATAGCAAGGAAATTAAAAATGGAGAAAAGTATTCATGAATCATGAAAGAGCTTAATCTGATATCCAACAACTATGAAAACTGTTTGTGAGGTTTTCTACCAAAAGGCAGAAATGTGATTGCATATATTCATATATGCAATCTTTATGACATCACATAATACTGTTATTAGTAAAGAAAGAAATTTAATGGAAACCATTAACTAGAAATCAGCTGGATTACAGTATCTTTATTAAACATACCGATAAAGTTCAACCCTTGAAGCACCACATTGCAGTTCTGAAGGATTTGCAGTGCCCATGCCCTCATTTCTAGTTTCATTACCACAACTATCACAGGGAGGCGCATTTACCCACCTGAAATTGATTAATATAAATGAGCACAATTCTTATGATTTATTTTACGAGACTTTAGTAACATAGCCCCTAAAGGCCTGTTTGCTAACCGGAGAATTTTATTACAGCAATTGTAAATGGTATGCAAGGACAAACAATTGCAAAGTTGAAGCATGATGAGACTGGGTCTCAATTTCACAACTACCTAAAGAAACATAAGTATTTATACTATGATACACAACCCAACATGCAAAATCTCTTACTCAAAGTCCAGCCAAACAGACTTTTAAGAAGAAATCTAAATTCGGTAGGGGCATAGATATTCAGTTTCATTTGACTGATCAAACAAATTATTGCATCTCAAAGCAACCATGCACTAAAGAAACACACCTGAATGATTGCTTAAACCAGAATAAAAGCTGCAGCAAGAAAGCATGGTCTTGTTCATTTTTTGTTGGCTCAAAGTTTCCCTCCTAAATAGATACCATAAGGGCATTATAAGAGCTCAAAATAGTTAGTTTGCAGATAACAAGCAGATCAGACTCTCTACAACCGGAATCATCACGTTGCAACTAATGGACTGCACTTTCAGACTCAATATACGCCAACATATAAACAAATACTCTCCTTCAAGAAGCAGTCAAAACAAAAAACATGGTTTATGAAATATATTAATTAGTTTATGTGAGCTCAAAAAAGACTATAGTATAGCAACTTTTGTCTCATTGCTATCATTCTTCGATCAACGTAACAAGACTTGTAAGCACAAAGAATTACAAAATCACTGTACCTATCATTATATTCTTCTATCAACAACGTAATTAATCTATTACTATGTTGGAGTTGCTGGAATGTAGTGAAAATAATAAGGGAAATGTAAATTTGATTATACGGAAGTAAGATCTACTTTTAAAAGTGAGATATTCTTGCAGAATAAGGATAGCGGCCTTAATTCTTCATCTGTCTATACATTCATGCTTTCAAATTCTAACAATAAGGTTGCTTCTTTCTGCTGATATGATTCATAGAATTGAAGTAGCTGCTATTTCAGAACATAGTTCAGCCCTTGATGACTAACAGCAGACCGAGTAAAATAAACAAGACAGAAATAGAATATTTAAGAACGAAACCAAATGGCCGTAGACTCTGCTTTTTTCTGTGCTAGAAGGGCAGTCTTTGTCTTCACAGTTCACAGTACATTCTGATGAAGTTGCACTTGAAACTTCAAGAATTGGGTTCAAATGAGACATAAAAGAACTATCCTAGTCTTTCTCTTTCCTCACTCAAGGACAATATATGGAAAACAAAAGCTGAGAATTTGCAGCTAAATAACCAGGTTTATAAGACACAACAGATCAGATAAAACAAGTTCCGAGGCATTATATTCATGGTCAATAAGCAGTCAATTTTCTGCATTTCTTAGTAAAGCATAGTGACAAAGACTTGGTATATACCATACTAAGCTGCAGATAAGGTTAAAACATAGCGAAAAAGACAGTATAAAAGAAATTGCAGAGAGTTAAAGCCAGAGAACAATAAAAACATGCACATACATACACATCCTTGTAAGAAATGGTATAATCTTTTAGCAGATGCATGCAAACTGTTTATCAGTTATTGTCTCATTGCTATCATTCTTCTATCAACAAGAATTCTAAGCTCAAGAATTACAAAATCATTGTACCTATCATTCCTTCTATCAACAAGAACTGTAAACACAAGAATTACAAAATCATTGTACCTATCATTCTTCTATCAACAACTAAACTACTAGTACTGTATGTGATGAGTGTAAGCCATGGCAAACAAATTAAAACCCAATTCAAATGAAACAAAAGCATCAATGCATCCATATTCAATTTGGGGAAAAGTCAAATTTTTAGAATCCCAGTTACTTAGCGTCACTTCCCGGGGTTTCTCCATCACTCTCCCTAGAATTCGCCATGCCATTTTCTTCAAACCCATCCTCCTATACTCTTCCGAACCGTAAACCATCTCAGCCAGACGCCGCAAATCAGCAACATTTGTGACGGCCAAGCCATGATCTCGGAGAAGTTTGTCGGCATCGTCTTGAACCCCAACGCCCACAAAGGTGAAGCGGGGATGAGCTAGAAAGGCAAGGAGAGAACGGGGGATGAAATCCTTGTGCAAAAGTAGAAAAATCAAGCACCTTTCCCCGACGCAAAGCTGGAGCGTGGCAGCCGGGTTATGTTCCCCTTCAGAGCATGGGTGCCACTCAATGTCGAGGCCGACGACGAGATTGTGAAGGACATGACAGTAATTGTGAAGAATCTCGTTAACCCATTCATCGACCTCAGCGGCTCTCTTTGTGACGGTGACCAAGAGGTTGTTGCCGTGAAAGTGAACTTGGTGTAGCCCGAAGGAGTGGCTGCACTGGCGGAGTCGGCGAAGCCTAGGTGGAATCGTCATATCGCCCAACAATCAATCTGGAATTTCAATGAGAAAGCGTTGAGTTTGAAGAATGAAGAAAGTGAGTGAGAAAGTATTCAACAAAGAATGAGTGAGCAGTGAGTTTGAAGGTTGAAGAAAGTGAGTGAGTGAGGGAGGGAGGGAGCGCGGGGTAGGGGTATATATATAAGTTTTCCATATCCCAATTTGAATGGGAAAGGGTTTAAACTTTAAACGGTAATGATTTTTAGTTTTGGATTTAGGAAACTATATTTAACGGTAGGGATTTGTTTTTGTTTTCAATTTAAGAAAATAACGGCAACAATTATTTTTGAGTACTATTAACGGTATCCCAATGAATTGTTTTAGTTTTCGATTTAGGAAACTGGCATATATTGCCAAGGGCCTTGTGGTCCAGTGGCATCAAACCCTTCCCTGTATACGGGAGGTGGTGGGTACGAGCCTCAGTGGAGAGTAGTTTTGGCATATATTTAACGGTTAGGATTATTTTTGTTTTGAATTTAAGATTAAGAAAATATCGGCAACAATTGTTTTAGGAGCCAAAATGTTAAGTTTAATGAATAAAACCATTCTTTATTTTCTTTCTTCCTCCTCAAGAAATATAATAAAGAATACTTTATTATCTTGTGATAAAAGAGTAAAATTGTTCACTCCAGGCACCTCAATGATTCAACTGGTTGCATTTGATTATTGTGATTAATTTCACATTGTAACCAGTTAAGTTATTTATGCATACAAATATTCTTTATTATTATTTTTTCCGTGTATTATTAGTAATGAAAGTCATTATTTTTATATAAAAAGAAATTTTAAAAACTAAAAATTTATGGAGTCATTCTAAAATAAAAAGATCATAAAATCTTAAATATTTGTTACATTTAATTTAATAGGAAGTACGGTATAATTTACCTCTCTCAAAGAAAGTGTAATGTATGTTACTTTAGTTTTTTTGTATAATTGCATTAAACATTCTTATTTTTGTTTATGATTTTATGCTCTGGCTTCATTTACCCTTCTTAAAAAAGAAAAAAAAAGTGTTAAAGCTAAACCTTCAAAATAATTAGGAAAATGATCAAATATATCATTAAATTCCAGGTCACAATGGATTGGAGGATTCACATGGCTGGATTTGGAAGGTGCCTTGTGTGGAAAGGGTAAAAATCTACCTTTGGAAGATTGTGGCTAACGGTTTGCTGACTAACACTGAGAGGCGACGACGGGGGCTAACTAAGAACGCCAACTGTCCAAGGTGCAGGGTGGGATAAGAGACGCTGGATCATCTACTCCGCAGGTGCGATTTTGCGACACAATGCTGGGAGTTAGCAGCTCTGCCGAGAAGATTTTGGTCTAGCTTCCACCTTCCATTGACGACGTGGGTGGAGGATTTTTGCTCAAGCCGATATTGTGAATAAAGCAAGGAAGGAAGCGATGGAGGCTCATAGATACCTACTCATACGATTGGGTCCTCTTCATGCAAGACAACTCTGGATTTCATGGTTACCTCCACTATCGGGTTACGTCAAAATGAATTCAGATGGTGCAAGGAGAGCAAACTCGGGTCTCGCTAGTGCAGGGGGTCTAATCAGAGACAGTAGAGGAAACTGGTTAGTGGGCTTCACGGCCAACATTGGGCACACTTCTAGTTTCAAAGCTGAATTATAGGGTTTTCGGGAAGGTCTGACCATCGCCAAGAGACGCGGCTTCACTCATATCGTTGCAGAATCGGATTTCGAAGCCATGGTGAAAACGCTAGACAATGACACGGGAGTTAGTCTCTTCGACTCCACGCTAGTTGCTGACTGCAAATCTCTAATCCGGCAATTCCAGGATGTCAAGATTAGTCATGTATTCCGCGAAGGGAATAAATGTGCCGACTTTCTGGCTAACATGGGGCAAGCTTCGACCTGGGGGACTTCCCTTCTGGAACACCCTCCAGAGGGGATTCAAGATCTTCTGTCTCATGATATGCAAAGTATCGCCACTAGTAGAAGGCGTTAATTTTGGGGGATCTTAGGGTCCCTTCTCTCCCCAAAAAAAAATAAAAAAAATCATTAAATTCCTAACAAAACTTTCATTTGCACAAAAAAAATTGTTGACTCATCAAATACACTAATAACATATTGATCTTAACTAATCATTATTGTATGGACTATGTTTCACGCAACTGTGTAGATCATACTATCAAATCATGTATATTTAATACATAAGTAATATAATTTTAATATATTAAAAATATGCGTTGTATTCAGAAAAAGTAAATTGTTTGAGTACTAACAATACATTATTTTATATAATGTACATTTAGTATACAAATAATGTACTTTTAATATATTAAAATATATATATATATATATATATATATATATATATATATATATTATGATCTACGTAACATTGTGTGGACCATAATCCATATAATAATTTGCCAATAACAACAACAACATTTACTTATTACCCGCTTACATTATTCCTAAAAGGTTGAATTCCCAACCATAAGGGTCAGACGCCCTGGCCCGATGTAAATTATAGTAACTCAGCTGAACAAAGAGACTATACTACACACAAAAAGCTCATTTACTTTTAGAGGTTACTCCCACGCTATTGCGAGTGAGACTCAATCCATGACTTCTCTCACTTAGCAGGGTATTGAGCACTTTTTTCTTACCTGGTGCACACCAAAATAAAAATTTAGTTTGAAATTAAGCAAATTCAACTAGTAAATGGTTCATATGATTTTGCAATTAGCACTTTTCCAAAATAATTGTTGAGGGGCACTTTTCTTAAATACGGAGTATCTCTTTTCGAAGGGCGTTCATGGCGCCGTAAAAGAAAACAGATCACAACCAATTCGTTCTTCGATCAAAAGTTGGGGAAAGATGGGAACAAGGAGCAACTTGTACAAGAATCCTTCTTTTGTCTACAACAAATCCTTCAATCTTAACTCCGTTCTTCAGAATCTCAATGGTGATCTGCACAATTTATTTCTCAATTTAATTTTCTTTCCCACCAATTTTTAAAGCTCAATTTCTTAAACTTTCAGCTTACAATGTCGTCACCGGCAATGTTTCCACGGCTCCTTCCACCGCCAAGCCGGATTCCGATGATAATGATATCGGACACCATAAACGCCGAAGGACAGAGAGACGACAACCTCTACGGAACAATGAAAGTGAGGTGAAAGTGAATGATAAACCTATGTCTCACCAGGATTACATTGAAGAAAGAAGGTGAATTTGAGTTATTACAACGCTTTTTGGTTGTGATTTTGGTCTCTTTTTTTTAGTTTGGAATAGTAATGGTAATCGGTGAGTGATTGAAACAGGAAGGAAATTGCTTCAAGTCGTCCTTATGAAGAATTGAGTGCGGATGTATTGGTATGGAGTAATTGCTTAACTGTGTGTTGTAAACCTGTAACAACTTTTAAATTTTGTATTTGATTCCGCACTTCTTGAATAAGCTTATGGGGGTGAGTTTTGCTGCAGGAAACTTCAACTTCAGTTACGCAGTTGGTAGAGTATGAAAGTGAGTTTGTTATTTTAGTGTAATTATAATTATTGTCAAAAATGCATGTCTTTGCCAAAGGCCTTGTAGTTTAGCAGCCAGTGATAATTTGTAGGAGTTCATTTGTTCAATCCCCACTCTCCTCAAATGTACCCCCCAAAAAACAAAACAATTGCAATGCTTTTGATGCAAGTTTTGGCAATTTGTGTAAAGAAGATTGCATATGAGAAGATTTAGTTGTGCTATTGGTAGAGTGAAAAAAAAGGGGGTTGCTATTCAGGTTTAGTCTAATTATAATCATTTTCATGATTGCAATGCATTTTATGCGAGTTTAATGTGAAAATATTGTATAGGGTAAGATACTTATATGAAATTGGTGAACTCCTATGTGTATGAACGTGTATGTTTCACTTGTGTTATCTGGTCTATCTTATAAACATGGTTCTGTAGTTGCACATTCTCTGTTTTTCTTTTCTTCTTATATTATCAACTTCCCTTGAGTGAGGAAAGACTAGGGTAGTTTTTTATATTTTTATTTTTTGTCTCACCTGAAACCCAATTCTTAAAATTTCAGGTTCAACTTCAAGTAGTTCATCAGAATGTGAAAACAAGCACTGTCCTACCAACTCTAGCATGCTAGCTGAAAATCAGAGTTCCCAGCCACTTGGTTTCTTTCTTAATTCTTGTATTCTTGTCTTGTTTATTTACTCAATTGTTAGATAGTTGCATTTAATCCTTTACATCTTGCCTATCCAAACTTCCAGATGATTAACCATGAATGAACTACTTTTCTGTGATACTTCTTGGCATTTAATTTGTTACCAGATTAAGGATATACACAAGTCCACCAACCACTTTAGCCTTGACTCATCAAACAAATTGAAAGCCAGGATCTGGACATTATAAACCAACTGCTTCGATGAATTAATTCCACTAGATGAATTTAGTTAGGCCATTTTTTAAGAATCAATACCCTACTATGCACGAACAAGGACAAAAAACAGAGAGTAAAGCCCGTTAAACATTCTACTCTCTGTATATACTCTGGATTAGAAATCGTGCTTTACCTAACTACATGTTATGTCATTTGGGAAATTAATGAAGCTGTAAATTTTCTTTAATTTTGTTTGTTTTCCACATGGCAAAGTAACTATTATAAACAATGTAGCTTGATGCCTAGATTTGGGTTATGTTCTGGTTAATCCAAATGTCACATCGTCACCTAACATATGAATATCTGTCATTTAATATAAAGTTTCCAGATTATATTCTTTGATTTTCTCAAGCTTGTGTCACTGATTGTTTCTTTGTTTTGCAATTTATTTCATTGGTACTTCAGGTAGTACAAATGAAGATGAAAGAGTTAAGACCTGGGGTGAGCAGCGGTTCCCTCTTCCTGGAGAGCCTGTTTGTGTGGTGTGTGGGAAGTATGGCGAGTACATTTGCAATGAGGTGGGTTATCTGGGACATGTAACAAATTTTCCATTATACTCTCTGTGTAACCTAACAACCATATATCTTTTGCTTGCAGACTGAAGATGACATATGCAGCATTGATTGCAAAGCTGAGCTTCTTGAAAACCTTAAGCCACAACAGGTATTTTTGCACTTCCATCCGGTCATTTCCTAAGCACTTCAGCTCCTTTCTGTTTCTTTAACTCAATAATTTTTTGAGGATGCTTCAGGGGCCCTTAAGTGCTCAATTCCCAGTAGAGCCCTTTGGCAATAAATGCTACTCAGAAGTTCCTGAATCTGGAGGGGACATCTGGAATTATGAGAATCATCGGTGGTCCAAGAAGAGATCTGGTCTTTGTGCTTATGAATGGTAGGTATTCATCATGATCTATTTGGTAATGACTGATGACATGTCTCCTCAACCCAAAGGTCTTTAGCACAATGGCCTATCCCTATTCACGTCAAAAGAAAATGAGAAACGAGTGGAGCAGTCATGCTACTAAACTCCAGTTAGACCAATTGCTGCTTGGTGCTTGAGAACCATGTTTTAGGAGAGAAAAGTTAATGCATAACTTTTTTGTTATGTGCGTGTGTGTGTGTGTCTGTGTTTTTTTTTTTTTTTTTTTTTTTAACATAATTATGCTTTTACATCTGTAGTTGGAAATGCCATAGGCCTGGGCATCTTCCTGATGATTGTCTGGTTATGGCATCTGCAAATCAATCTCATCCATCTGGTCAATCAGGTGAAACGAGAAACCAGGTATTAGTTTCTTTGTGTGCAGTGAAACTTAAGCTATGCCAGTGGCAAAATGAAGCTTATTATACCCATCCCTTTCATACAGGTTGCAGTGCTTCCAAGTAAATCCTGTTCTATATCCAGAGATCTTCTCGAATTATATAAAAGGTGTAGTGTGCCTTGTTTACTTCACTTTTTTGTTTTTTTTTTCATTGCATAAATGCATACATTATTTCAAGTGTATATTCTCTGCAAGTGGATGACAACCCTCTTCTTCTTTCCTCCCTTCCCACAAAAGTTAAATGAAGGCATGATCCTCTGTACAAGGCTTCTGCATCATGCAAGTCTATATAGAAGGAAGATGTACCCAACTTTAATTTTCTTCTTTTAGAAATTTCCATTTTTTAGGGCCCCTATCAATTACCTAACAATCAATGAAAGAGCTGGAAACAAGTAAATAATTAAATACGGTATAAATTTAAGAGAGTAATGTGGAACAACACAGTAGCATTTGATGCAAGGTGGTTTTGCTTCATTTTTTATTTTCACTAATTTGAACAGTTCTGATGAATTTTTTGTAGCTTCAAAGTGTTATGGCATCATTTGTGTGGCAGTGGGTTCATGTTTATGCCCCTTCTGTTTTGTTTTGTTTTTTGTTTTTTGTTTTTTTTTTCTTAATTTTTTTGTACTTTTTTTCTTCAAAAGTTGTTCTTGTACTTGGACCTTCCAGATAACCTATCAGTTTTCTTCAGTATGTATATCCTGATCATTGACACTATTAAACAAGAACACTGATGAAACTCTAATCTATAATTTTTTTTCCATACTGTAAGAAGTAAGAACAATTAACTGACCCATTATTAGCAATTTGTTATTCTTCATTGAATTTCAACTCTTTTTTACAATGTGGTACACTGGCAGTTTTAGTTTTAGATGCCACAATTACTCAATTGATATTGTGCTTAAATATAAAAATTGAAGTTTTTCATTTAAAACTACCCTTTCTTTTTTCTATTTGCAGATGCCGTGAAATTAGGAAAAAATCACTTTCAGCACAATGCGATTCTTGCCGTAGGTCTACATCTTTGGCCACATGTCTTAGATGTAGTAATTCCTTTTGTGACAGGTATATTTGGCGCTTTTCACCAATTCAGCGATGTAGTTATCCTTGATGAATGATCATGTTTTGTGTATGTCTGCTAGTATTGATTATTTCAAATCAGTTTCTATATACTACTATCTGTACTGAAGATGGATGAGGCTTGTTAAGGGAAACTTGGGTTGCTAGTACACTGCTTCTACTCCCCCCATCCTCCATTTTCCTGTACACCAAATGTTGTAGCTCAATGCTATGCAATGTAGGTCATTAGCTGCAAAAATCTTTTAGACAATGTAGTTTTCCATTAAAAAGGATCTTAGCGAAGGAAACTCGATTTGTAATCTCTTGTAGGTTTTTACTGATTTCAGAAAACAGTTGTGTTGAAAGTGTTTGTAGTAAAGTAAATCTGATCTAACCTAACTGAACTTAATTGTAATTTTAGTGCAGGTCATTTGAGCAAGCATATCAGCATGCACCCCTCTCATCAACAGTACTATTCCTATAAGCTCAATCGTTTGGTAAGGTTTCACTTGGCTATTTGGTGTTCGTATGAGAAAACTTTGTTTAAATAGCAGCTCAGTCAGAACCCCTCACCCAGGATTATATTATGGGGAGGCAGGGTACCTGCTGTGATCCATTATAAATCTATAATATAAAGGTGGTTGAGAGAGCAAATAGTGAAATGTATCATACTCAACTGTGCAAGCTTGATAAGAGCTAAATAAACTCCACATCACAAATTAATTTAATATAGCTCTAATGAGATCATTCTCTGTGGTTCAATATAATATATTGTAATTTGATTAAATGTAGCTTCATATATTGTCTTATGGAAATGTGTCCTTTTGTGTGTTTAATAGTACCATTTTACACTGGAGACAGGTGAAATGCTGTAAATCAACATGCAAAGTGACTGATATCCAGGATCTTTTGGCTTGTCACCATTGTTTCAATAAAGCATTTGACAAGTACTATGATATGTACACTGCGACCTGGTATGTAAATTTTTTCCCTTTTTCCACCCATCTGCAAAGTAGAAAGTATACCAAGTTTGGTCCTATTCGCAAAAGTTTGCCCATCATTGTTGCTATGAGTAAATTGGATTCACAATTGCAGGAAGGGTGCAGGACTTTCAATTATATGGGGTTCTATTTGCTGTGAAGACCATTTTGAATGGTGAGTATGCATCAGTTACATAGAGTTAAAATATTGGACACCAATGACCTAACCGATGACTCCCAACGCTCCAGGCACAGGATAAATTGCTTTAATGCTGGTGTCGAAGATAGTGCATACATCATTAAGAAACACTCCCCAAATGACAACTGTGCCTTGAGTGACTTCATCTTTTGAAGATGTAATGGCAAGCAGCTGTTGGGCCGGGGTGTGGGGGTGCCATTGGGGCTGGGGATTCAACCTTTTGGGGAAGAGGAAACAATGAATGGACTTCTAGTCTGAGGGCCACATTCCGAGGAAGCCACAGGATTGGACATTGCATTGTATGTACCGGAGATTTGAATTTTGAAGTCTAATTGGTGATGGAATATCCTTTTGCGCGCACCGGAGGGAGAGTATGATATCCTCTTTGTTTGCTGATGATTTTATTGCAAGGAAATACTTTTTATTTGCACACTAAAGCTTATACACAAGTTTTTTTTACAACTATTGATATTTGTTTAAAGGCTTACACACTACCTCAAAACCCTAGCTTCCAAGTTTCCTAATAGGTAGGATACCATATTTGATGAATATACCTTATAACACTCCCCCTCAAGTTGGAGCAAAGATATTAATCATGCCCAACTTGTTACACAGATGACTAACTCGTTTCCCAGTTAGGGCGTTTGTGAATAGATCCCCGAATTGTTCCCCAGTCTTTACAAATCTAGTGGAGATTAACCCTTGTTGTATCTTCTCACGAACAAAATGACAGTCAATCTCTATGTGCTTCGTTCGTTCATGAAACACTGGGTTTGATGCAATATACAGAACAACTTGATTATCACACCATAACTTTGCAGGAATTGGAGCTTTAAAACCAGCCTCACACAGAAGGTTGTTTATCCACATCACTTCGCACGTTGATTGTGTCATTGCCCTATATTTAGACTTTGCACTCGAACGAGATTCAACATTATGTTTTTTACTTTTCCACGAAACTAGAGCAAAAACTCAAAATAATCAATACATGGTTTTTGCTTGTAGCCCTTTGCTACCAACCGTACTTTAAAACAGTCAACTTCTCCATTTGACTTGTATTTGGTTCTATAGACTCACATTACTCCAATTGGCTTCTTTCCCGGAGGTAAATCTGTTAACTCCCAAGTACCATTCTTTTCAATGGCACGAATCTCCTCATCCATCGCCTTAAGCAAATGAGTTTTTGTAGCTGCCTCCTCAAAAGGATAAAGGGTCACAATCTGCAAAAAGAGCAAATTGAACAATCTCTTCATCAGACGGGTCATTATCATGATCCAAAACATAATCTTGCAAGCGAACTGGTAATTGGCGCTCGCGTTGAGATCGTCGAACAGATGACTCTGGTTGTGAAGGAGACTGGACATTATTTGGAATCAGTTGCTCATCAACAATATTGTAGACAACAGGAACAACAACTGACCTTTCATCTTTAGCTGACCAATCCCAGACACTATATTCATCAAATGTGACATCACGACTTATAACAACATTTTTAGTTTTAGGATTGTATAGTTTATAAGCCTTTGAAGCGTCACTGTAACCAATGAATATACACTTCTCACCTTTATCATCCAACTTCTTTCTCAATTGATCTGGCACATGTGCATATGCCAAACATCCAAAAACCTTGAGAATTCTTATAGAGGGATTTCTCCCACTCCAAGCTTCCTCAAGTGTCTTATCACGAACACTTTTAGTTGGACAACTGTTTAATACATAGATAGCACATGCAACAGCTTTTGCCCAAAAAGGCTTACGCAGATTTTTAGATTTCAACATGCACCTCACCATATCCATGATAGATCTATTCTTCCTCTCAGCCACTCCATTTTGTTGTAGAGTGTATCTAGCTGTCATCTGGTGCTGAATGCCCTTTTCTTTCAAAAAATTATCACAAACAATACATTCCGTGCCTCTATCAGTTCTCAAGATTTTAATTTCATAACCACTCTGCTTTTCAACGAAAGTCTTAAATTGTTTGAAAACATCACATGCATCAGACTTTTGCTTCAGAAAGTAAACTCATGTTTTCCTATTGAAATCATCAATGAAAGTAACAAAGTACTTACAACCTCCATGTGAGGGAACCTCCAATGAACATAGGTTTGAGTGAATAATCTCCAACTGTTTTGTGGCTCTCCTTGACTTGCCCATGGGGAAGGGATCTCTATGCTTCTTCCCAATCAAACAAATCTCACAAATACGATCAGGAACATTTACAACAGGTAAATCAGAAACAAGCTCCTTTTTCACTTAGATAGTTTAATCCAGAGAAATGGAAATGTCCAAATCGCATATGCCATAACCAATTATCATCACAAATTTCAGAATTAAAGCAAGCAAGAAGTGCATGATTGATTTTCAAAGGAAATGGTCGATTTTGGGACATATTTACCTTTGCAATCAAAACTCCCTTAGCATCTACAATGGTACAGCACCCCTGTGTAATATTTATCTTATATCATTTTTCTGACAACTTCCTCATACTCAACAAATTTTGGTGTAGGTTAGGACATAGAACACATCTGATATAAAATTGTGAGTACCGTCCTTCAACTGAATAGGGATTTTACATTTTCTCAAAATTGGCACTTTTGACTTATTGCCAAATGTCACTTCAAACCAAACTGATTCATCTAGTTCAGAAAATAATTCTTTCTTCCCACACATATGGTTAGTACACCCAGTATCTAAGAACCATATGTTTTCATCTGCAGAAAAACTATTACTGTCCAATAGTAAGGTTTCAGAACTCTCACAGGACTTTTTAGTAATGTTTAATTGATTTCCACGTTTGTCCTCATTGTACCAGCGATATGCAATCTTATGCCCATACTTGCCACAATTGTAGCAATGAAATGGAAATTTACTTTGTTTGATATTACCTCCACCTCTTCCTTGGTTGGAGTTACCACATCCTCCTCCTTGGTTGGAGTTTCCACGTCCTCTTCCTCTAGATCTTCCTCTTCCTCTTCCACGACCTTTACCAGATCCTCCACCTTTCTGATTAGAGCCAGTTATACTAAGTGTGACTTGGCTCTTCAAAGCTTCTTCTGCTAGTGGTTCTAATTTTGACTCAATCCTGTCAATATGACTTTCTATCATACCTTTCAACTCTACAATTGACAAGAGCTCGGTATCGTGTGGCTCTGTTATTGAAGCCACCACATGGTCATACTTCATCGGCATAATTCGAAGAACTTTTTCAACAACTGCACCATCTTCAATTGTACCTCCATATAACCTCATCTTATTCACCTGATCCCTGATCAATAAGACGAGTGAAATACGTATCTATTGTTTCTGTAAAGGTCATCTTACAATGATCGTACAACATTCTCAACGACTGCAACTTAGACTTCTATGCCCAATCAACTCCTTTGTCTGACACCTTTAAGATGTTCCAAGCTTGCTTTGCTGTTTGAGCACGAGCTAATTGCCCAAAAATTGAATAATCAACACCTTGGTGAATCTGTCTCAAGGCTAATTGATCTCGCCGTATAGCGGCTGCATCAGCTCCTTCTTGTAGACCGGGATCAATAAAGCTCCAAAGATTTTGAGCTTTCAAATGTGTGGTCATAATAATTTGTCAATAATTATAATCGAGTTTCCCATCTAATTTAGGACTCGACCATACAATATTGAAATTTTTGGCCATATTTCAGTACGAGAAATATCTCGGGGTTGGAAGGTTGACAGACTTTGATACCAAATGTTAGATATATTAAATATAATATATATATATAATTTATATAAGTATATATAAATAAATAAATATATATATATATACTTGAGAGAGAGGGGGAATAGAAATGAATACTTTTAGGCTATGTTTGGCAAACCTAGCTGAAAAGGTAGTTGAAAGCTGAAAAGTAGCTGAAAACTGAAAAGCTATAAGCTCGAAGCTGAAATCTGAAGAGCTGTTAAGCTAGCTGCTATGCTTAAAAGTGTTTGGTAAAATTAACTTTTTGATAAGTTGATAAATGTAAAAAGACAAAAAGGGACATCTTCATACAATTTAAATAGTTTTAAATTTAAATATTTTTTTTATATATTAAAATATAAAATAGTGAAATTAATATATTTTAATAAAATATATAAAGTAAGAACATATATTTGAAAACATATAAAGTAAAACAAAATGTTTATAATTCATAAGATTAGTTCATACAAAAAGTCAATGTTCAAACACAAATGTCAAATTGAAATTACAACCAAACATATTGAAGATAATAAAAAGTTAAAAAGGTTTAGCCAAAAGGATTTTAATTGGGAAGGGTAAATTATGGCATTTCTTTAAAATAATAAGGTTAAAGATGGAAAAAAAGTTAGGAAGCTACTAGCTTATTTTGAAACGCTACCTTAGATAACGTTCAAAAATAAGCTCTTATTTTAAACTACTAGCTTATTTTAGGAACATTACCAAACAGAGCTTATACCTTATTAGTAGCTTAAAATAAGCTATAAGCTCCTAAATAAGCTCTGCCAAACAGAGCCTTAATTGATGATTAAAAAGCTTGTGTATACACACTATTTATAATAAGGAATTTAAACCATAATCCTAAAGTTTTGCATGAAGTGCTCCATGTAATGCTCTACACTCTGCGCCATACTCCACGTACAGTACACCTATGCCACACACTAACAAACTAATTTTTACTTGGTTTATTATAATAATATTATTATTATAATTATTAAACCCATTATTGATTACTTTGTTAGAAAGTAATTAATAACTGGGTGTGTGCTACGTGGGTGCATGGAGAATTATGTGGAGAGCATGGCAGGACATGGAGCTTTTACTTTCTAATCTTTAGCCTTTTAGTTATCTTTTTTTTTTTTTTTTTACTATAAATATGATGTATTACACTTCATAATTCGTCAACTGAAATATTAAACATTCATTCATTCATCCCCACCATTCATTCGTATTCCCCTCTCTCTCTTCTAAATTATTATATTATTATATATATATATATATATATATATATATATATATATATATTATATTTAATATATCTAACATTTGGTATCAACATTGTCCGTAGTGAAATATGACCACAAGTTTCAATATTGTATGGTCGGGTCCCAAATAAGATGGGAAACTCGATTACAATTATTTGCAAAGTATGATGACCACACATTTGAAAACCCAGAATCTTTGGAGCTATGTTGATCCCAATTTACAAGAAGGAGCTGATGCAGCCGCTATACGGCGAGATCAATTAGCCTTGGAACAGATTCACCAAGGTGTTGGTTACTCAATTTTTGGACAATTAGTTCGTGCTCAAACCTCAAAGCAAGCTTGGGACATCCTAATGGTGTCACACAAAGGAGTTGATCGGGCACAGAAGTCGAAGTTGCAGTTGTTGAGAAGGTTCTACGATCATTGTGAGATGACCTCTACAGAAACAGTAGATACGTATTTCACTCGTCTTATTGATCAGGTGAATAAGATGAGGTTATATGGAGATACGATTGAAGATGGTACAATGGTTGAAAAAGTTCTTCGAACTATGCCGATGAAATATGACCATGTGGTGGCTTCAATAACAAAGTCACACAATACTGAGCTCTTATCCGTTGCAGAGCTGAAATGTATGATAGAAAGTCATATTGACAGGATTGAGTCAAAATCGGAATCACTTAGAGAAGAAGCTTTGAAGAGCCAAACCACTCTTAATATGACTGGGCCTAATCAAAGAGGTGGAGGATTTGGTAGAGGTCGTGGAAGAGGAAGAGGAGGATTTAGAGGAAGATGACATGGTAACTCCAATCAAGGAGGAGGACGTGGTAACTCCAACCAAGGAAGAGGTGGAGGTAATACCAAACAAGGTAAATTTATATTTCATTGCTACAATTGTGGCAAGTATGGGCACAAGATTGCAGATTGCTGGTACATGACGACAATCGTGGAAATCAAGCAAACATTGCTGAAAAGTCCGGTGAGAGTTCTGAAACCTTACTTTTGGCCAGTAATAATTTTTCTGCAGACGAAAACATATAGTTCTTGGATACTGGGTGTAGTAACCATATGTGTGGGAAAAAAGAATTGTTTTCCGAACTAGATGAATCAGTCCGGTTTGAAGTGACATTTGACAATAAGTCAAAAGTGCAAATTTTGAGAAAATGTAAAATCTTTATTCAGTTGAAGGATGATACTCACAATTTTATATCCGATGTGTTCTATGTTTCTGACCTACACCAAAATTTGTTGATTATGAGGCAGTTGTTAGAAAAATGATATAAGATAAATATTACACAGGGGTGCTGTACCATTGTAGATGCTAAGGGAGTTTTGATTGCAAAGGTAAATATATCTCAAAATCGACTATTTCCTTTGAAAATCAATCATGCACTTCTTGCTTGCTTTAATTCTGAAATTTGTGATGATAATTGGTTATGACATATGCGATTCGGACATTTCCATTTCTCTGGATTAAACTATCTAGCGAAAAAGGAGCTTGTTTCTTATTTACCTATTGTGGATGTCCCTAATCGTATTTGTGAAATTTGTTTGATTGGGAAGAAACGTAGAGATCCCTTCCCTGTGGGCAAGTCAAGGAGAGCTACAAAACAGTTAAAGATTATTCACTTAGACCTATGTTCGTTGGAGGTTCCCTCACATGGAGGTTGTAAGTACTTTGTTACTTTCATTGATGATTTCAGTAGGAAAACATGGATTTACTTTCTGAAGCAAAAGTTTGATGCATGTGATGTTTTCAAACAATTCAAGACTTTCGTTGAAAAGCAAAGTAGTTATGAAATTAAAATCTTGAGAACTGATAGAGGTACATAATATATTGCTTGTGATGATTTTATGAAGAAGAAGGGTATTCAGCACCAAATGACAGCTAGATACACACCACAACAAAATGGGGTGGCTGAGAGAAGAATAGATCTATCATGGATATGGTGAGGTGCATGCTGAAATCTAAAAATTTGCCTAAGCCTTTTTGGGCAGAAGCTGTTGCGTGTGCTATCTATGTATTGAACAGGTGTCCAACTAAAAGTGTTCGTGATAAGACACATGAGGAAGCTTGGAGTGAGAGAAAAACCCTCTATAAGAAATCTCAAGGTTTTTGGATGTTTGGCATATGCACATGTGCCAAATCAATTGAGAAAGAAGTTGGATGATAAATGTTAGAAGTGTATATTCATTGGTTATAGTGACGCTTCAAAGGCTTATAAACTATACAATCCTGAAACTAAAAAGGTTGTTATAAGTCGTGATGTCACATGATTAATATAGTGTCTAGGATTGGTCAGCTAAAGATGAAAGGTCTGTTGTTGTTCCTGTTGTCAAAAATATTGTTGATGAGCAACCGATTCCAAACAATGTCCAGTTTCCTTCACAACTAGAGTTTTCAGTTCGACGGTCTCAACGCGAGCGCCAATTACCAGCTCGCTTGTAGGATTATGTTTTGGGTCATGATAATGACCTGTTTGATGAAGATATTGTTCAATTTGCTCTTTTTGCAAATTGGGACCCTTTATCCATTGAGGAGGCTGCTACAGAAACTCATTGGTTTAAGGCGATGGATGAAGAGATTTGTGCCATTGAATAGAATGGTACCTGGGAGTCAACAGATTTACCTCTTGGAAAGAAGCCAATTGGAGTAAAGTGGGTTTACAAGACAAAGTACAAGTCAAATGGAGAAATTGATCATTTTAAAGCACAGTTGGTAGCAAAGGGCTACAAGTAGAAACCAAGTATTGATTATTTTGAGTTTTTGCGCCAATAAGTAGACTTGATACAGTTCGAGTGATTATTTCTCTTGCTGCTCAAAATGATTGGAAATTGCATCAAATGGATGTCAAGTCTGCATTTTTGAATGGTTTTTCTTAAAGTAGAAATATATGTTGAGCAACCTGCAGGATTTGTGAAGAAAGGGAAAGAAAATAAAGTGTACAGGTTGAGAAAAGCTTTATATAGCTTAAAGCATGCGCCTAGAGCATGGTATAGTTACATTGACTCATATTTTGTTGATAGTGGTTTTATGAGATGCCCTCATGAACATACTTTGTATGTCAAATGCACTGGTTCTGGTGATGTTATAATCTATCTGTATGTTGATGATTTGATTTTTACTAGAAATAAGTAGAAGTTAATCTCAAAATTCAGGGAGACACTCATTAAGAGATTTGAAATGACTGATATGGGCCTTATGTGCTACTTTCTTGGTCTTGAGGTTGTTTAGATGGGTGGTGAAATCTTTATTTCACAAAAGAAATATGTTGCTGATATTTTTGAAAAAGTTCAAAATGGAAAACTTCAAACCAGTTTCAACTCCGGTAGATGAAAAGTTAAAGGTGTCTAAAGATGAGTATGACGATAATGTGAATGTTACAGCTTATAAAAGCTTAGAGTTAATTCCCAAAATGGTCCTCCGACTATGACCTTTTCTTAATTTAGTGCCTTGACTTTTAATTGCACCCAATGTGGTCCATAGACTAGACTATTCAATTTTAAGCCAAAATGGTCAGCTGTTAGATGCGACGTCAAATGGGTGTCAAAATGATGGGCAAAATGGGTAAGTCAAGTGCTAGTCTCCAAATTAAAGTTCTTGCATCCTCAATTTAGCAGGCAACGAAAATTTGTCTTCAAATTAAGAAATATTTGTCTTCAAATTTTATTTATTTATTTATTTATTTTAAAAAAATAAAGGATTTTACCACAAACATAGCATTCCTTCAACAGGTATAGAAAACTACTGGAGAAACATGCAGATCATTGAAGGAATGTTTTGACAAATACAAAGGTTGATTTTTCTTCTTGTTAAGTCAGCCATCATCTCTCTTGCCCATCCACATGGTTAAGCACTTAAGCCAGAGGATGAGAAAACTATTCTATTTATCTCTGATCTTCTCAGCAATGTTTGAAGAGAACTTCCCAAAGTTGAACAAATTCACCCAGAAAACAGTGTACATGATTTTTGCAGAGTTTGAAATGCGAAAAAACAAAAGATCATAAAGCTGCAGAGTCCCTGATTCACACGCTCCAACAATGACGATCTTATGGCTCTAGGCAACGGAGAGAACGTATAATCCGTAGGCGTGCTTGTGTTTAAATTGAGTTTTTGTTGGGATATCAACAAATAGCTCCGACGAATTGATCCAGCAACTGGTGTGCGATCTTCAGTCGACATAATCGACGAACAGAAGCTAGCCGCAATGGAAATCCGGCTCTTCGCGAAGAACAAGCCTGAGATCAAAATTTCTCGACCGAAGCTAGTTGCAATGGAAATCCGTCTGAGAACCGAATCAAAATTAGGTTCGTCTGGTCAATGGTTTCAACACAAACAATATACATTGTCTTTTTTACCCTTTTGTTTAACGCCAGAGTCACACCAAAACTAACGGAGACCTTTTTGGCTTAAAATTGACAAGTTTGAGGATCACATTGGGTGCAGTTAAAAGTCAAGGCACTAAATTAAGAAAAGGTCATAGTCGGAGGACCATTTTGGGCATTTTCTCTAAAAGCTTAATTGGGAGTTTGAGGTATCTGGTGGCAATAAGGCCAGATATTTCTTTTGGAGTTGGAATACTTAGCAGATTCATGGAGGAATCAAAAGAATCACATTAGGCTATAGCAAAGCGAATTCTGAGATATGTCAAAGGTATGAGTAATGATGGAATTTTTTACTCTACTAATGAAGTTGTGGAACTTGTTGGATACACAGACAGTGATTGGGTTGGAGATGTTGAGACCAGAAAAAGCACATCAGGATATGTCTTCTATCTTGGTTCAACCATATTTTCTTGGTCTTCAAAGAAGCAGCAGATTGTAGCACTTTCAACCGTAGATGTAGCAACAAATTGTGCTACTCAGGCAATTTGGTTGAGAAGAATTTTTGAGTTTTTACAACACAACCAGGAAGCACCTACAACTATTTTCTGTGACAACAAATCTGCAATATCGTTGTCAAAGAATCCTGTCTTTCCTAAAGCATGCATTTCGACATCACTGGTCCCCCACACTAATACTGCACACTAGTGGACCTACTGAACTCATAAAAGCACAACAAACATCCTTAAAAGCAGTAAATCACCCAAACACCAAAAAGCTTAACGAATCATAAAAGCAAAGGTAAAGCAACAAAAAACCCTAAAACCTAGCTACACAAACTTACAACTTGGCGTCCCAGCACACCCATTAATCCTCTGGCTGGTCATGGTGTTGATCCTAAGTCTTCAATGCCTCGGATTGTTCGTCGATTTAGGATTTGCTGAGCTAGGGATTTTACTCTTCTCCGTCGAACTCCTTCGTCAATGGTGAAGTCAAACGGGCGATTATACGTAATAATAGGGAGAATTGGGCTTTTAAATATGAAATGTCCAGTTTGCCCTTGCTAAATCAGGCTCTTCACCGGCAATTAGACGGAATTCGGCCGGAAAGGTTAAGTTGACACATCGCATTTTATTCTAGAGGTTAAATCAATGATTACGGAATTAAGGGACAACATTGACAGTTCGCAAATAATTGAGGAACCAAATAGGTGATTTACCTTAAATTTTAATCGTTAAAATCGTAGCTTATCCACGTGCTCCATCTAATTAACAACAAAAGTGAAATGGAATTCTCACCAACCAACCAAACCACACAAACGTTTCTAAAAAGACCAAAATACCTATCACCTAACACTCTCTCTTTCACCGAAACACAATCTTTAGTCTTTAGATCGAATCCCATAGTAGAGGAGTGAAGACTCCAGTCCACTCTCACCTCTCATCTCCGCCTCCGCCATGGCCACCTTATCCTTCATCTCTTCCTCCTCCCTCAGCCACCGCAATGCCTCCTCCGCCGCCGGAGCCTCCCTTATGCCGCCGCGCCAGCCACAGCGCAGCTCTCTCAGCGTGCGCCGCGCCCCCACTTTCAGAGCCTTCTCCGCCCCCTCCCCTCCCCCTGCCTTAACGCAGGACGACCTCAAGAAGCTCGCCGCCGACAAGGCGGTGGACTATGTGAAGAGCGGGATGGTCCTCGGCCTCGGGACTGGCTCCACCGCCGCCTTCGTGGTGGCCAAGCTCGGCGAGCTCATCTCCTCCGGCCAACTCACGGACATCGTCGGCGTGCCGACCTCCAAGCGCACTCAGGAGCAGGCCGCCTCCCTCAACATCCCGCTCTCCACGCTCGATGATCATCCGAAGCTTGACCTAGCGATCGACGGCGCCGACGAGGTCGATCCGAATCTGGACCTCGTCAAGGGCCGCGGCGGCGCCCTCCTCCGCGAGAAAATGGTGGAGGCCGCGTCCGACAAGTTCGTGGTGGTCGTCGACGACACGAAGCTCGTCTCGGGGCTCGGCGGGTCGGGTCTCGCAATGCCCGTCGAGGTCGTCCAATTCTGCTGGAAATACAATCTCCTCCGCCTCCAGGAGATGTTCAGAGAATTGGATTGCGAAGCCAAGTTGAGATTGGACGGCGGTAAGCCTTATGTCACCGATAATTCCAATTACATTGTGGATTTGTACTTTAAGACTCCCATTAAAGATTCACGCGCCGCCGGGAAGGAGATTTCCGCGTTGGAAGGTGTGGTTGAGCACGGATTGTTCTTGGATATGGCCACTGCTGTGATCATTGCTGGAAAGGAAGGAGTGAGTGTGAAGAGCAAGTGAAAATTGGTGAGAATCCCAGTCATTTTAGCCCTGTTTTTACAATTTTTTTGTTTTGGAAGTTTATGTTGTAGTATAACTTTTGGTACATCATAGTTCAAATGGATTATTGAATTAAATGAGTTCATTACATTCTCTTTGTATGAATAAAAGAAAAACAAAAAATTTGGTTTATTGTGAATTGAATTATCTATTACTCCTTAATTGCTTTGCATCATAATGTGATTATAGATAAGAGTGTGAAAGTTAAAAGAACAAGAAAGTGTACTAATCAGAAAATTTGTTTAGTGTTTTACTGATCTTGAGGATGAAGATGCCCTCCGCCCTCAGGTAGCCTGTTTGCTTAGTTCAAATTTCATCCGCATTTTGCATTTAGAGAATCCTTGTTCTTTTTTGGAAACCCGCAGCCGTTACCTGAGGGTATGCACGGGGTAAACCCCGCCTTGTGAACCTAAACTAGCCTAGGTTACTCATAAGTCATAACCGATCGGCTCAAACCAAGAAGGCTGGGATTCGAACTCGTGATCTTGTGGTTACAAGTTTGTATCCTTAGCCATCTTGGTTGGAGTTACCCCTAGACTCCCCGTTCTTGCTTTAGTTTTTGCTTTCACAATGTGCTCTTTTATGCTAACTGAATTTCTTCTTTCTTTTGCTGTGTATGTAAAGTTATTGTTTTGATCTAGTGTTTGATGGCAGACACTTGAGTTTTCTTCTTGGATAAGTGCCTGCATTTAGAGAAATATAAAGCAGAATAGCTTTGTTTTATAGTATTGGTTTGCAGATATATCTGGCTGTGCAATGATATTCGTGTTGAACGAATTATTTCAACTGCTCATTTGTATCTTTATATCACTAAATATGGTGGGGAAATACAAGGCTACAAGCTGAAATAGGACACGGGCAAAATCCTTTTGAAGATTGAGGGTTTCATTTCTATTGCTTTATTGTGAATGTTAGCATCTCTGTGACATCAAACATGGTTATACGTACATTAATCTACAGATGATATTTGGACCATGGAATTATTACAAGAAATGATGGAAACGTTATGAATTTGTTGGTAATAAAGCATAAGTGGTAATACAATGTTGGTTTGCTTCTAGAGTGGACATATTGGTGGAGGTAATTTTCTGTTGAGGTGTTGTAGAAGATGAATTTTGAACTCAGCGTTGGGTATTACATGGGAAGAGATTTTGTTACCACTTATCAACACATTTGTTGAATTTGAAAGATCGAAAGGCCTGGTGGGTGGAGAATAACAACCACCCGCCAGTTAGGCGGAGGGATGAAAAACCAAGGAATAAGAAAATGTTTATAGTACTGAAAGATTACAATATATTACTACGTACTATAATTTTATGTTTCTAATGAAGAAACACAATACATATATATACAGATACATAATTGTTAATTTAAGCACCTATTCATAAACAGACACAGCCCTATAGACAGACATAACCTTTTGTTTTTTCAACAACATTCACTTTATTCAAAAAAAAAAAAAAACATTCACTTAAAAAGACTGTACATTTAAGGGCATATAGCCATCCGAAATCTGAATGACCTAATCTAACATTATTTTGGTTAGGCAGGTATAGCTGAACAGAAAGGTTTTACCAGATTATAAAGATTATGTTTCGATGAGGCTAGATAACTTGCTTATTGCAAAAAGCCATTCATTGCAAAGTCTTCATAAACTGTGTTCAACAATCCCGCTCTTTCGATTTACCAAATACATAACTAACTAGGGAGGACCATATATATATGTGTGTGTGTGTGTGTGGCTTGAGTCAATACTACCATCTGGTGAGGTGGTGAAGGTAGATAGTTGAATTAATATTACAATGTTGAACAGAATATTTAGGTATTCCAGATTCTTAAGTAGAATCCCTGTAGTTTTTAGTTGTCTAATCATTTGATTGGTTTTTCATTCCTCAAAAGCTATATTTGAGAATATGACAATGTGTATAGTAAGAATCATAGTGCTTAAATAGTCTAAAAACGTCTGTTTAGTAGCATATATATATGGTATAAAGAGAATTTGAAGTGAAAGACGGGGTACGGAATGAGAACAATGTCATTAGTAAAATTTGAGAGCTGCTACATTTTATTGAACCATTTTGCATACAAGAATCTACTTACCACATACATATTGTTCATATTTATTAATACAAACTGAATCTGTGGTATATACCTATCTGAGCCAACAACACAGGTGCAACACTGCAAATCAGTTATTACGTGATAAAGCTTCTCAACGTTATTTGGGATCTACTTCCACAAAGCCAAACCGGCTGAGGCCAGCAGTACAGCTATCCAGTGCGACTTCCTCGGCAGAATTGATTTAGCTGCTAATATAAAGAAAAGGAATGTCTTTACATGACTGATAGTTCCTTATGGTTTTTTAAGATTTAGCTCCCTATGAACACTACTGAAACCATAACCGAGAAAATCCTAGGATTAGAGCTGACTTCTAATAAGCTTCAGATAGTTGAGCTTGATCGAACTGGTAAAGAGACTAAAGTTCCTCGGCATTTTTATTCGTTCCTAAGAAAAATAATGGATTTTGAAACTTTGATTACTTTAGTTGTGTCTATAGAACCATCACCTTCATAGCTACTAATCTTTAAACTGTTTATAACTTTGCATATATTGACTTTGGTTCGTAATAATTTCTATTATGCCCCTTGAGTGGTTATACTGGTTCATATTCAGAGTTTATTTGTGATTACTATTAGAAAAATACTTAATATTATCTGTGCTTTTTTGTGGTTACCCTTTACATGATATCAGATTCATGATGCCTTTGTATCTAAATATAGTTGTATGTATTCCAATTGTTAGAAGCCTCACCTTGATTATCAAATGGCGATCTATAGGTGTCATTTGTGATCTTGATCCCGAGCCTTGAACAATCTGATCCAAGGGCACCTTGAAAACAGAAACCATAGTGTGTTTAGTCATATCTATGTCTATAAAGAACATATTTTGATACATCTTTTGTGGTTTTTGTTCTTACATGGACGGAAGCAAGGAAAAACCGGGATGCCTAGGATGTTGTTGTAGCCATAGTTGCACTGGCAGATATGTGTGTAGTCTGTATTCTTTATGCATGCTCCTTCCCCACAGTAAACCCCATAGCAAGCTGAAAAAAAAAAACAAAACAAAAAAAGAAGGAAAAGGATTTTGACCAAACTTCAGAAGTTATAGGTTAAAATTGCAGCAGCAAATTGTTTAGGTGTTTGGGGATTACGGTCGAAGGCAGAAGAGTTGAATGGAGGGGGTGGAGGTGGAGGAGGTGTTGGCATGCAAGAGTAATCAAGGGTACCTGCATAAGTAATCAATAGAAAACTGGTTAGGAGACTTGTGGTTTCTTGGTTTAGGAATAATTGTCTTTCACTATTATATGAATTGAATTAGGGAAAAGGGTCAAATAGACCCTTAAACATTATACAAAAGAGCAATTGTATTGTATTAGGGGAAAGGGTGAAATAGACCCTTAAACATTATCATGGACCAGAGTTCATATTGCATTATAAATGTAAATAAATAACTTAATAACTGCTGACACATAATATGATAGTTACAGGTACAGAAATGGTCAACTACAGATACATAATCTTAAGGTTATTTTTGGACTAGGGTTTACAATGCATGGTAGACTCTGGTCCATGGTATAATTTGCCTACGAAAGAGCAATTGGCCCCCTGAACTTTAAAAAAGTTTAATTAAACGCATGAACTTGTCATTTTGATGCATTCAGCCCAATTATCAGTCACCCAGCGGTAATATCTGCTAATAAGTGTTTCGACGATTAAATCCGGTGCCGGTTGCCTTGCCCAAGAAGAAGACGATGTCGGTAGCCTTCTTCCTCAATTGAAGAAGGTAACGATGGTCGCCTTCTCCAGGCGATAACCGGTAGCGAAGGCGACCGACGACTGTTCTTCGGTCGTCGGTAGTTGATTTTTCCCCGGTTATTATCAATAATGGTGGTCAACAACAACATGCTTACCGGTAACTTGCTAGTTATCGGTAAATTGAACTTATTTGATTGATTTTAATAAGTTGAAGTACTTAATTGCACCTTTTAAAACTTCAAGGTCTAATTCCACTTTCGTGTAAAGTTTAATGGTATATTTGACCTGTTTATTATTTATATATACTATGCTCAACGAAGAACTTACATTCAGGAATTATGCAGGGCAGGAACTGGAAATCATCTTCGTTAGTATTCTTTATTGTGGTGCGTTTCCAACCATCATCGCACCTGCACCTGAAGTTGTAGCTGTATCCTCTATCTTCCCTGCAATTTCCCTTTCCACAGTTCACCTCTGTGCATATCTCTTGTTCTGCATACCAAAAACATACACATAACTGCATATATCTATAATTTTATATTTCCATCTTAATATGACCAGTCTCGTCGCAAATAAAGATTCGTGATATGGTCTCATAAAAGACTCACCTTTTACTATGTGTATATGGGCTTTATTTGGTATAGCTTATTTTAGAGTTTGATAAAACATAAAGAACTTGAAATAATAACTATTTTAAAATGCTTTCCTAAGTAAGTAATGCTTCAAAAAGCACTTTTAAGTTAGTTATGCCAAACAAATTAAAGCATGTGCTCCATCTCAACTAAAAGCCTAAGCTGATAGTTGGACTGCACATCGTGTGCGGTGTATTTCCGAGCGCAACACGTGGAAGTCTCTCTTTGAGGGTGACGCGGAGATTTGAACTCATGATCTTTTGCATGACTTTGATACCAAATTAAAACATGTGCTCCATCTCAACTAAAAGCCTAAGCTGATAGTTGGATTGCACATATTATATTTATGCTCACAAAACATAGCTCAAAAAGAGTTGGAAGAAAGAATGGGGAGATAATAGGGAGGTATACCATATTCATAATCCCCTCTTGCAGCTATTGGCAACAAGAGCAAAGCAACAGCTAGAAAAATCTTCAAGTTTGAAGGTACCATCTTTCAAGATTTGTGGGTAGTTTGGGAGTTTAAGTGAATAAGGTGAATAGATATGGTTGTGTCCATTAGGGTATATATAATAATTGCCTAATGGGGGAAGCCAACCCCTCTGTTGTACATTTGAATAAAAGTAGATTTGGGTATTCAAGGCATATTTAAAGGTTATTATCATTTTTTTTTATTGTATCTTACATGAATTAACTAGGGGGCGTTTGGTTATATGAGAATTGAAATCGGAATATGAATCAAATAAGTAGTATTATGGATTTTCGGGTTTTCAAAAATATCTAACTAAAAACCATCCTAGGGTACGTAAAATGGGACAAAGAGTAAAATATTCGAAACAATAAAATGTTTCATTTGAAGGATTTTTAGTTTAATCATCATAGATATGGATCATTGTTAAAACTACATATTAGACACGAGTCATTCATATGGATTAGATTTGAGAAACAATGGCATATTCATAGGATTAAAGCAAATTATTGTGTGGATCATAACAAAAAGTGCATTTTTAATATAGTATATTATTTGTGTACTGAATGTACATTATACAAAATAATGTACTTTTCCTGAATATAATGTACTTTTTTAATATACAAAAATTATATTATTTGTGTACTAAATGTCTAAATGTACATTATTTGATAGAATAGTCTTGTTGATGCTCGGTTGTAACTTATAAGAAAGTATAGGGTAGATTGAATGGATCTCTAAAGAAGTTAATTTACATGTACACATGCGCTTGGAGTTTAAATAATTGTAAGTATAAATTAATTCATAGAGATGCTCTTGCAAGTGTTTGTAATTGTTTGTTTGGGTATTTCATTCCATGATTTATTATTTAATCAAATTCAATTCATTGATTGTTGATATTATCTAATTTAAACATACATTACATTCAAAATACACTAATTGAAAGTTTTTTTTTTTAAAGCATGCTTTTTAGGTGTATATTTGTAATTTTTTTACGTGATGTGAGAAATTTATAGTTACTATATGAGAGGATGTGCATCGAGTAAAATTGAAATATTATTTACAAAGGTCATGGGTGTATACACTAGCAATAAAGAATCAAAATCATAGTTAGTGTTTGGTTGACAACTTTTTAAAACATAACTATAGAATTTGATTACCCCTTCAATTAAAAAAACTACATTCTCTAATTAAAAATGGGTATCATTTCATCTGATTGGTAATCTAATTTTTAAGTTTTAATTAGTACTCTTAAATTTTTTGTTTTATTTTTTTAATTGGTCATATTGGTGCTTTGGATATCAGTATATTATGATCAAGTGCCTTAAATTTTTTGTTTTGTTTTGTTTTTTGATTTTAAAAAAAAATTATTTTAAACCCCTTATTCTACCAAACACCAATTTCGGTAATCATTCCAATTCCACCTCACTACCAAACATGCAAAATACTTTCATTAAAACTCATTACCATTACCAAATATTTGATTTCGATTCCCACGTGCGAACTAAACACACCCTTAGTAATTTGTAAGAACATCAACCATAGTATAAGTTTTTTGTTGATTCTTTTTTTCCAGACACATGTAGGAGAGAGAAGAAAATAGAGAAGAGAAAAAAGAAAAAAAATTGACATCTAAAAAAAAAAAGTAGATATGGATTCCTTCATGCACCTTGTTGGGTGCAGCCGTCTCTGCCACGCAATTTCTCTTCATTTGCTTTATTTTCTTCTCCAATGCAGTGACCCCAGTTTATCATTTGTAACAGCATCCTTATCAATGGAGTTTATTTGCAATTTTTGAGAAGTTTTTGTAAGTGTGAGTAAAAAAGAGAAAATGGGAGGGGAGAAAAAAAAACAAAACTAATTTTTAAAAAAAATATTAAAAGGTCAGGTTTGTCAGGCGCGCCTGACGCGCCCAAGTGGGCGCCTACTGTGCGCATAACGTGCACAACAGGAAGAGGCTTGTGTCAGTTTTGGAAGCTTGTTACTGTGCTATTCACCCCTAATTTGCATATGCTCTCATGCCAACATGACATTTATCTGACATTATCTCCACAAATACCATTGATAGTGATGCTCTAAGAGAAAAGAATGAAAAAATTTCACTCTATATTAGTCAAAAATTAACACACAAGTTTTTTACTATTTAAAAAACTAAGAAAATTTGTTTAGTGCGGATGTTCTATTATTTTTGATATAAACTGTAATATTCAAGTGCCAAGTGAGTTGAATTTCATTTTACTTCTAAATGCATTTTGTCAAATTCCAACAAATTTAGCGGCGTTTGGTAGTATGTCAAAATCTAACCCAAAAAAAAAAAAAAAAAAAAAAAAAAAAAAAAACTCTAACGGCAAAGTCAGGCAACTACTTAGGGCTAATTTTACACTGCCAATTGCCACCCCCTAATTATAATAAGATAACATTTTGTCCAATCTAGTTATTTAATACGGAGTAGCTACTACTTTTGGTACCATAGTCAATGGTTCTACACGTCTATGGTAAATATTAAAGAGGGAGTTTTATGTGAGACTATTTTACGGGTAAGAATTCGTGAGACTGATCGAGTCAAGATGAAAATGTAATATTTATGATGAAATATGTAACATACACTAATAAATAATAAATTGTTTATTATTTATAAAAGAAAGAGTAATAGTTTTGAGTAAAATATAATACTTTTAAATTAAAATGTACGGAGTAATATTTAAGGGTTGAGTATTTACTTATGAGAAAAAAATGTAACATTAATCTTGGATAAGAGAAAGTATAATACTTATGAAAAATATTAAATTTTTAATGAAAAAATGTAATAGTTTAAAAATCAAAATCTAATATTAAGATTTTGAAGAGTTTGTTTGTTGACAAAATCTTGTGTGAGACCGTCTCACGGTGAGTTAGGTCGGGTCGGATCAAACGCAAATGTAACACTTATATATATGCAAAAATGTCATACTTATATGCTCAAATGTAATACTAATCATGAATAAAATTTTTGTTACTTATAAAGGTAAATGTAATACTTTTAAGGGAAAATACAATACTTTTATATTTCGATTTAAAAGTATTACATTTTTTCTTAAGGGGACGTTTGGTTCACGTAATGTTAGATTACCTTAGGGAATATTAGATTACTAGAAATGTTAAATAACTGGGAATGTTAGATTCCTGTGTTTGGTTTAAAATTGAAGTAGGTAAATAAGACAACAGAAATAAGATAAATTGATTAAAATTTCAAAAGCTCAATATTAGGAATAAGATAAGGAAATGTGAGATTACCTAAAAAATCGGGGTGTATCTCACATTCCCTTCCAATAACTAAAAACTTCATCGGGAGGTTATGTTACATTCCCTTGGAATCTTACATAACCTGAACCAAACATGGAAATCTTATATTACCAAACAAATATAACCTTAGTTATCTTATATAACTTGAACCAAACGCCCCCTAAAAGTATTATATTTTCTCTTATAAGTGAGGGGCATTTATCAACATTACTTATTATGAAAAATGTATTATTTTTTCTCTTATAAGTAACAAAAATTGTATTCTTGATTAGTATTATATTTGAACATATAAGTATAACATTTGCACATATAAGTATGACATTTGCATGTTACTTCTACCCGACCCGACCCGACCCGTCTCACGAATAAGAATTCGTGAGACGGTCTCACACAAGTGTGACCCTTGTTTGTTTGTTTGTTTGTTTTTTTTTTTTTTTTTTTTTTTTTTTTTTGGAAATATGTTTTGAAGAGTTAATAATGAAAAAAAATGTATAGTACTTGTTAATAAAATTTATAGTGCTTATGAAGTAAAGTGTAATATTTATGAAAATTTTTAAATGTCCCACAAATTCTCATATAATATTTTGAAAATCATTTTTCTTTTTTTTTTTTGAGAGAAAAAGCTTAATGCATTAAATCATCAGAAAGACAATCAACAAGGAAAAGGGGCGGGCCGGGCTATCAAACCACTCCCCGCAACTTGACTCGGAAACGGCCTCCCTAGCAACAGTGTGGGCGACACGATTCGCAGATCGCTTAGCAAAACAGAAGTGTACATCATTAATCATAGATGCAACCTCTTTAACATCATCAATAATAAAACCAAAGCATGAAGTAAAAGAATCCGAACGTAACGCAAAATAAATTAAACTAACTGAGAATCTGTCTCAACATCAACATCACCCATTCTTGTGCCCTTCAACCAACTCAGAGCTTCACGAATACAAAGGGCTTCGGCCACCTTCACATCTAAACAACCCATGACATGCATGCCTTTACATGCAAGGAACTTACCGTCGTCATCACGTAAGACCCAACCGAGCCCCATAATATTCGAACCATTATCAATTGCAATGTCAGTATTTAGTTTTTTTCTTTTTGAATACAACTGACCCTATTACATTGTAATATCTGTTCATCTATACTTTTCTCAACCTGTTGAAACACAAAGAGTCAATTTCGAGATCTCCACCACTGAGGGTGGCCACTACATGCCAATTGAGCACAAGGTGCTTGGCGTCAGTATTTAGTTTTAATCGTCCTACTCTTGGTTTTCTCCAGCTCTCCACTGCCAGCAACTTCATATCCCTCCTAAAGTTAAGGTATTTTGAAAATCATTTTTCATTCACTCATTATTTAATTTGTACATATAATATATCAAATTAAATATCTCACTAAAGAGAACATAAATCTATTTTAATACGACACTACAAAATTATACCACAAATAATTACTTTTAAATTCTAACTAATTTTCCACCATATATTTATTTGAACGGTGATTTTTTCCTATAACACCTATACACCGACTTAAAGATACATAGAGTGGGATGGGGACCTACTAAGAAAGTGGATTCATGGAGTAGAAAGTCAATTGGTTGTAATCCGCCACTACATAAAATTTGTAAACTTAAATTAGTTATAAAGAATTACATTAAAAGTTGTATTAAATATTGATAGTTCTTTTTTTTTTTCTTTTTTTTTTATATTAAAAAAATCAAACTTACAAGTTACAACAAAATTGAATATTTAGAGATAAAATTAACAACAAACACAAACAACTATCCAATTGGAGGTTGGGATGTGAGTGCCCTTTCGGTCCATAAATAAAATAATATTAAAATTAGACATAAGTCCAAACTCATTGAGGGCTATTAAAACACTCAAACAATTTAGGCAAGCTGCCAAATTAAATATAGAAAGAAGAACGCAAAGACAATTGATGTCAGATGTTGATTGTGAATATAGTGTATGTAAAGGATTTAGGACCCCCCCCCCCCCCCCCCCCCCCTCTCCCTGTTTATAGGTGTCACTCGATGTATTCCACTATTACTATTCAGATCTCAATATACCCTGATAACATTATTTTTACCATCATGTTGTTTGGTAGTATGTTTGAAAAATTAAGAAATGTTGAAATGTAGGGATCTTAAACCAAACCGAATTGAAATCGAACCGAACTCTAACGTTAAACCGAATAGTTTAATTTTTATTTTTTTAAAATCGAAACTGAAACCGAAACTAAAAAAAAAACTGAACCAAAGCCCAAGACACTCACTTGACAACAAATACAAAAAATTATCAAATAAGACACTAGACCACAGGTTTCGGCAAATTATGCTATGGACCTGGGTTCACTTTGCATGGTGGACCCGTGTCTATGTTTATAATTTTAGAACACTATGTTTACAATTTTAAAACTCTATGTTCACAATTTTATATCTCAATATAAAAAATTAAATTACTCAATATTCACAATGTTTGAACTCTATATTCACAATTTTGTTATATAATTCAAAAATTGTGTTATACCGTTGAACATAGAGTTTTGATACTGTTGAATATAGAGTTATGAAATTGTGAACATGGAATTATGAAATTGTGAACATAGAGTTTTGATACTGTTGAATATAGAGTTATGAAATTGTGAACATAGAGTTATGAAATTGTGAACATAGAGCAATGAAGTTGTGAACATAGAGTTATGAAATTGTGAACATAGAATGATAGAATTATGAAATTGTGAACATATGGTTATAAAGTTGTGAATATGGAGTTATGAAAATATGTGAACATGAAGTTATGAAATTGTAAACATAGAATTATGAAATTGTGAATATGAACCTGAGTCAATCTTGCAAGGTGGACCCGGGTCCATGGCATAACAACTAACAAGTTCCTTTCCGTCCATAAATAAAATAATATTAAAGGTGGACACAAATCCAACCCTATTGGGGGTTATTACAACACCTAGGCTATTTAGGCAAGTTACTTGAAATAGAGTGAAAATGAAGAGAGAGATAAATGAAGTCGTATGTTGACTATGAAGATGGTGTTGGTAAAGGGACTAAGGACCTCCTTATATATAGGTATTAAGGTATAGGTCCAAACTCATCTTTTCCTCCTAACCCACTTACAATTTCTTCTTGAGCTTCTTTGCTAGCTAGACCCTAGGCCTCCATTAAATACAAAATTTAAAATTATAAAAATTTATTTTAAAAAATAAAGACAAAAGTTAGTCGGGTAAATGTGTAACAAGTAGGTCATGAAAAATACTTTGAATGCAAAAATAAAATAATATTAATTCTAATAAATGAAATAGGGGTTTGATTTTTTATATAATGATAAATTATAATCTCTTTTTAAATAACAGACTTCTATTTTTTTTTTTTTATATCTTTGAAAGATGCAAAGAGATATAATATATGAGATTGAATACAACTAAATAATATTTTAATAGAAAACCCTAATGCTGCCTCCCTTTTCTCTCTAAAATCAAACGCCTTTCTCTACTCCTCAACTTCGGCTTCCACCGTCGGCCTCTGGTCGGAGCTCTAATGGAGCTTTGAGCCGGCGGTTTTGGTCACCTTCTATGTTTGCTCTCGCTCTTCTTCCGCCCCGACCACCATCGCAGTTCCGTCCGCCTCCGACCACCGCCGCAGATCTTCTTCTTCCGTTTTCTCTCCCTTTGAATAAAATAATAGTATGTAGGTATTGGGGTTTGTGTTGGTAGTCTTGAACTCCCAACCCTACTTTGACTTTACCCACTTTTAATTTTCTCTATTATTGTGTTTTCCTCTCGTTAGTTTCACGAGCTTTTTTCCTCTCGGTTACTTTCACGAGCTTTTCATTTTCATTAGCATAAATCGTTTAGTTTGGTTTCGACAAGTGTTGATCTTATCCTGGGCGAGCAAAAAAGAATGATGACGAAAACCCAGATCTTTCATGAAGCTTTAAGCTCCCTTTTTTTTTTGGTGGGGTAAGCTTTAAGCTCCTTGAAGGAACATAGTTTCATAGTTATAAAACAGTCTGCGATTCAAGTTTTCTATAGCAAAGTTAGAAAAGTTGTTTCTATGTCTGACTGTAAAGAATGGTTTACCATTTCATTGATCATTGATATAAACGTTTTATGTTATGAATTAATGGAATAGCTACGTTTACCTTCAAATAATATTTTAATAATGATATGGGTATGTGTTTGACGTCACAATGAAATCTAGATGTAACCGAACAAAGTACAATCACGAGTACAAAATCAAACAAATTACAATAGGGCTACAAAATTGCGCAAATTCTATTGTGACCATGATTATAGCTGATACTGTAGTTGTGTTGAACGGATAGTGTAGTTGTGTTGAAAAGATAGTGCAATTGTGTTGAACGGAAACTGCAGTTGCGCGAACAGAGACAGTTCATCCGTTCAACACAACTGCAGTATCATTTCAACACAATTGTAGTATCCGTTCAACACAGTTGCAGTATCAGTTCAACACAACTGCAGTTCCAGACAGATGACACGTCCTCTGTTCCGCGCAACTGCAGTTCCCTTTCAAAACAATTGCAGTATCCGTTCAACACAACTACAGTATCAACCATGATCCATGGTCCACAATGCATTCTGGACCATGGTCCACAATGCATTATGGATCATGGTCCACGGTATAATGACTGACAAAATTGTATATACATATATAGAAAGAAAGCAATTGTTATGCCATGGACCTAGGTTCACCTTACAAGGTGGACACAGGTCTATGTTCACAATTTTATAACTCCATGTTTATAATTTTATAACTCTATGTTCACAATTTCACAATTTCACAATTTCACAATTTCATGTTCTTACAGTTTCATAACTTCATGTTCACAATTTCATAACTTCATATTCACAATTTCATAGCTCTAGGTTCACAGTTTCATAACTCTATGTTTACAAATTTATAACTCTATGTTCACAATTTCATAACTCTATGTTCAACAGTATAATACAATTTTTGAATCTATATAACAAAATTGTGAATATAGAGTTCAAAAATTGTGAATATTGAGTAATGTAATTTTGTATATTGGAATTTAAAATTGTGAATATAGAGTTCTAAAATTATGAACATAAAGTTTTAAATTTGTGAACATAAAGTCTTAAATTTATGAACATAGACACGAGTCCATCTTACAAGGTGGACCCGGGTCCATAGCATAATTTGCGGATAGATCGATAATGTTTATTCATGTAAAAAAAATGAGGAATAACATGAAACATTTATATTAAGTGGTTAAACATTTATGAGGATAGATCGATAGAGTTACAGCATATTCATGATCAAGAACTAAAAAATAATGGGATCAATTCTATAAATATTAGTACAACGGAAGCAACTTATGGAATCCATGCATCTATTTCCTTAATGTAACAAAGCTGATTAGACTGAATTTGTTCTTTTTGCAAACTAGTACTAGCAATGAAGACGAAGACAATGACAATCCTATCCAAAATCAAATTAACAAAACTTAGAGAGTAAGTAGTATCTACTACCTAATACCATACCAACTATAATAAGCATTTAAATAATTATTTTTTAAAAAGTGCAAATTAAACATTAATTTTAATGCAAATTATAATGAACTTCTCTTATATAATATTGCATTGATATACTTTAAATTACTTATTTAAATACAAACATTGAGCATTAAATTAATCGCGCAAATGAGACTGTAAAACTAGTATAGAAAGAAAGAGAATAGATCAATAATGTTTATTCATGTATACTGAATCTGTTCTTTTTGCAAACATTTATATTAAGTGGTTAAACGGTTCAAATCTATGCAACAACAATTATATATAATGTCTACGTTCATTGAGTGCACATTTCATAATTTTACACAAAAATTATTTTCACTTTAGAATTATTAATGCTTTTTTTTAATATATAATAACAGAGATAAAATTATATTAAATTATAAATATTTTTAAAGAAAATATAGAGTTAATTCCACCAATGGTCCTCCGACTATGTTGATTTTCTAAAATTAGTTATCGACTTTTAATTTGGACAATTTAGGTCCCTTCACTTTCAAATTCTTTCCAATGTTGGTCCTTTCGTTAAATTTTGGTTAAGTTGAGGTCAAATGAAGGGGTAAAATTATCCGTTCACATGTTTAATGTATTATTACTCGTATTTCTTCTGTTCTATACGTTGCATATATGAATATAATCTCAGTCGAAGTCTAAATCGGAACCATTAATCTCAGTCAAAGTCTCTTCGACTGAGATTATATTCATATATAGCGTATGGGACAGGAGAAATACGAGTAATAATACACTATACAGGTGAACAGACAATTTTACCCCTTCATTTGACCTCAATTTAATCAAAATTTGACTAAAGGACGGTAAATTATCCAAATTAAAAGTCGGCGACTAATTTTGGAAAATCAATATAGTCGGAGGACCATTGCTGTAATTAATTCGAAAATATAATAATGAACCATATGAAACGGTAAAATTCTCATTATTATTTGTGGTAAAGAAAAGGTAGGTAAGTAAATGAGCGTGTTAGTGAAACATGCAAACACTGAAGTACACAAGTCATTAGTGAAATGCAGGTCCAATATTACAACAAATGCTTTTAATTAACAGTTTCGACTTTACCACATGTTAGGTAAACTTTTTATAAAGATTGAAGACTTTAGTGCAATTAGGGTAATAGGGTACAATAATTTAGTAGTTTGAGGCTTCAGAATCTAGCTAAGTAGCTAGTAATGAGAATTTCTACCTATGTTCAATTTGCAGCTACATTTCAATATCCTTATGGGCATATGGACCAAAATTTGTATCAAAATTAATTTTTTACTAGACCAATAAATTATTTTATTTAGGAATAATGCTCAAATTGGCCACTGAAGGTAACATGAAAGTGCAATTAGGTCACTGAACGAAAAAAATGTGCAATTAGGTCACTGAACACTTCAAATGCATGCAATTTCACCTAATAGCAGGTTACCTTCCATTTCATCAGGTTGTCTGCTTACATGGATGGTTAGTTGACATTTTAAAATATTTTTTTAATAATAAACTTTAAAATTAAAAATTAATTTAAAATATTTAAAAAATAATATTAAACAATATTTAATATTAAAAATATTTAAAAAGTAATATTTTTTTAATTTTTGATTTTTATTTTTACTATTTATTAAATAATAAACTTTAAGCAGGCATCCTGATGAAATATTATTTCATCATAATATTATTAAAATATTAATAATAAAAAATATTAATAATAATTTTTTAAATTTTTAATTTTTAATTTTTATTATTGAAAAATTATTTTAAAATGTCACATCACCATCCATGTAAGTAGGCAACCTGATGAAATAGAAGGTAACCTGCTATCAGGTGAAATTGCATGCATTTGAAGTGTTCAGTGGCCTAATTGCACATTTTTTTCGTTCAGTGGCCTAATTTCACTTTCAGGTTACGTTCGGTGGCCAATTTGAACCTTATTCCTTTTATTTATTACTCCGTAATTACCATAAATTGACTATCCTACTTAATGTTTTATAAAAAAAAAGGAATATATTTAAGAAGAAAAAGTCTACAAAAATATTTGACAAGTTCTTTAAAAGTCAATAACTTTTTGAATATCAATACTTTTAAAGATTTTCTAAAAGTCTAAATCAAATACTTATCGATTTTTAAAGAGTCTTTAAAAATCTAAATAGATACCAATAGATTTTTAAATCTAAATTGAAAACCAACAAATTTAAATGGCTGTTTGGTTCATGGATGCTAGATTACCTCATAAAATGTTAAATTGTTGTGAATGTTAGATTCTTATATTTTGGTTTAAATTGAGGTACGTAACATAAACATGTTTGGTTTAGGGGTTATCTTTTTTCTTGTTTTTTTTTTATAATTATAATTTTTTTTACTTTAATATCATTAACATATTTTCTTGTATTTCAATAAACTTTAATATTAAAATAAATAAATGAGACAATGGTAGCCAACTACCATGTAATGTGATGATATCGCGATTACCATTCCAAATGGGTGGTCATAGTAAAATATATAATTACAAAAACAATTAAATATGATACATATAATAAACTGACATAAAATATATATTTCATAGTAATTATAATTAAAATGACAAAAATAGTAAATATGCATGAGAATCTTAGATAACCTAAAAATTGTGAGGGAATCACATTCCTTTCAAAATTCAATATGGAGGTATGCTGCATTAGTGCATTCATTGGGAAATGTTATATTTTCTTAGGAAGGTAAGATAACATAAACCAAATTAAACATGAGAATGTACGATTTGGAATGCCAAATTCATTTGGCTATGTTGTATAACTTGAACCAAACATTAAAAGTACATACAAATCCATATTAAATACATCGCTTAATTACCTTATAATGGCAATTTTTTTATTTTATTTTTTGTTTTGTTTTGCTAACAATGGTAAATTACAAATTCTGTTATGGTCCATGTAGCAAACTCTCTCATTGTTCAGTTTCATTTTATACAGCATGTAGTTTCATTTAAGCACCATTAAAGTATCATTCTAATTTAACTATAGTTTGTTTTCAAAATTTAACTATAGTTTCATTTGACAATATATACTCAATATGTGAGACCTACTATTTAGTTTCATTTTATACACAATATAATTTCATTACAGCACTATTAAAGTATCATTATTATTTAATTACGTTTTCATTTGACAATATACACTCAATATATCATATCTACTCTCAATTTTATTTTATACCTACTATAATTTCATTATAGCATTACTAGCATATTATTTTAATTCAACTACAATTTCATTTGAAAACATAAAATCTGAGACTTGTTATTTAGTTTCATTTTACACACTATTAGTTCATTACAATATTACCAAAAAATAAAAAAGGACATGCCACCGAATGTAACAACATCCCCTTTTTTTTTCATTTAAAATTAGCAACGTTTTGGACCATCACTGTATGATGATCGCCCTATAATTAAGCCATTTATCATACAGTTTTACTATGGGACTCTCAAATTTTACTTTATCAATTATACTCTTTAATGTGAGAATTATGGATAAGAAACTTTTATCTTGTAAGTTTAAGAAAAATTGTCTACATTCAATATTTGTGAAAGAGAGTAAAAATTAAGGGTGTGTTTGAAAGGCCGAAAAATGATTTTCGAAAATTATTTTCCGTGCTTTGGGTGTTTGGCAACCATTGAAAAATTCAGTCCGTCAAAATTGGGAAAAATAAGCTCATTTTGGCATCCGCTAAAATTGGGCGGAAGTCATTTTTCGCCGTTCAATTTCTTACGCAAATCGGACGTTTCCGGCAGAAACCAAAGTAATCTGGTTTCCGGTTTCACGCTGGAAACCAGAGCACGTGGTTTTTTTTTTTTAAATTAAAATATTAATTTTAATATTAATATAAATATTTTAATATTTTAAATAAAATAATAAAAATATATAATTATACAATTCTACCCATTTTTCAGAAAATGAACCAAACACACAAAGACAGTTTTCTAAACTACATCCAAATATGGGAAATGAACCTATTTTCTGAAAATTAAAATGATTCATTTTCCAGAAAATATTTCAGAAGTCATTTTCCTGATTTCCAAACACAGCCTAAGAGTAAAATTTGAAATTACAAATAATATTTTCCTTTATCATATAATTTTTTTTTGTGACTACTGACTCTGTTATAGAATACCAAGATATTTTATTTATTTCATGATGGGAATAAAGTTCAAATTGGCCACTGAACGTAACCTGAAAGTACAATTAGGTCATTGAATTAAAAAAAAGTACAATTAGACCATTAAACACTCCAAATGTGTGCAATTTTACTTGATAACAGGTAGGGGTGGGTGTTTCGGTCTTTGGTTCGGTTTTTTCGGTTTCGGTTTCGGTTTTTCGGTTTTAAAAAAATCAAACCATTGGTTTAGCATTAAGGTTCGGTTTGAAACGGCTCGGTTTCGGTTCGGATAACTTCGGTTCGGTGTTCGGTTCGGTTTATGACCCCGAATTTCAACATTTCCTAGGCGACAAAGCGGTCGGGGGCGCTGCGACTTAACAGGGCACTGTAATAACTATGCATGAAACATCAGATAACCCAAATCCAAAATCTAATATCTAAATATTAAATATCAACATAACAAATTAACAATTCAAACAAATTTAAATAAAAAATAAAACTAGAATTAAAATTCCAGAACTGGAATTTTCATTCCAGTTAATTGAATTCATAAATTATATATTTATAATTTGGAATTCAATTCATTCCAGTTACTGGAATGGATTGAATTCCCAATTATATATATATATATATATATATATATATATATATATATATATATATATATATATATATATATATATGTATGTATATATATATATATATATATATAGTTATTTATTAATTATATATAATATATATTTATATTTAAGTAAAAATTCGTTCGGTTTTTCGGTTCGGTTCGGTTTTTAACCGAACCGTTCGGTTCTTGTAAAACATGGACCGATCGGTTTTTCGGTTCGGTTTAAAACCGAATCAAACCTCTTCGGTTCGGGTAACCCGAACCGTTTTGCCCACCCCTAATAGCAGGTTACCATCCATTTCATCAGGTTACTTGCTTACTTGGATGATGAGTTGACATTTTAAAATAACTTTTAATAATAAACTATTAAAATAAAAAACTAAAATAATTTAAAAAATTAATATTTAAAAAAGACACACACACCATAATAAAACAGAAGTTGTTTTGTGAAAGAAGTTGAGTTTTTGTAAATAATAATAATAATAATAATAATAATAATTATTATTATTATTATTAGTATTATTATTATTGATACATATGATTTTATACTATTATTTGCCCCATAATTTAGTTGGTTTTGTTGCTTATTTCCTTTACCTTGATGAATTTGAGACTCGTTTGTGTATTACATTAGTTTAATCTTAGTTTATTCACGAAAGAGGAGCAAAGGAAGGATTTTCGGTAATCTTGGACAAGTTTTTGAAGCATAGGAGTCTACCCAGGGTCGGAAAGGAGCAACGGAGCACGAAAGAAGCCAGAAGGCAAACCAAGAGGACGCCTCACAGCCAGCAGCTGGCCACTGCACCTCACAGCCCGGATCCCGGCCGTGAGGGTGCCCGTGACCCTGCTGCTGTCCAGTATTTAATGTCGCGTTTTGCTGTCTTTTTGGGTATTCCGAGCCCTAGTTTAGTTCAGTACAATTTTCCTTCTCATTAGAGTTTTCATAGCATAGATTAGCACCGTTTTACATACTTGAATACGTTTTGCAAGCTTGGAATCGTGATTTAGATTGAATTTACTCTTCGAGATTGTTAGTAAAGTTCTTCCTTCTAATTCTTTAATTTCTCATATTTATCGCTATGATTTCAATAGTTAATTCTTGCTTTGTTTTGTTTACTTTAATAATGAGTGAGCAGTTCGTTTATGGGTTTAGATTACGGATCTATTGCTAGTTTTGATGTTCAATTTGTGATTATTGTATAAAGGGATTGAATTATTTACCTAGGGTTTATGTTGAATTGGGAATTAATTTCTACTTGTTATTAATTGGTGGCCACAATTGATTGTTAGTTTAGGAGAGAGATTCATTACAACGAAAGTTGGGTGAAGACCTTGAGCCTTACCAATTTCAACCTAAGTTTTCCTACTATGAGAATATGGGTAATTTGGGGGCTTACAATGCTTAGGTGTTTAAGACTATGATTGATGCATCACAAAAGTGGGGTAATACTAGCCTAATTTTATTTATTGATTACAAAAGTAGCTGAATTGAATTATTGTGTGCATTGCTCATAAATCCCTAGGTTAATCTTTCTCTCCCTAATTCTGAGTTGTTACTTGCTAGAACATCAAGATTGCAACACCTCTAATCTGACCCATTTCTTTATCATCCAATCTATTCATTAGTTAGTTTATTTCCTTTAATTTCCGTATTCAGTTATCATTTGCTTGGATTATATTTTCTTTAATAACTCTAGTGCCTAGAATTTCTTAATTCACACAATTTCATGCCATAGCCCAATCCTCAGTGGAACGACATTTTACACCCTCATATTTACACTCACAATTATACTCATCAATAATAATAATAATAATAATAAATAAATAAATTAATTAAATTTGATTCATCCACATGTTTTCTATCAAGGTGGCAAAGGTATTATTAAAGGGGGAAGGGTGTGGCCGCATGTATGTTTTTTTTTTTTTAAAATTTTTATTTTTATAGTTTATTATTAAAAATTATTTTAAAATATCAACTCACTTTCCACATAAGCAAGTAACCTGAAAAAATGCATGGTAACATGCTATCAGGTGAAATTGCATACATTTGGAGTGTTCGATGGTTTAATTGCACTTGTTTTTGGTTCAGTGGCCAAATAACACTTTTAGGTTACGTTCAGGACCAATTTGAACTTTATTCTTTTTAGGAATAAGGGTCAAATAGGCCACCTAACTACACACAAAACTACAATTAGGCCATCGAACTCAAAAACAATGCAATTGGATCCCTGAACTACACAAATTCATGCAAATTAACTCAAAGTGACTTGTTTGACTTGATCTTCGGGTTACCAATTTTAAAAATAATATTTTAAAATAATTAATTAAAATTATAAAAATAATAATAATAATAATAACTTCGTGACTAAGTTCTTTTTTTTTTAATTTTATAATTTTAATTAATTATTTTATTGAAAATTATTTTTAAAATATTATTTATAGAGTTGATAACCGGAAGATCAAGTCAACAAGTCACTTTGGGTTAATTTGTATGAATTTGTGTAGTTTAGGGACCCAATTGCATTATTTTTGAGTTCGATGGCCTAATTGCAGTTCCGTGTGTAGTTCAGTGGTTTATTTGACCCTTATTCCTTCTTTTTATGATGTGATAAAATGATAAGTTATCTTCATCATTTGAATCTAAAAAAATGTCAAAATTAAAATTTTGTGAGGGAATAAGTAAAAATTGAGGGTAAGAAGTAAAATTTCAATTCTTGAAGTCTGCCTGGGCTTCTTCAGTCAGGTTCGACTGCAAAAATAAAGGGCAAACAATTACTCGTATAAGCGAAGAATATCTAGTGCATTGAGCATCGCTGCTGGGCTTGCACTGACAAAAACCTTTGCTTCTCCATCCTTAGTTCTTCGCGAAAGGTTTGCATTACCCTAATCGATTCGGCTTGTGATTTTATTAATTTTTCACAGTACCCTTTGGATATTCAGATTCCTCTCTGCAAACACTAAGTTTTTTTTTTATGGATAACTATGGTATGTGATGCGGCTTTGGTTAGGGTGATCTTGCTTGTTACAGCTTTCTTGTTGCAATTCTCTGCTCATTATAGATTCCATTAACGAGTAATTGTGTGCCACCTTAACTATTTTATTGAACTGAGATGGATATTGGTTGGTGATTGTTAGGAATATAGCGGAATAATGCGGAAGCGAATAATCGAAAATTGAGAATTATAGAAGTTGAATAATAGGAAAAATATAGAAATAACAAATGAATTTCTAAATGGGACAATATAATAAATATATATATATATTTAATCTCTAAAGAGAATAAAGGAATAAAATATATATATATATCTATGTTACGTGAGAGGAAAAGAAATTAGCAAATGAAATGAATTCAATTGATGATGTAATAATGAGGTACAAATTACAAAGCAAATGCCTAGCCTATTTATACAATCAAAATAGGAGACAAAAACGGCATGCTCATGGTGGAGAGATGAACACGGAACATGGTGTAGGAATGCGTACAAGCGCTCGACAAAAACGGAGAAATGGTCTTAGCAAATTTGAGCCAGACAAATTAATCATATTCTAACAGTGATGATCTGTGCTATATGAATCAATTTTGACTTCTTTCAATTAAGAAAAGGTTGTTACACCATTCTGCATTTTGATTCATTTATTGTTTATTTACGTACAAGTCAAGGTGAGCTGTGCAGCTACTAGAGAAACGAAACTAACTTCAAATGTAGAAAATTTTCTTATTCATTCCGTGGAAATGCAATTCTCCTTGACCATGGAATTGCAATTCCTAGGGTCCCCTAGGAATTGCAATTCCATAGTTTGCGAAATTGTAATTTCAAGGTGAATTACTATTTTGCCCTTGTTACATTATACAAGGACATTTTAGTTTTATTCACTTCTTCCCTTTCAATTTCCAACCATTCTATTCCTGCTTACCAAACTATGTAATTTGAATTTCCACCTTATTCTTTTCTCACGGAATTACAATTCCTTTCCCCCCTAACTCCCTCCTTACAACCAAATGCCCCATGAGTTCTTATAGTTGATTTTAAATTTTACATTTTTAATTTTTTTTTGTTGACATGAGATAGGCTGGAGGGGAAAAGTGACACTATTATTTGATTGATGAAGTGTGTTGGTAAAATGATCAATTTACACAATATGGCTATGCCCATTAGCAAATATTTCCGTCCTCTTAGATTCTCTGATGTCAGTTCCCACAAATTTCGCTCACCTTATATTTTCTCTTAGTATTTTTCCTTACCTTGTTTGTCTAAGGTTTATGGGATATGAGCCTTTTGGATTTGTTGCTAATGCTCTGACATCTATGAAAGGTGCTTTGGACTAAATGTGTAACTTATGGTTAATACGTATTACTAAAGACTGCATGATGACTCAGCTAGATTTGAAATTGAGATCAAATATGTTATTGGGGCTGATACCAAATGGGATTTACTCTATTCAGGTCATTACAATAGTTGACACTCAGGTTCTGTCATCCAACATAATAGCATCTCTAGTTTACTCTGAAGGCTTCAATGCAGCTAAAATTTTGAACTTTGCTCTTAGGCTTGCATGTTGTGGGATGTGGTATGCATATGGGCATTTTATTGTAAAAGAATTATGTGAAACTAAATAAGAATGCTACAGCTAACTAACCACTGTACCTCCTTATTGATATCAGAATCTCCTTGGCAATGACCTATAATTGGTGTCACCTCATTACTCAAGTAAAAACAATGGATAGCATCTAAAGCACTATTATTTTTAAAAAAAAATTGTCAGTTCTAAGCTAACAAACTGGAAGAGTGGTCACCTATTTGATGAGAAAACCCATCTGAAAAGATGGGGGTTCACATCAAGAAAATACTTTCATCCTTCCTTTAAATCTCTGTTTTAATACCCACATATACATGTATAATTTAATCCACTCCAAAGGAAATTTAGTTGTCTAACTCTGGTTATTCTACTTTTGGCCTACCAGATGGGGTCTCTCGATTTAATTCCTTAGAATGTGTCTAAATATTGATGAGCTGCGTCCATCATGTATCCCACAGGTGTTGGGTTATTAGAGAGTAGGACTCCCATCCATAAGTGCATTTAGACAGTTTGTGTTAGACAGAAATTAGCTAACCATTTGCTACTGTCAATGTTGATAAGTAATGAAGAATGAGATTATTAAACTGAATCCTTGCTCTCATCTTCCTTCCGCTTGCACGTGGTCCAAATTAAGGGTCAAATGGTCTCGCATTGTAGAGTATGGTGTGTTTGAAAATTTGCTTTTCACTTAAGATATGCTGCTTCTATTTCCCCGAGGACACTACAGATAATATTCTGTGTATGGTAAAAGTTGGAAGGCTGATGTTTTATTAGTAGCTCTTGCCTACTTGTTTGTTAATGTTTGCTTGATTCTGTTTCAGTATATTGTAAAATGCATGGTAGTCTCATCTCATTTTCATAATGACCTTTAAGATTTGCTTGCTAATGCTTTATCCCTGCACATTGAATGGTTGATGTATTTTCTCTCGTCTTGGTAATTTGAATTTAGTTCTCTATGTTGGCTTAAAACATATATACTCTGGACTGAAGTATCAAATTGGTTGTTTTCACATTTCTATGGTATTGATTTTAATAATTATTTCAAATACACATGGATAAATGTCTTATGAAGTTTCAGTAGTTCTCTCTGTGTCTCCATGGCTTCGTCCACTCCAACCCTCACTTTCTTTCCTTCCTTCACCATGTAAAAATCGCGCCTAGGCGCCAGCCGGCTGCCTGGATTATAACCGTAATCAGTGGTTTAGGCGGCCAATAGTTATTGTTAGTTTTTTTTTTTAATGGGTTATTTCGCTCAAAACGATGTTGTTTTGCGTGAAATAATCCAAAATCGTTCAAACCTTAGATGTTTTTTAGGTTAATATTTAATATTTTAGTATTAACTATTAAAATATTAAATAGTTTAAAATTATCAAGTTTTTAAAAAATAAAAAAAATTAAAACGAAAAAGTAAAAGAAAACAAAAAAAGCCCCCTAACGCCCTAGGAGCGCCTAGCAATTTTTTCAACATGTGTATCATTTCTTGTAATATAATATTATAATGACTTTGATTGGATTCTTGAACTAAATTAACCAATTTTTTACTTGAAGATTTTATATAGCATCTGAATAGCTGATTGGGAAACAAAAATATGTGATGATTTCTCTCGCTCTCTCAGCAAGGCTGCAAGATTATTCTTTTACAAAGTGAATATTACCTCACATCCAAAATTGCCCTCTGCATTTCTACTTCTCCACTAGCATTTACGCAGAGTTTCTGATACCCGCTGAAGAGGTAATGTTTGTTAGATGCACTGCTCTATACATCCGTGCAAAGTGTTCTGTTAAACAACGAATGCCCATAAACTGTTTGAATAAATTTCTGATTGAATTTTTCTTCTGAATAGTTGAATTTTAGCCGTATACAAAATAACCACTGCCCTAAACTTGTTTTAGAATTGTTGCTTGCTGTCAATTAAAGAAAATGTTGCTGCATTTATGTTTCACAGTAGGGAGTAGTTCTTATTTTAAAGAATAGCTGAGTATTAATCTCCGAGTATCTTTTGACTTGTTTCAGAATCGTGTCTGTTGTTGTTGACATGACAATAAGATGGCCAAGGCTTCTAACACCAACACAACTCTCAAGGATCATTCAGAACCAGAAGAACCCACTAAGAGCGCTTGAAATCTTTAATGAAGCGAAATATCGATATCCAAAATACCATCATAATGGTTCTGTTTATGCGGCCTTGATCAACATTTTGGGAAGCTCTGGTCGGCTGACTGAGATGAAACATGTTATTAACCAGATGAAGGAAGATTCGTGCCAGTGCCATGACTCAATCATTGTGAGCGCTATTAAAAGCTATGCAAAAGCCAAATTGATTGATGAGGCTGTTTTGCTCTTCAAAAGCCTTCCAAGCTTCAATTGTGTGAATTGGACTCAATCGTTCAATGCCTTGTTGGAAATATTAATAGAAGAATCTAAGCTGGATCTTGCATATCACCTCTTTCTTGAGAATTCAAGCTGTTGGGAAGTGAAGTCTCGGACTTTTTCCTTGAATTTGCTGATGGGTGCCCTTTGTCGAATGAAAAGATCTGATCTTGCTTGCCATATATTCCAAGAGATGAATTACCAAAGCTGCTATCCGGACAAGGGAAGTTATAGGATTTTGATGAGCGGACTATGTCAAGAAAAGAGGTTCAATGAGGCTATTCATTTATTGTACTCTATGTTCTGGAGGGTTTCACAAAAGGGCAGTGGTGAGGATGTTGTGATATATCGAACACTTTTGGAAGAATTGTGTGATAACGGGGATGTTGATGAGGCAGTTAAGATTCTTTCAAAGGTCTTGCATAAAGGTCTTAAGGCCCCTAAGAGACACCGCAAGCATATTGATCTCACTCAGTGCCATGACGGAGCCGATATAGATAGTTTGAAGGTACTGATCAATGACGCATTAATCAAAGGCTTAATTCCAAGTTCTGAGAGTTACAGGGCAATGGCAATTGATTATTACAATGGAGGCAAGATTGATGAAGGTAACAAAGTGTTGAGCGAAATGTGTAATAAGGGCTTTAGACCATCGGTGGAAATTTATGAAGCTAAAGTAGCTGCGTTATTCAGAGAACATCGAGTCAATGAGGCAGTGGAAGTTGTTGACCATAACAATTGTGCTCCCAGCATTTTTCTGTATAATGCTCTTATAAAAGGCTTGTGTGATGAAAGAAAATCAGATTTAGCCCTCAAGTATTTGGAGAAGATATCTAGGCAGGTAGGTTGTGTTGCTAACAGGGAGACTTATGAGAATTTAGTGGATGGGCTATGCCATGAGGGTAGGTATGCAAAAGCAAGTCTGGTGATGGAGCAAATGTTGAATAATTCCTATTGGCCTAGAGTTCAAACTTTTAATGCTCTTATCCCAGGTCTTTGCTTGGTAGATGACTTACACAAAGCAATTATGTTGTTAGAGGAGATGATTAGTCAAGCTAAGATACCAGAACCTTCAGTTTGGCTGTCATTAGTAGCTTCTATTTGCCATGACACTGCTGAAAATCATGTTCTTTATAGACTAATGGAGAAATTAATAAGACCTTGACAATGCCTTTATATAAAGGGTTCTTTCTTTTTATACCATACTTTGATCTTTACTTTATGCACTGTCCTTCACTTTACTCAACTGATAAGCTGTAGTCAGTTTCTTCTCCCGGGGATGACAAGGGAAATCCGCAACCATTATCTATGGGTGTGCATTGAGTAAAATCCCGCCTTGTGACCCTAGCCGGTAAAGGGTTTTAGGAAACTCGCAACCACTATCTGAAGGTATGCACTAGGTAAACCTTGCATTGTGACCCTAGCCGACCGATAAAGGGTTTTAGGGAAATCTGAATTTAAACTCGTGATATTATAGTTACAAATTTGTATCCTTAGCCATCTTAACCGGGTTACCCCAAGTTTCTTCTTTCAATTCCATGCAACCTTTATCTGTTACGAATTAATATCTCATCTGTTCTCTTAAAATCCTATTCTGCCTTTCCCTTAAACTACATTCTCTAGTTATTAGTAGTTTTTTTATTCTGAAAAATTCAATGGCACTATTTGGTAACATAGTTAGTTTATTAGTTAATTTTAACTTATTTAAACACTACTAGCAGTTTGAATTGGTTAAACAACCAATATTAGTACTTGATTAATTAGCTTTTTCTAACAGTTTATTGTTCCAAAACGCTAAAATTAAAAAATTTGTTCAAAGCAACTGTTTCGATCATCTTTTTGAGAAAGTCACTTTGCATGTAATCAACTATCAGCTAACAACTAATTTACCAAACATTTTTCTACAATCAGCTAATGTTATCAACTAATCAAGCTCACTAACTCAATCAGCTAACAACTATTTACTAAACACCCCAATATCATACTTTATAGCTAGTTTCGGAAGGCTACCTTACCCAATCATCATTGCATAGACCATGGTCCACATAGTTGTGTGGATCATAAATAAAAAGTACATTTTTAATATACTAAAAGTATATTATTTTAGAATACATTATTTAAGTACTAAAAGTACATTATTTTATATATACTATGAAATAATGTACCTCTAATACAAAAATAATGTACTTTTAGTATAATAAAAATGTACCTTATATTCATGGTCCACACAGCTATTTGTGGGGAAGAATTTCGAGAGAACTCGGGTTCGATTCACACAAGTGACGATTCTCCTTGGGCCAGCTCTCGTGCCTCTCGGAGCGAACACGAGTGAACCCAGACTGTTAAACGGACGGAGAAAGACCTGGTGAATTTGATAAAAAAAAAAAAAAAAAAAAAAAAAAAAAAAAGTGGTCCACACACAATAATTTGCCAAACCTTATCATACTGGTTAAAACTATCAAAATGGTTTCTCCAATTCAATATAATTTTGGTAGTGGAGTTTTGGTGAACAAGCAAGCCTATGGCAAGTGCACTCTCAATAGAGGATGGTGTGTACCCTTCTTACATAGTTACGTATATATGAGGGATTGAGTGAACAACCGTGAGGACTACTATTCTCTATTGTCTTGTGTGCATATGGCTTTGAACTCTCATGAAGTATTATGTGTTCATCAATTCCCTTGAGTTGAATGCCTAGTTGACATGGTTACGGTTGGTAGTTTTATTTCATTGCATAAGTTTGCTTGGGGACAAGCAAAACCTTGAGTGTGGGAAGTTTGATAAGCTTAATTTCTAGACATTTTTTAGAGTAATTTTAGTAAGTGTTTTGCATTAATAAATTAAATTTTAGTGTTGATCTTATTATAAATACCTTATTTATTTATAAGTTACTACTTTATATTGGTTTTAATAAATATTAGGCTAATGTTGCATTTTTATTAATATACTAGTTGTATACGCGCATTGCGCGAATGGGTTAATGCCCAATGTTTATATCTAAATAAATATTTAAAAGTATATCAATGCGATTATATAGGAGAAGTTTATACATGGGTAATTGAATGTCGAATTTTTTTATTTAAATATCTAACTCAAAGTATATGAATCTAAGATAATATAGAAAATTCAATATAATTATTACTAAAATAAATGTTTGCAACCTTGTAAAAACCGATAGTCTAAATATTTGGTCTAAAAATAATAGTCTAAATAAATACTCCGCACTACTTTTAATTTGAATTTTTTTAAAGTGTTCTTAATTCTCTTTTGAGTAACATTGTCATTGTCTTCATCTTTACTATTTGTTCTCTTCCTTTTTGTTTTTGTTTTTTTTTTTGAACAAATCTCTTCATTTTTGTTGGTTGTGTGTTATTTGCAATTCTGTTATTGTTGGTAGCATAGATGACAACGTCATGCAATGAGATTATGATATAGGAGCTATGGACTTTCCTTTAGGTGTTCTGCTTAGGGTTCATTTGGTTCAACTAACCATTATTGTTGAATGAGTTATTGTGGATAAAGAAATTCCTAGTTTAAGAAAAAAGATTAACTAAATTAATAAAAATTTGAAAACTTAAAATATTATGTATTCCAAAGATATTAAAAGGTAGTTTCTCGCTTCAATTTGCTGGGTAATGGGTTATTTGAGTACTTTCATTTTCAACAAATCTCCCAAGTAGTTAATATGATTGGTTTCAAACTATTCTTTTTTTATTTTTTTCATGGTATTAAAGAAATACATATGTATCATTTTTTGGTGTAACTACTAATTTATTTAATTCAATAAGAGTAAAATAGAGTGATTCCGCTTCAATTTGTTAGACTATTTGAGTACTCTCTTTGTCAACCAATCCCCAAGTAGTTAATATAATTAGCTTCAAATTATTTAAAAAAAAATTCATAGTATTAATAAAATATTTGGTAAATAAATATATAACATTATTTTGTACTATAACTTTGATATTTAATTACAAGATATTGTAAAAATAAGATAATGGACAATGTAATGAATATCAATTGATAAATTTGAATTAAAGAATCTTTGCATGAGAGAAAATAAAGACAATATAACTAATGAAATTATTTCTCTTATTTAATTTAATTTTTTGATAATGAATAATTTTTCAAATAAAGGTATTGTAGACACATAATTCTAAATTAAAGAAATACATATGTATCATTTTTTGTTGTAGATACTGATTTATTTAATTTAATAAGAGTAAAATAAAGTGAAAAACTTAATTATGTCAAATTTAATTGAGATGAGGTTCGAACCTAAGACCTATCTTATAGAAATTAATGAGTAAGTTAAAAGTTAACGGAATATTAACAGATAAGAGAATATTTAACGGAAAACTTAACGGAAAATCATAAAAGTAAGGTTAAATTAGGTAATCTCTATGAATAATATTAATCTGAATTATCTTAGCCATCTATTTGATTAAATAATTCATCTGAACCATCCATTTGATTACCGCCATTTTTTCTACCCATTTTAGGCCTAACTCTCTTTGGCTCTTATTAGTATAGTAGAAATAAGAGTTTTAGTTTAACTATAATATTAAATTTATTTGGTAGCTCTATACATTTAGTTTTAAATTAGTAATTTAATAATTAGGTTTAATTATTTTTGAGTTCTACTGACTCGGTTACAATGTAGTATCTATTCATAACTACTTACTTTCTCAATTAGTTTTCTTGCTGTCTTTGAGGGTTTCTGCGCAGCACTCAACAAACAAAAGGGAAAGAAGGAAAATTAATTTTTTTTCCATTGGGCTCACTGGAATTCACAAAAGAAAAGGAAAAAAGAAAAAAAAAAAAAGGGGGTTTTAAGTTTGGTTTTGGGTGCGGCAGAACGCGGACGAAGAGAAAGGAGGGAAGGAGGAGCAGCAGCTTGGTACGGACGTAGGATCATCGGCGAGGAAATTCCAACGAAGAGGAGAAGAGATTCGAGACCTCACCGCAGGAGATTTCCGAGCTTAGGACGCGGCTCTCGTTCCTTTAAGCTTGAATTTCTTTCTTCTGTCTCTACTTTTACTCTTGCTATTTGTTAGATTAAATTTTCATATTAATATTTTCTTTTGATATGCTAAATTTCTTGAACAGTTTATACATTTAATTATGATTAGTGGCTAAAGTTTTAATTAGGGATTTGGATTAACCTAGGATTCAATTAATTGACTATTCTTCATGTGGTGATTCTTCCAATTTCAATTAAATAGTTGAATTGTTATTATATTTATCTTATGTATTTTAGTTGTGGTTTGTGTGATTGGCCATTGCATATTTCCATTTTTAGGGTATATAAGAATAACTGACAGGTGAATTATGAACCTGGACCTCGTAAGATAAACACACTTGACCTAAACTAGACATAGCTTTAGGTATTTGTGGTGAGTTTTGGTTGTTGTTTAATGAGTTCAATTAATGTTGGTGAGATATCGACGGATGATCACAATTAATTGAATACAACCTAGTAGCTCGACGGAGTATTAGGATATAAATGGAGCAATCATCACTATAATCACATGAATCAGTACTTAGGATGGTTAGTTAATTATATAATAGGTGAACTCAAATCCCTAGTCTTTTCTCAATTAGAAGTTTTCTTAATTTTTAAACTCATAAATATTCTTTTTATTACGTGAATTTCTGTTATTAGTGTCTTGCTCTTATAAACAAAATTGGTTATTCAAAACAACAGTTAATTGTGTTCTTCGTGGGATCTTCTTCGTGGGATCAACCCTGGAATACTCCAGGAATTTATACTGTGATTGACTCTGTGCGCTTGCAGAAAATATCAATCACCATAGTCAAACCTTTCATATTTCTAACTCACCTTTGAAAAAGGGAGTTTGAATGAAATAACACACAAAGTGTTTGTTGAATTGCCTTATCTAATCAAATTGTCGTGAGAATAGGACTTGATTAGTTGATAGTCCAATCGATGGTTGAACACAATCATTCATAGAAATGGCGTTGTTTTGGACCAGTGTATGGAACATGTTCCATTGTATACTGAATGCCTTATAAGTTATAATTAACCCATTTATCATATTTAGGGTGTGTTTGGTTCGCACATGGATGGGTATCAAATGTTTGGTAATGGTAATGAGTTTTTGTGAAAGTATGGTGGAATATGAATTATTATTAATAGTTGGGAAGATGATGAAGGGAAATGAAACCCTTATTTTATTAAAGAATGAGTTTTGCAATTAATAGAGTAATCAAAATTCATAGCATAGTGTTCTAAAAACCTTCCAGAATAACAATGACTTTGATACAAATTTTTAACATTATCAACCAAAGACACCCTTAACGCCAAAGACCTTGTGGTCTAGTGGCACCCGAATACACCCTCACATGGGAGGGGGTGGGTTCGAGCCTCAATGGAGGCTGCTATGAGCAATACTACATTGTAACAAAAGACACATTTTTCAATACTTGAAGTCTGCCTGGGCACTCAATGGTGGGCAACTTGGGCATCAACATCAAAACAAAATATGTAACACATGTGGCAGCCAAAAGATGTAACACATGTGGCAGCTTGGGCACCAGCTTTGATGTAACACATGTGGCAGCTTTGGCAGCCAAAAGATGTAACATATGTGGCAGCTTGGGCACCAACATCAAAACAAAAGATAAGATGTATCGTGGTCGAAAGGGCTCAATGGTGACTCGAAATGGCTCAATGGTGACTCAAAATGTCATGGCCGTTTGTTCACATGACATGATGTCAATGATTCTTGCATATTTGTAGATGCAATAACAAAACCTGAACATGTATTTCCTATGCCTTCCCAATGTATGATATTGTTTTCTTCTTCTTCATCTTTCTTTAAAAAAAAAAAAAAGAAAAAAAAATGAGTACATTACTTTGTTGAAAATTATAAATAGGTTATTAATTATGTGCATAAAATTTATATAGGTTATTACTATGTTGTCGATGCCGATTATCCAAATACTCCTGAGTTTTTGGCACCTTATCGTGGGGAGAGCTATCACTTAAATGAATTCCGTGGACGAGGACGAATACGGAATAAGCAAGCTCTATTCAACTACTGACACTCGTCCTTGCGTAATGTCATAGAGAGGTCTTTTGGGTTACTAAAAGCGAGGTTCCCAATTCTTAAATACATTCATGATTACCTGTTGTGAAGACAAGCCCAAATCCCTCTTGCTTGTTGTGCAATGCACAATTTTATACGGATGCATGATGCTATGGATCAATTATATACCGAATATGAAAGGGAAGACATGGAAATGCCTAGTAGTAGTGGAAGTAGTGGTGGAAATGAACCTATAGAATTAGATATGTCTCAACAACATGTTATTATGCATGAAGTTCGAGAAGACATAGCAAATGCTATATGGGGGGATTGTAATCAGTGATGCTATTCTTTTGAAACCAAACTATGTAATGATTGAAATAAGTACAATGTATTTAGTAATATATTTTTATTTACTTTCGTTAATTTTACACATTTAGTATTAATTTATTGATTTTTTATTTAAAAATTGAATTTGTAAACTGAAATTTAAAAATTAGAGAAATGAAAAACTGAAGAAATGGAGAATAAAAAACTGGAGAAATGAAGAAGGAAAATTGAAAAAATGGAAAAATAGAAAATAGAAAATGAAAAAAATGAAATAAACCACCCCTTAATTTTTCAATACTTAGAAGTCAAATCGTTATACCCTGCACCACGGTGCACATAGCAATGTGCACCACGTACGTAAAACGACGTCGTTTTGGTATTAGTCGACGCGGACGCGAATGACTCCAGGAAATTCATTATCTATAATACACATAATCATTATCTAGAATACACAGAACGTTTGCCTAGAATACACATAATGTTTGCCCAGAATACACAGAATATTGACACACAATACACAGAACTCATCCTCCTAACATTCGAATGCACAAACACATCACAACATGTGTTAATAACATGAATACACAGAATATTGACACAAAATACACAAAACTCATCCTCCTAAACATTCGAATGCACAAACACATCACAACATGTGTTACTAACATGAGTACACATAACGATTGCCTAGAATACACAAAACGGTTGCCTAGAATACACAGAATGATTGTCTGGAATACACAGAATATTAACATAAATACAAAGACCGACCGAAACGGGAAACGTGATTTCTAAAAAAACGGACAATTAATTTACAATGCTCAAAACGACGTAGTTTAGGTACGTGGTGCACGGTATAATTTGCCTTAGAAGTCTGTCTGGGCTTCTTCTGTCAGGTTCGACTGCAAAAATAAAGGGCAAACAATTACTCGTATAAGCGAAGAATATCTGATGCATTGAGCATCTGCTGGGCTTGCGCTGACAAAAATCTTTGCTTCTCCATCCTTAGTTCTTCGCGAAAGGTTTGCATTACCCTAAATCGATTCGGCTTGTGAATTTATTAATTTTTCACAGTACCCTTTGGATATTCAGATTCCTCTCTGCAACACTATATAAGCTTCAAGTACATCACCTCTTTGTGTATCCATTCATTGCCTGTAGCTTCATATCAAGTATCAAAATTCGGAAATGTGTCTTGATTATCTACCCGTACCCACTAAGTTTTTATGGATAACTATGGAATGTGATGCTGCTTTACTTAGGGTGATCTTGCTTGTTACAGCTTTCTTGTTGCAATCTCTCCTCATTATAGATTCCATTAACGAGTAATTGTGTGCCACCTTAACTATTTTATTGCACTGAGATGGATATTGGTTGGTGATGATCTGTGCTATATGAATCAATTTTGACTTCTTTCAATTAAGAAAGGGTTGTTACCCCATTATGCGTTTTGATTCATTTATTATTTATTTACATACAAGTCAAGGTGCAGCTACTAGAGAAACGAAATTAACTTCAATTGTAGAAATTTTTCTTATTTACTTCCTTTGAGACCTTTCTAGCTAGTGAGTTCGGATAGTTGATTTTGCATTCTTAATTTCTTGTTGACATGAGATAGGCTGGAGTTTAATTTCTTGTTGACATGACTCATGAGATAGACTGGAGGGGAAAAGTGACACTATTATTTGATTGATGAAGTGTGATGGTAAAATGATCAATTTACAAAATATGGGTACGTTCATTAGCAAATATTTCCGTCCTCTTAGATTCTCTGATGTCAGTTCGCACAAATTTTCCTCACCATATATTTTCTCTTAGTATTTTTCCTTACCTTGTTTGTCTAAGGTTTATGGGATATGATCATATGAGCCTTTTGGATCTGTTGCTAATGCTCTGACATCTATGAAAGGTGCTTTGGACTAAATGTGTACCTTATGGTTAATACATATTACTAAGTATTGCATGATGACTCAGCTAGATTTGAAATTGAGATAAAATATGTTATTGGGGCTTCTACTAAATGGGATTTACTCTATTCAGGCCATTACAATAGTTGACACTCAGGTTCTGTCATCCAACATAATAGCATCTCTAGTTTACTCTGAAGGCTTCAATGCAGCTAAAATTTTGAACTTTGCTCTTAGGCTTGCATGTTGTATTGTTGTGGGATGTGGTATGCATATGGCATTTTATTGATCTCCTTGGCAATGACCTATAATTGGTGTCACCTCATTACTCAAGTAAAAACAATGGATAGCATCTAAAGCATTACGGAGTATTATTTAAAAAAATAATAAAATTGTCAGTTCTAAGCTAACGAACTGGAAGAGTGGTCACATATTTGATGAGAGGACCCATCTGAAAAGATGGGGGTCATATCAAGAAAATACTTATTCATCCCTCCTTTCGATCTCTGTTTTAATACCCACATATACATGTATAATTTAATCAACTCCAAAGTCCAAAGGAAATTCGGAAATTTAGTTGTCTAACTCTGGTTATTCAACTTTTGGCCTACCAGATGGGTTCTCTCGATTTAATTCCTTAGAATGTGTCTAAATATTGATGAGCTGCGTCCATCATGTATCCCACAGGTGTTGGGTTATCAGAGAGTAGGACTCGCATCCATAAGTGTATTAAGACAGTTTGTGTTAGACAGAAATTTGCTAACCATTTGCTACTTTCAATGTTGATAAGTAATGAAGAATGAGATTATTAAACTGAATCCTTGCTCTCATCTTCCTTCTCCTTGCACATGGTCCAAACTAAGGGTCAAATGGTCTCGCATTGTAGAGCTATATGGTGTGTTTGAAAATTTTCTTTTCATTTAAGATATGCTGCTTCTATTTCCCCGAGTATACACTACAGATAATATTCTGTGTATGGTAAAAGTTGGAAGGCTGATGTTTTATTAGTAGCTCTTGCCTACTTGTTTGTTATTCTGTTTCAGTATATTGTAAAATGCATGGTAGTCTCATCTTATTTTCATAATGACCTTTAAGATTTGCTTGCTAATGCTTTATCCCTCCACACTGAATGGTTGATGTATTTTTTCTCGTCTTGGTAATTTGAATTTAGTTCTCTATGTTGGCTTAAAACATATTACATATATACTCTGGACTGAAGTACCAAATTGGTTGTTTTCACATTTCTGTGGTATTGATTTTAATAATTATTTCAAATACACATGGATAAATGTCTTAGGAAGTTTCAATAGTTCTCTCTGTGTGTCTCCATGGCTTCGTCCACTCCAACCTTCCTTTTTCCTTCCATCACCATGGATAAATTTTTTTTAGCGTTTATTCTCTTTCCATTCTCCAGAGAGCCCTTACATAAATTGTATCTACATATCCACAAATGTGCCTGCCACTACTCACTAAGTCACTAGTAGTTAATTATCTAGGATATAGGATAAGGAAACTTTTGAATTTTTGGACATAGATGGTTGGAAAGAAGGGGCCATTATATAAAAGAGAATAGTAGTAGTATAAGAGAAATTAATTCGACAATAATTTATACCAGGGATTTTTCTGATAAGTGTGAAGGGATTATCTTAAAATGTCTTTTCTTTTTTAAAAAATAGAACAAGAAAAAAAAATTATAACCTCTATCCACATTAACAAGCAAATTATTGAAATATAATGTCCATTACCATCACTAGAACCTGATCTGATCAGATGCCTTTCTGAAGTCCTACAGTAAGAAGAAACAGATTTTTATAATGGCAGCAATTTACAGTCTCTATATCATCAACAAATCAGGAGGCCTTATTTTCTACAAGGTTAATATTTTGACAAATTTTTGTTCTACTTAGCTTTGAGCTTTCATTTTCTAAAATAAATATTCTGGAAAAGATTCAATCATTCAAATGTTGATGTGAAAAACCTTAGGATTATGGATCAGCTGGAAGAATGGACACCAATGATAGCTTGAGGTTGGCGAGTCTGTGGCATTCTATGCACGCCATCTCTCAGCAACTCTCTCCAATCATCGGTTGCTCAGGCATTGAACTCCTTCAAGCCGACACCTTTGATCTTCACTGCTTCCAGTCTCTCACTGGTATTTTCTTTTTCATCACTTTGTTTACAAAATTAGCAATGGGTTTTCGTTTCCTGTGTGTTTTATTGCACTTATATCCTTCTTTATTTTAAGGGAATGATGTATAATTTATTTTTATGCTTCAGGAGTGCCAATAGTATATAGAACAAAATTTTAAATAACCTAGCTATACATAGATGAATCTGTATTGATTTTCTTGATTATATGTTATAAACAAAATAAAACAAAACCCAAAAGAAAAAAAAAAAATGAAACTCGCACGCACAAAGACATATATTGTGATTAAAGTGAACCATAACGGAACTGTAATTTGTGTTCTCTTGATATCTAACTGAAGGGAATGTGAATGATCTATCTAGAAAAAGATGATGGATGGAAGCATTCACACTGTGAAGGGACTTTTTGTGCATCCAACAATGCTTCTCCTTGCAAACCATAAATTAAACCTGCAACCTATGATTCTGAGTACCTTTGCTAGAAAGTTTCTTCAAATCTCATGTATTTTGCAAATGATATCTCAACAGAGATGTTTTCTCAAAACTGTTTTAGTTTGAGCAACAATAGTTTATGTATAATGGTACCCACTTTTTTGACAAAAAGGAACAGTAAAATACCAATTATCGAGTAGCTAATAAGTTGACAAAAGTAATGTTCCCAATAATTTCCAGCACAAAAGGAAACTATGCATAATCATGTTGATCTGCTTTAGACTGGTCAAGATGGATTATGCTCTTGTATCATATTTAGCGGTTTGTTCTCTGTCTTAGTATGTTCTCCATAAAGTTGTCAAGTGCTTTAGTTGAAATGACACAGAACATACAATTTTGCTATATATTTGGCAAGTACTAGCCAATTGCTGTATCTGAGTTGTTTTTACTGCAGGGACAAAAATTTTTGTGGTCTGTGAGCCTGGAACACTGCATATGGAACCTCTCTTGAAATATATCTACGAATTGTATACCGATTACGTTTTGAAGAATCCTTTCTACGAAATGGAGATGCCAATTCGATGTGAACTCTTCGACATCAACTTGGCACAGGCAGTACAGAAGGATCGTGTTGCATTATTAGGAAGATAGATTTTCTGTGCTTCGTAAATGGTTTACAAGTTGGCTCCTCTTTACCAACATTTTGCAGGCTATGGTATATGAAACTGTAAACAAGTTTACTTGTACTCTATAATTCGATACGGTTTGCGTTCTAACTTAGAAAAATTATGGTTCCCAGAATTGAGTTTTTATCTACCGTTGTATGAAAATTGAACTTGTGATTTTCTTTTGGAGTTAATACCCAATATAGTCCTCGACTATAGTCCTAAATGACTTTTTATGCTCAATTTAGTCCTCGACTTTGATGGTTTTACTCAATTTAGTCCTTTGTTAAAAATTCTGCTAGTTGACCCTTAGAAATAGGGTTCTAATGGTAATTTCTCATCCTTCGTCCCATTTGCTTCTTCCCCTTATTAAAATCCAAGCAAAAATGTAAATCTTTATACCCAAATATTTATTTACTCTGTATTTATTTATTTAGAGTTGAAGTTGATTTGGTATGAAAATTTACATTTTTGCGTTGATCTGAATATGGGGAAGAATAAGGAATCATCCCAAATGGGATGAATGATGAGAAATTACCATTATAGCCCTATTTCTAACAGTCAACTAACAAAATTTTTAACAAGAGGACTAAATTGTGTAAAACCATCAAAGTCGATGACTAAATTAAGCACAAAAAGTCATTTAGGACTAAATTGAGTAAAATCAGTCATTTAGGACTAAATTGAGTAAAATCATTATAGTCAAGTAGTATATTGGTATTAACTCTTTTCTTTTGATAGTCTAAGACTTATGCCACTAAACTATGGCTGGAATTCATTAGCTGTCTCTATTTTGTCATTGGTTGCGGAGATAGAGTACTTAGCCGCTTACAAAGCATTGTTCTATCAAAATTAATTAACATGGTAAAATCATGTCGGGTGCTTGGTAAATTAATTAACATGGTAAAATCATGTCGTGTGCTTGGTAAATAGATGTTGGCTGATAGTTGTTAGTTGATTGGTTAGTGGATTTGATTAGTAAACTGACTTTTTCAAAAAGTTAATTGAAAAAGTTGTTTTGAACAGTTTTTTGAATTTTAGCCTTTTGGAGCAATAAGCTGTTACAAAAAAGTTAATTGACCAAATACTTATATTGGTTGTTTAACCAAGTCAAAATTGACCGATTGGCTAACTATTTTACCAGGGTTGTTATCTTTTAAGGGGGTATTTGGTTGGATGGAAAATCTTTTCCATGAAAAAAATTTTCCCTGGAGAAAAATGTGTTTTTATGTTGTTTGGTTGGATGGAAAATGTTTCCCATTGGAACTTGGCATGACTTCCCAAAAGTGAAGGAAAACAAATTCTTAGTTAGAGATTGATATTTTGTTTTCCAAATATTTGGGAAGAAAGTATTAAACAATTGGACTATTTTACCCTTATTAAAATTTATTAATTACGCATGTATATAATTTTTTTGAGTACAACTGACTCTGTTACAATGTAAATGGAATTTATATTCTCAAAAATTTCTTTTCCACCAACCAAACAATGAATTCTTATTTTTTCCATACAATTTGAATTCAATTTCCTTCCATTATACGGAGTAGTTAGTGTTAGAAGGGTACATTATACAATTTGAATTCCATTTCCTTCCATTAGAACTATCAAAATGCTTTCTCCAATTGATCTTATTATTAAAATACCTCTACCCAGACAGGAAGTGCAAGATAAAACCATTTGGGGCCCAGAAGAGAATGTAAATTTTTCGGTGAGGAGTTGCTATAGAATTTTAAGTGGCGAACAAAGGGAGGAGGATATCCAAAGGTGGAGCAGTGTTTGGCAAAGCAAAGTACCTCCAAAGATTAAAACTTTCATTTGGCAAGCATCTGGACTCTGATACCAAATGTAAGCATGTAAACCACATTGAACAGTTAATATGTGGTAATTAAAAGCGGATCTACTAACCTCCAGCCATAGTTTATAATACCGGTTGTTGTGACCGATGCACGTTGAGAAGAGGTTCCCTAGGGCTGCTTGTGGAAGAGGTTCCCTAGGGCTGCTTGTGGAAGAGGTTCCCTAGGGCTGCTTGTGGAGTCACCGTACAACCAGAATTGTTTCCCTCACTTGGCTCAGTAATTTAGATGGTGTATTGCGTGAACTGAGCAGTGAGAGGACTAGGGGGTCTATATATAGTCCTACATCCCATCAATGTAGGTAACCGACTACCTAATGCTGACCAAAGACTAGTACTTAGTCAGCCTAAATAGTCTGCACCACATAAAACACTTAATTTATTATTATTGATAATAATCCTAATAATAATAACATAAGAAAAACGTTACACTGACTACATGCCTCCTGTGCAATAGAGAAAGATAATATATTTTTCATTTGTTCGTCGATTGGGATTATGCAGGTCTTGCTAGAACTATCTCAGGGTTCAGACATCATTAGGTTCATGCGACAGTTTCCATGGGTGGATTAACAATATGGCAGCCACTCTAACAACCAACCAGATGTGCATTATTTACATGGGTGAATGAAAAGGCCAACTGCCCCGCTTGCACCAATGCGATTCTAAGAAGGAATTGCCGATCCCCAAAGGCCCCATAAGAAATGTTATTAAGGGCTGTAGAGACGGGACAGAAAAGGATTGGAAGCTTTCGTTGCAACATATATATATCTTTAGAGAGCAGAATCAAGTTGCTCACAATTTGACCAAGAAGACTTACCAAGGGAATACCAGGTCTATTCCATGGGAAGGACCCCGCCAGATATCTTAAGAGCATCCCTATCAAGAGTTATTATGTGAGATATTGCAGAGAAAGTGCCACATGGGAGGAGAGAGAGGGAGGGATCATCTGTAATGGCATGTTTGGTTGGATGGAAAACCAACTCCATGGAAAAAGTTTTCCAAAAAGTTGAGGAAAATAGATTATTCTCTTGTTTGGTGGGATAGAAAATGGTTTCCATGGAATTCCACTTCCCAAAAGTTAAGGAAAAGTAATTCTTTGGTAGGAGTATGTATTTTGTTTTCCATGGAGGGTGGGAAGAAAATATTAAGGCTTGGACTATTTTACCCTCAACAAAAGTTATTAATTACATATGTATATATATTATCACTATTATTACTAAGGGCATTTTGGTCTTTATATTCATAATTACCCTTCCAAATTCAACCAAACAATGGAATTCATATTCCCAGTAATTTCTTTTCCACCAACCAAACAGTGAAATTTGTTTTCCTGGTAATTTGAATTCCATTTCCTTAAAATCTTTTCCAGCGAACCAAACGGACTGTAAATGTTGGGTTTTTTTCCGAAAATGGGACATGCATGTTTTTAAACTCATCCGCACAATTTGTGCGTGGAAAGCACAAATGTGCCTGCACGCCCCTGCTGGGCGCGCTGACAACAATATTTTTTTTTTTTGTTATTTCAGATTTGTTTTTTAATTTTTTTCATCTCCTCCCATTTTCTTTTTCCTAATTACACTTACAAAAATTCTTAAAAAATTGAGAAAAAAACTCGGATGCTCTAAGAGTGCTCAGCATAGGGTGTTGTTTTTGTCAACACAAGCTTAGTCCTCCTCTAGGTCCAAAAAAATAGCAATATCATGATCTTTCTCTTTAGATATTTTGCTTTTAGCAATTAAAGTATCACTTGATGAGGGGGGAACTAACCCCCTAGCAAAGGTTCATGCTTTGTGCTTAACTATATGAATTTCTTAAATAAAATTGAAAATGAGTCATAGTCCTAGGAGTGTTTGGTAGGATGAAATTGTAATTTTATTTTTATCAAAACTCCATGAAATTACAATTCGATGGTTTGATTGGAGGGAATTGCGATTCTACGGAATTGTAACTCCCTTCAACCATAGAATTGCAATTTTGAGGGGAATTATAATTTCAAGTTAAATTACTATTTTGCCTTGTTATTATTACTAGTAAATTACTTGTGCGAACGAATAAATTTTTTTTATTATATATTTAAATAATAAAATTAAGGAATAAACTACCAATAAGTCACGGAAAAACAAAGCAATTAAGCCATTAACTTTTCGGCACCAGCAAACATTTCCAACCACTGGTACCAATTTTCGGCGACCATTTCTGGTCTCCTATTCCGGCGAGGGCGACCAGAAACGGTCGCCTTCGTCTTCAATTATAATTTTGTTTAGTCTCAATATTTAATTCGTAAAATAAAAAAAAAACATGATTTTAACAGAGTCATGTAAGAAAAATAGGGACGATGTGCCACAATTAAAAATGAAAAATTTGGCAAAGAATGTTATCCAATCTCTATTTTGGTAATTTTGCATATGAAATATCATTTTGACAATATTATAAAGAATAAATTCAATAAAGGTAATAAAATTTTAAAATATCCATCTACTAAATAAAATTTAATAGTTTTATTGTTCTAGAAATTAAAAATGTTAACTTTTTTTTTTTTGAATATTATTGAGTCTGTTACAGTGTAGTATCTGTTCATACATACTTTTCTCAACCTACCAAAGAGCCAACGCTCACCCCTCACTTGGGAAGGCCACAACTATACTGCTTGACCACAAGGTCTTTACAAAAAATGTTAAAACTTTTTAAGAGTCAATAATGTATATTACCATGATGAATTTTTTTTTTTTTTTGAATACTACTGACTCTATTACAATGCAGTATCTGTTCATAACTACTTTCTCAACCTATTGAAGCACAAGAGTCAATATTGACTCCACTAAGGCTCAAACCCACCACCTCCCGTATAAAGGGAAGGGTTTGATGCCACTGGACCACAAGGTTAAGAACTAAAATGATTAATAATAAATAATTGACAGACTAAAATTATATTTTTCCAAAAAATAAACATTCAATATATTTCATATTTTACTTTTAGAGTCATTTCCATTTTTAGTCCTACTGTTATTGGGGCATTGTCAATTTTAGTCCACTTCATTAAGTTTTGCCAATGCAGCAAGTCTTATTTAATCCTTGCCACTTTTAGTCCACTATTAAAATTTTCGTCAAATGGTCATCCAAAACAGGAGTATTTTTGGTCTTTTCATGCTTTGGTCATCTCTTTGACCCTTTGCAGTGGTATTCCTTACACATTTTCATCCAATGAAAAGGTCCCACAAAAGCCATGTGAGTCACATTACAAACCCATGGCTTTCGATGAAAATGTATAAGTAAAACCACTGCAAATGGTAAACGAGATTATCAAAGCATAAAAAGACCAAAATACCTATATTTTGAACAATTATTTGACAAAAATTTTAAAGTAGACTAAAAATGGTAAGGACTAAATAAGATTGGGCTCAAAAAATTAATGACTCTTACTTTTACCTCGACAAATTTGCACTAAATCAGGATTATATGACTTTGTGTAGCCAATTCTTATCTTCAATTGTGATTGTGGGCCGGTACGGCAGCGCTGGTGCTCCGTCGGGTAAATGTAGGTGGTGACGGCGCGTGAGAAGCACTTCTTGACAACCAACAATGGAAGCTCTTGGCCTTGGCTATGGACTCCCACACCTTTCTCTTCTCAGAAGCTATCCTCGGCGACAGCAACAAAGGTCGCGGCTCTCTAGTTCAGCCAGTTGCGTCGCACTTTTAGCGCCAAGGTTTTCTCCCTTGTCCGGAGCTTCAATCGCAAAGGTCTTTCTTTGTCTTGTGTTTAGTTGAGCGTTGAGTTCAATATGCGTTTCAACTGTTTGTGTGCGGTCTTTGCTGAAATGGTTATTTTTCTCATTTTGTAGTTTCAACACAAAATTGGAGTAAAAATGCTAGAGTTGAAGCAAATAGAAGAAATTGCTGCTGCTAGAAAAAGAGGGGATGCTCTGGTACATTTCTTGTTGAATGGCACTTCTCTTGAAAATCTCTTTGACATATTCGTTTATGAGATAATGCTTTTATGTGATTGTGGATATTGAAAAATTCCCCTTTCTTCTCTCAAAAGAAGAACAAATGTACTTGTTTCATCATAATTCATAAAAACTGCCACTGAATATTGTTGAGATTAACAAGAAAGGGCCAAGTCCAGTACATGCCTCTCGAAAATGTGATGGTGGTATAAGGAAATAAAGTTGGCATTCTCTACTAGCTATAGCTTTTGGCGTAGTGGTGTTAGAGCCAGGTTAGGCAGAGGCCAGTAGCGGGCCAATTGGTGGCTAGAGGATTGTTGGGCAGAGGTCGGTAAAGGGCCAAGTCCTACACCCTGCCTCTCGAAAATGTGATGGCGGTTTAAGGAAATAAATTTGCACTTTCGCTAGTAGCTTTAGCTTTTGGCGTAATGGTAAGCTCCTAACAAATATAGTATATTTGAGTGAGCCTGAGGGTTATGGGCATCAATCTGCCATTGACTAAGCACATAATGAAATCTTTGAGCTTAACAGGGGCAGCCTAGGAGAAACCTTGAGGTACTAAACTGGTTAGGAAAGCTCTATAGCTAAACATCTCTTACCTGTCTAATACCCAAACTATAACCTGAGGAAATATATGGAAATGATTCGTGTGTGAAGAAATGATCTCTCTGCCTTTTATATTATGTAGAAAAAGAAAATTCCAATGAATAGGATTTCAGTATGATGATAGAGTAAAAAGATGAAGGTGATTTGAGCTAGTTCACAGAGGTAACACTACAACTATTTTTTTGTCCAAGAAAAATTCCTCACCGGGTTACCATGTGTATCCTTATAAATGCAAAAAGCTGTCTGCACTGAACCTTAATCTCTACACAATACGGGTCACGTCTATAAATAAAATCACATGTTGAAATCTAGACATTTTGCAAGCTCTTCTGTAGATCTGTGTCACTGTATGCTGTATGCCTGTAGCTGTTGTTTTGTTAAAATATCTTTATCGTGTTACTGCTTCAGTGCTTGTTTTCAGACTTTTGAGCATTTTATCTCTGGGTTTTGTTTGTATAAACAATTATAAAATGAACAAATGGAAAAGGACCCCAATGTGCCTCACTTATCACCTTCTATCTTCATGCTATCTTCCGAATTGTCATGATTTTAAATACTGTTTGCAGGCATGTGTGAATGGCTCCTCAACATCCTCTATTTTTCTTCATTTTCTCCTAAAAGAAGAAGAAGATGAAGATGAAGATGAAGAAGAAGAGGAAGAAGAAAAGGAGGAAGAAGAGGAGGAAGAGGAAGAAGAAAGGTTAACCTCAAAAATAAATGACCCAATTATGAATTTCTTCAAGACACGGGTAGAGAATCCTGACTCAGTTCCTGATGTGGATCGTCATGGCAAGTTCTCTCTCAGTAAGAACCGCAAAACCTCTTGGCACCTTTCTCCAAGCATTGGTTCAACTATAGAAAATGAAGAAAAAGGAGGAGGAGGAGAAAAAGAAGAAGAAGATGACGATGATGTTGATTATGAAATTGAGAAACTCCAAACTGGCCTTCCTATTACAAAAGTTGAGGGAGTTGTTGGTGAAATTCTGGAAAAGGCTAGGAGTTTACCGGAAAATGTGACATTAGGGGAAGTTTTAAGGGAGTTTGAAGGAAGGATTGGGGAGAAGGAGTGCGTGGAGGTGTTGGGGCTTCTGGGAGAAGAGGGTCTGCTCAAGGGCTGCCTATACTTTTTTGAATGGATGCAGTTGAATGAGCCTTCACTCCTTACACCTCGGGCATGTACAGTTCTGTTTCCAATACTTGGGAGGGCTGGGATGGGCAACGAGTTAATACTTCTATTCAGAAGCTTGCCTAATCACAAGCCCTTCAGGAATGTTCATATTTATAATGCTGCTATTTCCGGGCTTTTGAGCTCTCGTCGGTAATATTTCTATTCCATTTCTGCTGTGCACTATATCATGCGATTAACTTAGGCAAAATCCCATTATTTTTTATTTAGTTTTCTTAGTGATATTTTTGCTTCATTTACTAATTTATCTACATTTTATTTAAACAAAAACTTTGCATTTGTGGAATGCAAGTAACATCAGCACTCAGCTGAGCAGTTTCTTGCATATGGCATTTTAACCTAGTGACTTATAGTTAGACCATCCTTAGAAACTGAGTTGGACTTTCTCTTGTTTTAATCATAGGTACAATGATGCCTGGGGAGTCTATGAGATGATGCAAACGAATAATGTTCAACCGGATCGTGTGACCTGTTCCATACTTATTACAGTAATGAGGAAAATGGGAAGCACTGCCAAGGAAGCCTGGCAGATCTTTGAGAAAATGAATAAGAAAGGGGCCATGTGGAGTCTTGAAGCCGTAGGTGCTTTGGTTAAATCATTTTGTGATGAGGGGCTTAAGAGGGAAGCCCTAATTATCCAATCTGAAATGGAGAAAAGGGGGATTTCTTCAAATGCTATTGTATATAATACTATAATGGATGCTTATAGTAAATCAAACCAAATTGAAGAAGCTGAGGGCCTGTTGGCTGAGATGAAGATGAAAGGAATATCACCCACATCAGCCACTTATAACATTTTAATGGATGCATATAGCAGAAGGATGCAGCCTGATGTAGTTGAGAAGCTACTAGAAGAGATGGAAAATACCGGGTTGGAGCCAAATGTAAAATCCTATACGTGCCTCATTAGTGCATATGGCAGGCAGAAGAAGATGGGTGACCGGGCTGCTGATGCTTTCTTGAGAATGAAAAAGGTTGGTATAAAACCAAATTCTCATTCATATGCAGCTCTTATTCATGCTTATTCAGTCAGTGGGTGGCATGAGAAGGCTTATATTGCTTTTAAGAATATGCTAAGGGAAGGAATAAAACCCTCAATACAAGCTTACACTGCTTTGCTTGATGCATTTCGGCGTTCGGGTGACACAGAAGCACTAATGGAAATTTGGAAAATGATGATCAAAGATAAAATTCAAGGGACTAGGGTAACTTTCAATACTCTTCTCGATGGATTTGCTAAACAAGGTCACTATGTTGAAGCAAGAGATGTTATATGTGAGTTCGGAAGGGTTGGGTTGCAACCAACAGTTATGACATATAATATGTTGATGAATGCATATGCACGGGGAGGGCAAGAATCGAAGTTGCCACAGCTTCTGGAAGAAATGGCAGCACATAACCTAAAACCTGATTCGGTTACCTATGCCACAATGATATATGCCTATATCCGCGTTCGAGATTTCAAGAGAGCATTTTATTATCACAAGAAGATGGTTCAAAGTGGGGAAGTTCCTGATGCCAAATTATATCAGAAGCTCCGAGCAATATTGGATGAAAAAGCTTCGTTTAAGAACAGGAAGGATAGGAGTGCTTTGAAGGGCATTATTAAAAGCAGCATGGGTGTACTGAAGCAGAAGAAAAGGAAAAAAGACGAGTTCTGGAAATATAAAAAGAATCGAACAAGAACTGATCAAACAGCTCAATATCAACGGAAAATGTTCTGATTGGCTTCCTTCTTCCATATCGGGGTAATCCCTTTTCAGTTGCGCTTGATGGATATATTGTTTCATATATAATACTTATATGCTACTAAAGTACTAATGGGGTATAAAAAGAAATATCAGCATGTTGACAAGGAGGGTGGGGAGGTTCTGAAATTCTTTCCAAGTGGAACTGCTGACAAGAGCCAAGAAGTGGTTGGATGTAATTGCTCCTATTAGCTTGCAGCCATTCATTGATAAAGGATTTCTTGTAAGATTTTCCTTTATGTTTGTGGTCGCATCATTTCTCACATGGGTGTTTAGTCACCTTAACCTAAAAGGCAAGAGGGTGGCCAAGTATCATGTATATGGTTCCAAGTTCATAGGAGTAATTATTAATTATGAAGTCCCTAGAACTCTAGAAGGCTAGAATTTCTGCTCTAATCGCTCCATGTACATGTTTGTTAAACGTATTTTTGTGTTATCAATGTAATCTATGCCAAAAGAAAAGGTTAATAGAGTTGTTTTGGAATGGACTTAATTCCAATTTTGCTTCTTGGCTATTGCATTTTCACTTTTGATTCTTGAGTTTATTATTAATCAAACTTTATTCTTCATTATTAAAGATGTCATTTGTAGTTTTCAATTATTAAAAGTGGTATATCTTTGTAGGTTTGAGTGGCATCCGGTTGCACCCCCTATGTGGAAGGGGGTGGATTCGAGCCTCAGTGGAGGCGCTGCTGTCTCTTTGTGTTTTAGTTGGTTGAGAAAGTAGTTTATGAACAGATACTACATTGTAACTGAGTCAGTAGCACTAAAAAAAAATATGGTATATCTGGAGCTATTGGTTCTGGACCCAAGCGTGGTTAGGTTAGGGAGTCATGGGCTAATTACATTGGTTAAATAATTTGAGTCTATGACCAAAGTTTTGTGGCCTAAATTGGATTGAAAAATACAATTTGGAGGGGCAAAGTGTAAAGATTGAAGGGTGAGGTGTGAACTCAGATGTTGGCCAGTTGCCCCCAACCTTGATTGCTTGTACGGGCAAGGGTGTAGGGATGGCAATGGGGTGGGGCGGGGTATATCTCCGACCCCGCAAACGCATTCCCAACCCACTCTCTGCACTCACATCCGCACGGGTAATAAAATTTTTACCCTATTCTCGCTTCGGCGGAAATTTTGCGGGTGCAGGTAATTCTCAACTCGCAATCGTTATATCATGGACCAGGATCCATAGTCGTTCGAAACGATGTCGTTTCGATATTAGTGGACGCGGACGCGTATGGCTTGGGAATTCATTGTCTATAATACACAAAATCCTTGTCTAGAATGCACAGAATGATTTAAGGGAATACACAGAATATTGACACAATTACACAGAAATCATCCTCATAACATCCGAATACACAAAACACGTCACAACCTATGTTTAAGTACCCCTAACATGAATACACAGAATTGTAGTCTACAATACGCATAATGCTTTCAAAGAATACAAAGAATATGAAAACACCAAATACACATACACATCACCCATGTATTTAAGTACCACTAACATGAATATACAGAATCTTTGTCTAGAATACACAAAATGACTCGAGGGAATACACAGAATATTGATACAACTACACAAAAATCATCCTCCTAACATTCGAATACACAAAACACGTCACAACTACCCCTAACATGAATACACAGAATCATAGTCTACAATACACAGAATGTTTTCAAAGAATACACAGACCGGTCGAAACGCGAAACGTGATTTCCAAAAAAATAAACCATTAATTAAAATAACCAAAGCGACGTCGTTTTGGTACGGGGTGCACAATGCATTGTGCACCCTGGTCCACGATATAAATTGCCCCCCAACCCGCAACTCTAATCAATAACGTTACACTTAAATCAAATAAAAATATTATAACTACAATTTAATTATAGCATGAATTTTTTCTGTAATTTTGAACATAACTCTAAAATTTTATAAGAGCCAATAATGTTAGTCCTTAATTGAAACTAAAATTGTGTCGGTAGTATAAGTTGTATTAAGTGTTTGCTCATTGTGTTATATGTGATATTCTTTTTCACAAACAAAAAACTAGGATAATGAATCCCCGAGGCACTAGCCCATAAAAAAGTTTAATTCATTATGCATTTTTTTTATTATTAAAGATACATAAACTTATATAATAAGTGAATACTAATAACACAAGTATTTTATATATATATATATATATATATATATATATATATATATATATATATATATATATAGGGTCCGGATCAGGTTAGGACTTAGCCTTAGGTGAGGACGTGAAGACTAATCCAGAGCATCCATTTGATTTGATCCAAAGGCTACGATTACCACTCCTAATAAAAGGCGTTCACTAACAATTAATGCCACGAGGGCATTAATGTAAACTGAATGAAATCCCATCTGCATGGGATTAACTCCCCGTTTAATTAGATATTAGACAGACACCCACGCAGAATCACATCATACAACCAGCAAAGAAAACCTTGTATTCAAATCTACAATTTTGGCGACGTGCCCAGCCAAGTTATATATACGATGCAAATAGGTATGTTTTCTTCCATGATTAAGCGTGATACTAATGAATATCATGCTGGTTTATTCAATCATAAATTCAATACGATGCATAATAACCATTGGAGGGCTGTGATGGCTAGTGCTTTCCCAGATTGCGCATAACTAGAGATTAGGTTGAATGTCTAGGATTTTGAAACCCATATGGGCTATGTTGTGCAATTCCGTTATTGGTATTGTGCAACGTCATAGGTCATATAAAGCAACATAGTAGTGGGGACCGTGCAACTACAACTGATACACGAGGAAAAACGGCCAGACCTTTTAAAAATACCAAACTCATATTCAAACATAGACACCAACCATGGGATAACACGCTAAGGGTTTATGCACTTTTACATATGAAAAATATAGAGTACTTTGATATAGACATCCAAAATATGAAGGAAAAGATGAATTCAACGGCGACGGTGCCAATAGGAGTCGATTCCACCATGTTCAACAACTTATTGCACCAATGCCCTTCAATTCTATGCGCCTCGATTGGAACGAATACACAAACACTGGGAAACTTGAAGGATCAAAGCCAAATCGTGTTTGCCGCAAATGTAATCAGTTAGGATGGCATGACAGTCGTAATTGCCCAAATGTGAAATGGCTACAAAAATTCGGAATGTTTGCTTTCGTAATTGTTAGGGCTACTGCAATTTTTTTTCCAAAGCTCTAGAATGTCAGCTAAAGAAATGGGTTTGGCAATAGTGATTTTATTAGTAAACTTTGTAACGTTTGATCTTCGGATGGTTTTTCCATAGCTGATTTTAAAACTAAAATTCTATTCGTAAAAATATTTTCCACCAGTCACACCAATCGTGCTCCACAATTCTAGATTTAGTGCATCACTCACTACCATGGTGTGCAGTAGCATAGAGCGGTCTGTGCACTAAGAAAATAATTATTTGCCCACAAACTCAATAAACGGAGTAACAAAAAAATCATCAATATCACCACCCCTGCAAGCCCTGACATCCAGAGCATCTAACTAAGGTTATCTAAAGGCTATGATTGTCTTTCTTAAAGAATCCGTAATCATATCAATAATTCACCAACACTATTGCCTTTCTAGCATTCTATTTTTATTATGATGTTGATGAACAACAGTAGTTAAATCGAGTATTCTGGGCGAACATAACGGCACGCCATAGTTACGCTTATTTTGGGGATGTAGTCTCATTTGATGCTACATACCGTACGAACAGGTGCGTGCATTCCTATTACTAATACTGTGCAATACAGGATTATATAACGAGCAACATGCTATAGTTAGAATGAGATTATCAGCATAGATGAATTTGAAGTGAAGTGGAAGGGTTTAATAGAAGACTATGGGTTAGTGGAGTCAAACTGGTTTCGCCAAATGTTTGAGTTGCGCTCATTTTGGATCCCCGCTTATTTTAGGGATATGGATATGGGTGGATTAATTCGGACCACGCCCCGTTCAAAAGCAGAGAACAACATGTTTGGACGATTCTTCAGCCACCACTCAAGCTTAGTTGAGTTCTTAATGCATTTTGGGAGTGCAATCGACGCACAACGATATGAAGAAGCTAAGTTAAATGCAGAATGTGAAGGACACTTCTCCAAGTTCAAAACCCCTCTACTGATAGAGCGTCATGCTGCTTTAGAATACACGGTATCCATATTTCATGCAGTGTGATTTCTATAGCAAAAAATGGGCAAACATATTATATTGCTACGAGATTAAAAGACATGATTAAACAAATTTGGAATATTATCTCCTGCAATGTTATTCATCACACTCAATTATTTCACAAAACATTGGGAATCATGCCTAAAAGATTGACCTATCAATTTTTTTTTAAAATTGGATGTTTGTAATGGTTGTTTCTGAATAGGGTTCGACTTAGCACGTTAAAAGACTCTTAATCAATCATACAAAAATACCCCACACATCAACATTAAAAAAGCATAGCTAACTGTGCAGCGCCGAACCACATCCAGTGCAACCACCCCCTATTAATGTGCAATGTAGTAGGACGAGAAGTGCCTATCAAACCTAGATTAACCACCATTACTGTGAATTCCGGAAACCCAACTAAGCAACAGTTCGTTCTAGCCTTCCAGGAGAAAGGCAACAAACACGGAACTCATTAATAACTAGCCCAATAGTTTTTTTTTTTGGTGGGGATAACTAGCCCAATAGTGCATATAAGCACTAGAATATTCTAGGAGAAAGGGAATAAATCTGGAACCCAATAGACAAGCATTTCTTATTGTGAAAATATAGGCTTTAATAAAGTTAAACAGATCGGAATTTAAAAAGAGATATGAAACTCCAATGGCAGCCTTTAAGTAAAAGCATATGTGCTTATAACTTCCTCATATATATACTATGATCACTATGAAAAAATAACAAAATTCGTCCTTTTTTTTTTATGAACAAAATTACATATCGGACAAGGTCAATGCAATAGTATTACCCAATTATATTTACTTCGTCAATTGTACCCTGCCACACACCCTATTGCTAAAGTGGAGGCCTTCCAATAGACAAAAAACACAAAACTAGCACAACATAAAGCCAAAAAAACAAACGGTGCACTATACAAGTAAAAAACCACCAACTACCTAAAGTTTATAAACACTGCACACCCAAAAAAAAGACATTCTCGTGCACAACTCTTCTTTGTCGAGCATTTAGAGACTTGATAACATTGTACAGTACTTTAACAGATCCTCGAGTTTGAACAGTTGGAAACATACCATCCTCCTCTAGCGTGAGTTCTAACTCAGGACTGGCTTCCCTTTGTTCCTCCTTGTAGTTACGTGGCCTGCCGACAAACTCCGAAGGAGGATCAACAAAGTCATCATCGCTGCCAGCACCCCCCTACTAGTCCCAACATCCTGGACCTTCCGCTTCTTATGGCCTGTAATGAGACCAAACACACCATAGTAACTAATTGTCAAAGATACATGCACGCATACCCCACTAACACAAATGTAATGCACCAAACTGTCCATAATGCAATTTATAAACAGAACACAATGCACAATAACTAAGCACATAACGAACAAGATAAGACACTAAAGTGTACCAGAACAAATGCCGAAAACAAACCCAGGGAGAATGACTTGCATGAAGCACGAACCTGCCAGGAATGCATAACATAATAAACACGAATGCACAACATAATAAACAAGAATGCACAACAATGAACTTACTCATGAAAAAGATTGACTAGTGAAGTGCACAAAAACAAATCAAGGTAACAAAAACTCATGCAAAGGATACACCAATACACAGAAAAATAAAAACAATTCCAAACATATAAATTTTTCTTATATGCTGATTTCTTATATTCGATTCTGATCGGCAGGATTCTTACTACCATAATTTGACACCTGAGGAACTAACAACAGTACATGAATACAACTTTGATCATCCTGGTTATATAGTAGACACTACTTTTTAGTTTTTCTCTTTCCTCTTTTCTTTTCTTTATTGATACTTTATATTTTAATTTTTATTTAATCCTTCTGTACAGATGCATTTGAGACTGAGCAATTACTGACTGTCATGGATAATCTAAAGCATGGGCAAGCAGTACATATCCCAAATTATGACCTCAAGTGTTACAAAAACAATGGATGCATGGTTGCTTAAGAATGCATCAAATTATGTTATTTTTGTCGTATATTTTCTTACATACATATAATGTTGCTTTACTACCCTTTATCCCTTTGCCATCCCGATTTAGACTTTGAAAAGCAAACATGCTGGTGCCCATAATTATGATACATACCCCTGCTTAGTGACTAAACTACTTGGTGACACAAGCAAAATCTCAAACTTGCTACCTTACTGGGTGAAGCAATGCTTTGCCTCCAACCCTCCATTAGGAGTAAAAACTAATAAATATGTTATTTTCTTCTTCTTTTTTGATTCTCTAATTAATTTCCCACTTTCTTATACAACATTTGCCAAGTAAATCCTTTAGATGTCATGATTTTATCATTTTATCATACAAATGAAAACAATTCCAAAAACAGCAACGCCCACCACTCAGGCCATTTAAATATTTAAAAACCAACAACATAAACACCTTGGATAAAGGGACCCATACCCACTACCTATGAAGACCCCAGCTGACCCCACCCCCATCCTCAGTACTACTAACTATTTCCAAATTTTACCCCTATTTAGTCATTGCTAATTTCCCAGAATTTTTAAACCCAAATCGAAATCAACACCATTAGAAAATGACATGTGATTTTAGTGAAATTGCAACAAGGCCCTACGCCATCACCCACTAACCAGTGGCATATTGAAAGATAGAATAACTCTAAAATCATCCAAGAACAAACCCAAAGAAAACCGAATGGTTACAGTGTAACAGCAGTATAAACAACAAAGACTAACACGACTGTGCAAATCAACACAAGACTAGGGCTTAGAGATGTGATGCAAATACACCAATTGAACAAGTATGAGAGTCCATTACGACATCAAATCAGCACAAAACACACAGAATGCACCAAAATCGACTACAATAACGCAAGGCCCGAAACCCTAGAAAGAACACGAAAGGGGGACGGACAATATACCTCTGGTCTCTGATTGTTTCTCCCGTCGACGAGTTTTTGGACGGCGCTCCTCGTCGCCGGCCATGTAGTTGAAATTTTGAACCAAAGCCAAGAACTGAATGGAGGAGTAGTGCACCGACCAAAAATGATGAAGAAACACATCAGCAGCGACAATGGAGTTTTTTTCCCGCTGGAGAAGATCGAAAATAGTGATTACTTTTAAAACTTTGAACGTAACAATTAATTGGCAATAGCAAATGACGGAAACAACCCTCCCCAGCCAATAGTTAGTAAAAACCCGCTCGTTTAATTTTTTTAATAAAAAAACAAACAACTCAACCACAACCATTGGATTAATTAAATATAAGGCTTAGATTAGTCCACAACTCCTCACCTAACTATAGGTCCTCATTTGATCCTTATTCTATATATATATATATATATATATATAAAAGTACAGGTGCGGGACGGGAATACTTCCCCCGCACCTGTCCCATACCCGTGCGGGTATACAAAACTCCCCCTATCTCTGCACCCATTACCCAAATCGTGCGGGTATTTTAAAACCCATTGGGGCGAAGATGCGGGGAACCCATAAGGTGCGGGTAGAATTGCCATCAAGAGTGGCAAAGCAAGGTTGGGTAGTCGACGCTAGTGGCCAATTGACTGGCTTTTGGGTGGGGCGTCAATTTGGCCTCACCTATCAGTTAGTCGATCGATTGACTGGTGTCGATAACCAGCTGACTAGTTTTTGGACGGGGCAACAATCTAACCCTTGCCCATCCGTTAGTCGCTTAGCTAACTGACTAGCTTGATCAGCCAGTTCTTTAGCCTATTGGTTTGCAACTTCTAATTACTAGCTTCATAGTGGAGTAGTGGATTAATTGACCCATAGGTTGGACCAATAGATTGGTTCTTTAAGTTTGTATTAATTTTTTATTTTATTTATTCCATTTGCAACCCATTTACAATATTTTAGTGGCAAATTATACTGTAATATTACAAGTATACAGAGTATGCTTCAGGCAAATTATACTGTGCACCACGGTGCACATAGCAATGTGCACCACGTACCTAAACGACGTCGTTTTGAGCATTGTAAGCTAATCGTCGGTTTTTTTAGAAATCAGGTTTCCCGTTTCGACCGGTCTCTGTATTTATATTAATATTCTGTGTATTCCAGGCAATCATTCTGTGTATTCTAGGCAACCGTTATGTGTATTCTAGGCAACCGTTATGTGTATTCATGTTAGTAACACATGTTGTGATTTCATGTTTTTTTTTTTTTTTGAAAAACAAAGCATCAAACCTTATATTGAATCGTCAAAAAAACACGAAATACAATCCGGAGGGGAAACATCCCAGAAACCAAGGACAGAGGAAGAACCAGTCGCCTGCGCAAGCACATGAGCTACATGATTCGCTGACCTTCTGACATGGCGAACAACAACGTTCCCGATGTCAATAGCAAGTTCACGACATTGCTTAACTACCATACCAACATACGAAAAATCATGACCAACAGAATTAAAACTTGAGCAAAAATTTAAACAGTCAGACTCAAGTATAATATTATTAAAATTCCGAGTCTTGATCCAGGATAGAGCTTCCTTTGCCGCCATTGATTCAGCGGAGTATGGATCGGGCGGACAATTTAGGTGACCACTGTGAGCAGCAACAAAAGACCCATCATGACTCCTAATTATGGCTCCAAAACCCACTGACTCAGCATGAATAGCTGCGTCAATATTACATTTCAACATATTAGAGGGTGGTGGAGTCCATGCAATAATGGGTTGCACATGCTGTATCGTACTCCCTAATACTGGTGATGACGAGTAAACCTGTTGCCAAGAAATCACAAAAGAATAAGCCATGCTTCTCATTTCCTCCATAACAAGCTGCTTATCATTCCATACTATCTCATTGCGAGTCAGCCATAAAGCCCACATGCGAGCAGCCATAGTAACAGCTAACAAAGGGGTTGGCGCATTAAGAACTTTACTTACAAAATCTGGCAGTGGGCTGCCATCATATAATTCGAATCCAGACCAAAGCTGAGCAGCAGCAGAGCAATCACAGAAAATATGATTAATGGTTTCAGGCGCTGAGGAATATAGAGGACAAACACCATTAGCACCCACTCCCCTTGAACGTAAAACTTCACAAACAGGTAGTATATTTTTAAGGCAACGCCATAAGAAATTACGCACCTTAGGGGGGACTTTGCAGCTCCATAATTTCCTCCAATCCATAAATCCGAACCCAGCGTCTGTGATCGGAGCATTACGCGTCAATGACTGATACCCAAGTCTGACCGTGTATGCCCCTTTCAAATCATCTTTCCAGTACCAACTATTAGGATGCAGCGGCGAAACCGGAGTGTTGATAATTCTGTGGATGTCCTGATCGCTAAAAATATCACGGAGTAAATCCAAATCCCACTCCCCATTACTGTCCAGCAGATTATGGACCTGTGCATGTTGCAACTCAGAGATACATGCAGATCTCACATAGGGATCGATCTTATCAAATAACCACGGGCAATCCCAAACTGGAGTATTCCTCCCATCGCCGATTCGCCGAGCAATACCTCCCCTAATAAGCTCTTGACTGGACAAAATACTACGCCAAATATAACTTGGGTTGTTTCCAAGTGTAGCTGTTAAGAAGTTCCCAGTAGGATAATATCTGGCTTTTAGAAGCTTGCTGACCATCGAGTCTTGATTGACCAATAAACGCCAGCCCTGCTTTGCGAGAAGTGCAATATTAAAATCGCGGATCCGCTTAAAGCCCATACCTCCTTTTGATTTAGGAACCGCCAACTTAGACCAACTCAGCCAATGCATGCCTCTTGACTCTCCTTTCCCTTTGCTCCACCAAAACCGGTTCATCAATTTCTCAATGGAATCACATACGCTGTTAGGGAGAAGAAAAACCGACATAGTGAACACCGGCATTGATTGTGCAACTGCTTTCAATAAGACTTCCTTTCCGGCCTTATTCAAAAATCTCTGCTGCCATGAGGTGATACGATCTCGCACTCGTTGCTCAACATACCGGAAGACCGCAGTTTTGTTACGACCCAAGAAAGACGGGAGACCCAGATAACGACCGAAGTCACTAGTCTGTCGAACTCCAAAAACACCCGCCACATGTAAGCACGCATTCTGCACAGTGTTTGTACTGAAGGTGATACTTGACTTGTCGTAATTCACCATCTGGCATGAAGCCTTACTGTAGAGATCTAGACATCTTTTAACCTCTTGAGCTTCGCCATCCATAGCCTTAAAAAATAGGAGACTATCATCCGCGAAAAAGAGGTGAGACACAGGAGGTGCACCCCTAGCCACTCTCACACCATGAATTAACTAATAATTATTATGTTAATTAAGCTAATAAATACATGTATATTAGTATAATTATAATTATACAATGGTGTCTAGTCATTAATATTACTCTCAAAATGGACTAATCAAATATATGCGCCCATGGCTTAATGGATAAGGCGCTTGACTTCTAATCAAGCGATTGTGGGTTCGAGTCCCACTGGGCGTGTATTTTAAATAATTGTTATGCCGCGATGCACGGAATGGGTTTGTTATAATATATTTGGATCGATAAATTATTTTATATAGGGAAATTGAAGATATGTATGGGTTTGTTATAATATATTTGGATCGATTATGTTTTCTGATGCGTGTATTTTCTTAAAAATTAAGGTACATTACTAAAAGTATAATCTATCTACTATACTAATAAGAGCCAAAGAGAGTTAGGCCTAAAATGGGTAGAAAAAATGGCGGTAATCAAATGGATGGTTCAAATGAATTATTTAATCAAATAGATGGCTAAGATAATTCTGATTAATATTATTCATAGAGATTACCTAATTTAACCTTACTTTTATGATTTTCCGTTAAGTTTTCCGTTAAATATTCTCTTCTCTGTTAATATTCCGTTAACTTTTAACTAACCCATTAATTTCTATAAGAAAGGTCTTAGGTTCGAACCTCATCTCAATCAAATTTGACATAATTAAGTTTTTCACTTTATTTTACTCTTATTAAATTAAATAAATTAGTAGCTACAACAAAAAATGATACATATGTATTTCTTTAATTTAGAATTATGTGTCTACAATATTTTTATTTGAAAAACTTATTCATTATCAAAAAAGTAAATTAAATAAGAGAAATAATTTCATTAGTTATATTGTCTTTATTTTCTCTCATGCAAATATTCTTTAATTCATTACATTGTCCATTATCTTATTTTTACAATATCTTGTAATTAAATATCAAAGTTATAGTACAAAATAATGTTATATATTTATTTACCAAATATTTTATTAATACTATGAAAAAAAATTGAATAATTTGAAGCTAATTCTATTAACTACTTGGGATTGGTTGACAAAGAGAGTACTCAAATAGTCTAACAAATTGAAACGAATCACTCTATTTTACTCTTATTGAATTAAATAAATTAGTAGTTACACCAAAAAATGATACATATGTATTTCTTTAATTCCATGAAAAAAATAAAAAAAAGAATAGTTTGAAACCAATCATATTAACTACTTGGGGATTGTTGACAATGAAAGTACTCAAATAACCCATTACCCAGCAAATTGAAGCGAGAAATTACCTTTTAATATCTTTGGAATACATAATATTTTAAGTTTTCAAATTTTTATTAATTTATTTAATCTTTTTTCTTAAACTAGGAATTTCTTTATCCACAATAACCCATTCAACAATAATGGTTGAACCAAATGAACCCCAAGCAGAGCACCTAAAGGAAAGTCCATAGCTCCTATATTGTAATCTCATTGCATGACGTTGTCATCTATGCTACCAACAATAACTGAATTGCAAATAACACACAACAAACAAAAAGGAAGAGAACAAATAGTAAAGATGAATTGAAGACAATGACAATGTTACTCAAAAGAGAATTAAGAACACTTTAAAAAAATTCAAATTAAAAGTAGTACGGAGTATTTATTTAGACTATCATTTTTAGACCAAATATTTAGACTATCGGTTTTACAACGTTGCAAACATTTATTTTAGTAATAATTATAATGAATTTTCTATATTATCTTAGATTCATATATATACTTTGAGTTAGATATTTAAATAAAAAAATTCGACATTCAATTACCCATGTATAAACTTCTCATATATAATCTTGCATTGATATACTTTCAAATATTTATTTAGATATAAACATTGGGCATTAACCCATTCGCGCTATGCGCGTATAAAACTTGTTGACTAATAATTATTATGATAACTAGTATTTTCACCCGTGCGATGCACAGAATGAATTTGTTATAATATATTAAGAATATTTGGATCGATATATAATTATATAAATTATAACATCAAATATTATATAGTGCAATTGAAGATATATTTTGGATCAACTATGTTTTCTGATGTTATCCTTGTTTGAATTCCAGCAAATAATTGCTTAATTAGTAGCTAATGTATATATGTACACATGCGGTGCTGGAGCTTTAGAGATTTTATATATCATTGTTTAAGATTTTTATAAATTGGGCAAATATGCCCGTTCTCTAGTAACTGAGTTATAGGAATCAATTGGTATTCTAACTCATATGTATGGAAGATATATTTTTGTCTAGATATATACTAATTTTTCCATCTTGGAAAAAAACATAATATCACCGGTTGCATTTACACATTATTGAAAACCTCTTTGTAGACAACATTGGTAGTAGCAACACAATCATGTCTATCATCGTCTATAACTAATTAACACTTTTATGCTATCAGGATGGGTGACTCGGGACAAAGCCATGTACAATTGATGTGATTAAAAACTGATTTTTTTCAGCAATAACCCAACGTGGGTTAGTGTTCGACCCTGGCTTTTGTTGATAGTCATAGCATATGTAAGCATCAATGAGAATTATTTATGTTGGAACTTGAAGGGCAATCTCGTATCAGAAAGAGTGAGAGACATTCGAGGATAAGAACTTTGGTTCCTTCATGTGTCTCATTAACTATTTTTGCTTCAACAATGTGATCTGCCAATCTTGTGATGATGAGTCGCATACCTTTATAAAGACCAAGAGAATGGTCTATCTTCCGCAATAACATAACAGGTGCACCGACATTTAATTAAAGTCAATGAATGATTAAGAAAATCATACAATCTCAAACTATTTAAGAATTTAGGAGTGTGTACTGCTAATAGATTTCCATCGTCTGGTTCTCCCTTACACAACGAGTTACAACTTAAATATGTTCGTCCTTTTGCAATATTCATGTCACACATGTACTGATTAATTTGATCAACGACATCTAAAGTTGGCGAGCGGATCACTGACTTTCCAGCTGCGACTCATCAAACATGCCATATATTGAGTTTGAAATTTTAAAAAATCATTTTTAATGTAATCAAAGCATTGAGTCATAACAATATTGACACTGAAATTTTAATTTTATAATCTACATGTATATATTCTGTAATTTTTTCCATAAAATTAATTTTGATAGTCAAGCTGTAAAACATATTGATTTTACCAATAGGTTCGAACCCCATCTCAACATCTCGAATGCCTCATTTGTAGTCTCTTTCTTGAGTTTCTATTTGTTCAATAGGTTCCCCGGTAACATTTTAAAGGAATTAAATTGTTCCACGACAACGCTTAACTTATTCTCCCTTATTTCCTCAATTTCGAAGAGAATAAATAGTAAAGATGAAGACAATGACAATGTTACTCAAAAGAGAATTAAAAACACTTAGAAAACTTCAAATTAAAAGTAATATTTATTTAGACTATCATTTTTAGACCAAATATTTAGACTATCGATTTTACAAGGTTGCAAACATTTATTTTAGTAATAATTATAATGAATTTTCTATATTATCTTGGATCATATACTTTGAGTTAGATATTTAAATAAAAAAATTTGACATTCAATTACCCATGTATAAACTTCTCCTATATAATCTTGCATTGATATACTTTCAAATATTTATTTAAATATAAATATTGGGCATTAACTCATTCGCGCAATGCGCGTATAAAACTAGTTTACTAAATAAAAGGTAAATGAAATCAAATTCATGTACTTCATATTATATTACTATAATATAATATTTACATATATTATTACAATTAAAGATATAAGAATATATATGGTGGATGTAAGTGCATAGTAACAATAATTGAAAAAAATAACAAAAGTTATAACAATAGAGACATTTTTGTACAAAAAATTGTATAGTGCAACTTTTATAGCTTCTTTTTTTTTTTTTTTTAATACGCAACTTTTATAGCTTAATGTATAAAAAAAATGTAATAGAAACATAGACATAAATGAATGGTATCCGCCTTCATTTACAATTATTATATTTTTATTTTAGATAGATTTAGATAAAGCTTAAATATATATATTTCTTCCAAAAAACATATCACATACATACTAATACATGTACACGTAATTGGACTGAATGGTGTCACGGCAGGATAAGACATGGCCGCAAAAAGTCAAAATTCCGTTGCCGGGAATCGAACCCGGGTCTCTCGGCCAAGAGCCGAGTATCCTAACCAACTAGAGCTACAACGGATTGGTGTTAATTTGCTTTCGGTAATTATATTATATTTAAAACGCGAAAGATTGCATTTCATCAACCATGTTAATTTGCTGATTTAGAAACAATTTTGTAAAAGAATTTTCACCCCTATTGGTCTCTCAAAATTTTTTAATCAACCAAATTCAATCCAAAATATTTAAAAATTATCATTTTTAAATTTTTTTTCCGAAATTCACCACTTTTCACATGAAGTATGTAGGACGTTTGTAGCTAATTTTAGTTGATTCAAAAATTCAAAAGAAAACATAATCAAATTAATATTCGATAATTAAAAGCAAAAATATCACTATAATCAAAAGACTAAAAGTGGAATGAACCCAATGGAAAAATTACAAGTGTTGAATCAATTAAGCTATGGTTTAACCCAAAGGGGTAGTTTTAAGTGGCACGAGTTTCTTTGTGGGGACGAATTTTGGGATAATTCGGGTTCGATTTCTATAAGTGACAATTTTCCTTGGGCTAGTTCCTTCGCCTTTCGGAGCGAGTGAGGATTAGCCGGATGGACCCGAAACACATCATAGGTTTATACCAAAAAAATAAACTATAGTTTCTCACTAGTTTGAATATTGTTTAAAGGACATTTTTTTAGGTCTCATTTCTTATGGACAAAAAGGAATTAAAGTGGCTACTATAGAGTGTGGATGAAAGCTCTCTTAGCCATCTGCTTGCCTTAGCAACAATATCTATGGAGTTTATTACACAGTTTTTTAAAAGTCAACAAGGAAAGAGAGGGGGAGGAGAGATGAAACAAAGAAAAAGAAAAAAAAAATGAAAGGCTGACAACAGGCTCAGCAGCAGAGGAAGAAAACAGGAAAAAAAAAAAGAAAAAAGAAGCTATATTTATGCGCCTAGCGGCACGTGCATTCCACGCGCCAGCTAGGCACGCGGCAGGTGCGAGAAACACGCACCTGCCTTTGCTTTTTAATATTGTTCTCTTTTCATTTTGTCAGCAATGGAACTCACAATTAACCCTTTCTTGCAGAAGTTCAATTCACAAAATAATTCCTTCCCACATCAGTTAGTTGAGTTTTTAGTCTGAAAAAATCAAATATTAACTACAAATGGTGCCAAAGACCTTGTGGTTAAGCGGCACCCAGTGTACACTTTCATGTGGAAGGGAGTGAGTTTGAGCCTCAATGACAACATACTCTTTGTTCTTCAGTATGCTAGTACAGATGGCTGCTCTAGTAGAATTGTTAGTGGAAGACAAATGGCTTATTTTATAATGCTACAATTGCCATTGTTAATCACCTATTGTTTTATACTAATTGTCAACTAACATTTGGTTCAACCATAGAAATTAGAATGAATTTTAGAATAATTATTTTGACCTTTCTTTTTTTTTTTTTGTAAAATTAAAAATGAAATTGGATAAAATGTAAATGTCTGACTGTATTGAAAATGTTCAAACTAAATAAAATTGAAATTGGAATGAAATATTAATTTAATATTTATAATAGACTCAACAAACACTAAAAAAAATGTAGTAATTTTTATTGAGCTTTAAAACCACAAAATCTGAGAGCTAAACCCTGAGATTTAGAGGGGTATGTAGCATTATCCATTTCAATTCTATGAAAGGGGGTAGTTAAATTCTTTTGGAGATGAAATCAATGGTGTAACAGAGAGGGTTGGAATGCAAGATCATCGTGAAAGTACTAAAAGTAGACGGCCAATTGACAACTAAATTGGCGCAAGACCAAATCGGTTACGAAATTAATAGTTGAGGGCTTAATTGGGTAAAATTGATAGTCGATGATAAATTTGATAGTTGAGTTAATACTCAATATAGTCATCAACTATAGTGGTTTTACTTAATTTAGTCCTAAATAACTTTTTGTGCTTAATTTAGTTCTCAACTTTGATGGTTTTACCCAATTTAGTCATCTGTTAGGAATTCCGTATGTTGGTTGTTAACATGGTAATTTTCATTCCCTTTATTTTTTGTCAGATTACTCTCCTAACTTCCCCCTTCTTCTACATCAATTAAATTTCCCCTTCTTCTTCGTAACAAGCCCTAAAAACCTAAAAGAATATGTAGAACCCAACAATTGTTGATAATAAATTGAAAGCAAACGCACACCAAACGTGTTGTAAGCAAATGCACTGGAAGCTTGTTGATAGTAAATATACTCCAGGGCCGGTCGGATACACTTCGAACCCTGTCGGAGGGCGTGCGGTCGGGTGATTGGTTGGTCGGGAGGCTGATGTAAGGTCGGCCGTCACGGGCCGAACAGTGCCCCCGATGGGCCCCGACGCGGCGTGCCAATGACTGCCACGTACTCCTTCCCGCTTGGGCGTAGAGTGAGGCGGGCGCATGCGCCACGTTCCCGTCATGCCGGAGGTCCAGTAACTGCGCTTTTTCTCCCTTATAAATAGCGCATTTATGAGGAGAGAGAGGATCTTTTGGCTGTTTCTAGACTAAGATTTAAAGAGAGCTCGGACAGTAGGGAAGCCCACTGCCGACCTGCCGAGCACTTTGAGCACTTGTTGACTTGTAACCGGATTTAGATCCTTGAGCTAATAAAAGATCATATTTTCCGATTTTCCTTGGTACCCGTATTTTACAGTATCATTTGTTATGCACAGTTGCATCGAAAGCAAACGCACTGTCGGCACGGTGGCCTGACTTCGTATTCCATCCTACATTCCTTGTCATTCTGATTTTGTCCACTTTATTCATCTTTGTGAAATTCATTTTTCTTTTATGTATTCTCTTTCAATGTTTAATTTTGGCATGTATTTACCCTTCATTTTATTAAAGATCACAAGTTGATTAATAATGGCACCCGGTTGCACTCCCATATGGGAGGGGGTGAGTTCCAATCTCAGTAGAGGCGATATTGACTCTTTGTACTTCAGTAGATTGAGAAAGTAGTTATGAACATATATTGCATTGTAACAAAGTTAATAGTACTCAAAAAAGTTGATTAATAATGGGGGAAATTTAATCGATGAAGAAAGAGTGTGAAATTAATTAAGAGAGTAATTTGACAAAAAAAAAAAAAAGAAGAAGAAGAAGAAGAAGATAAATTACCATGTTAACCCTATTATTGGCAGCCAACAAACAGAATTCCTAACATAGGACTAAATTGCGTAAAACCATCAAAGTCAATGACTAAATTAAACACAAAAAGTCATTTAGAACTAAAATTGAGTAAAACAACTATAGTCGATGACCAAATTGCATATTAATAATTTTCATATAAAGTACTACATTTATACTATAAAATATTATATATAAGCCTTTAAAGTATTGATGATATATGCATTTATGTTATGACATTTCTTTATTCCTTGCAAAAATGTGTATTACATAATGCTATAAATTATATTATATATAAGACTTAAAGTATTGATTATATATGCAATTATGTTATACTATTATTTCATTTTATACAATTTTTTATTAGAATTGTGCTATACAGTACTAGTGGTAAACCAATCTAATATCACCAACAAGGTCTTGGAGTTAGGCCTCCATCTACCAGAGTTTGTATCCTTGGAGTCCCTAAGTTAGATATTCTGCTCCCCAAGTTGATCAAAATGGGGAGATGAATCTTTTTGTGCGTAGAGTCAACGACAGAGATTGACTGAGAGGTTGCTTAAGGACTCACAATTTACATCCCCAGCAATTTTTGAGTAGGTATTTTGAAAGTTTAGGATTAGTAGATGACTTGCTTAGTAGTTGGTGGGTTCGAGTCTCACTAGAGGCGTTGCTGTCTCTTTGTTCTTCAGTAGGTTGAGAAAGTAATTTATGAACAATACTACACTGTAATAGAGTCAGTAGCATTCAAAAAAATTTTTTTGGGTTAAAGTATGGTAAAAATAAGAAAAAGAAGTAACTGTAGTTAAGGTAAAAAATACACACAGACAGGCACACACCGGGAATTTACTCTTCTTTAAGCCCTAGCCCGCCACTGCAAGTCTCAAAGAAGAAACCACCGGGACTGGCGCCGCCACCGCTCCTCTGACACGGTCGCTCGTCTTGCTTTTGGCGAGTTGTTACCTTCAGATACGCTAACTGTATTTTGCCTTCCGAGACTCTGGCAACGGCGAGCTCCCGTTCGCCACTCATCAGACTCGTTGAGCTCGAACACCTAGTCGGGAGAGCTACAGGCGAGTTGCGATCACTCAACCAGAACTACTACTTCGCCCTCGCGAAATAGCACTTCGAATCTGCCATTGCTGATCACTAGTCTGTGAGTCAAGACTCATATTCACTCGTATATATTTTTGTTTAATTGATCAGTTATATTTTTCTCCTAAAGTTTGAGTTGATTTTTGCTTCTTTTTTTGTTCGTAGCCGTTTAGTATGAGTTGTGAATTCTCATGGCTAAAGTAAATAATCAATCAAATTATTTATTTATTTGTTAATTTTTGTAGGATTAGCTAGCACATGTTGAAAATGTAGTATTTCGTAGAAGCTGTAGGACCATTTTAAGTTTTTTTATTAATTATTTTCTCCTGCTGAAGTTTATTATTTATTTATTTTTTCTTGTTGGGTTTTATTTTCTCTGTGGCTATACTTCACAGTTTCAAATGATTCTTGGTGTTATAGATTACAATTTGTCTAGAAACTTTCTGAAGTTGTGAACTCCACTCATGTTTCTCAGTCTAGTAATCAGCTGCTATGGAACTCAAAATCCTATTTTCCTCTGATAGTCCTCCGCTGGCTGTCTTTGTTGCTGCAAAAATTGCCGGTGTTGCTTTTTCCGCAGATGCAACTCTCAGCACTGGTTCTCCACCCACAGTTCTACTACCTAATGGGTAACCCAGCTTCTGCTTATTCACCTATTGACATTATATGCCATGTTTTTCAGAGTAATTTTTCATGTATATTTCTGTATATTTATATCTGAATATTCTAATAAAAATTGATTAAATTAGATAAGATAGCAATTATGGCTGTTAGTGTGCATTATGTTTATGATTTTGCATTATAGAAGTACTAATCTTTCTGTTGTGTGTTCCTCTTTCTATTTCTTGTGATTGTAAATTGATGTCTGGTTGTTCATGTGAGCTTGGTTACAATGATGAAGCAATTATCTCCTTTTGTTTTTTCTTCAACAAAGATTTGTGCAATGTACTTGTTGCTTCATTTTCGAGAAGTTAATCTAATACTCTAATTATGTATGTGTATCTTGAAGACCCTATATTGTAATTACTTGCTGGCTTGGGATCAACATAAAATTCTCTTCCCTTGGAAGGGGCTGTCTCTTGTTAAAAACCTGTACCCTAGAACTCTAGAAGTAAAGATTTATAAGTTTCCTTGAACCTGGTCTTTTTTTGATTAGTTATTTCCTTGAACAAGCTATTGATCAGACAACCTGGTCAAGTTTTTGGGTGTAAACTTTAGAGCTTGGACTCCAGAAACAAAAATTTCTACACCCTTGATTTGATATATTAGCCCAACATAAACCATGGTATTCCGAAGGTCGCTACTGAGTGTTACTCTGATTTCCGAAGAATTTTCAGTGCATGGATTCTTCATTTATAATATAAAATGATCCCAAATTTTGTAAATTTTCTTCTTCTAAAGTTGTACAAATTAGATGAACTGCGCATCACTAAAAGTGATTGCTTGACTATGCTTCTATGCAAGTGACTTGTGTATGAAGCAAAGATTATTATGCTAACATAGGATTTATGAACATAAGTTAAAAAAACCCAAAATGAAATATATTAGATTTGGATCTATGATATTAACATATTTTAGGTGTTGTGAGTTTGTGACTCATCATAATTTTGCTTATACCTTTATGTATGTAACATAGTATTCATAGGTTTATCAGTCTGCTAATGATAAAGGAATGGCACAAACCTATTACCTATGGGCCTGTTTACTAATGGGAGAATTTTTCTAGTTTTCTGGAAAATTGGAGAATTTGAGAATAAAAACATGTTTACTAGCACAATTTTCCATTTTAAAAATTGAAAATATTTCCCAATTTTTTAGAAAACTAGAGAGCTTTTAAAAACTGTTTTCTAAATGGAATATAGAATCTCTATAATCTATTTGGCTATATATCACTATAACCATATTCTCACCATTATCTACTTACATATTTATTCATTACTATGATTACATTTATTATCATATTTTTTTTACTTATCAACATCTTTTATTTTTTCTACTCGCATTTACTTATATAAACATAATTTATTTGCTTATGCTTAAAGTTAGACATTATTCACATTATCACAATTAAAACTTGAACTCTATACCATGTTTTAGATTTTGATTGAACTCAATAGATTATTGGTTCGGTGTATACGGATATAACTTTGGTTTGGATATCAAATGTAAAAAATCTTTTATATATATATAAAACATATTTTTAGTTTTCTTATATACGGATATAAATTTAGTTCGGATATGAAATTCAAAAATCTTACATATATAAAAGTATTAGTTATATCTATTCCATTTATTAAACCAAACATAACCAAAAATATTTTAAATATAAGGTCTAAAAATCATTTGAAATTAAACTTGTGTTAAGTTAGTCTTTTTTTTTTTTTTTTTTTTTTTTTTTTTTTTTTAAATGAGTGTTAGTAAACAAGTTTTCTAAATAGAAAATTGAAAATAGAGCACACAGAATGAAAACTAAAATATTAGAAAACAGAAACTGAGAACAATTTCCTGAAGTAACTATTATGTAATGATTTAAGTTGCAAGGAATGTTTGTTCTCTTTAAGTTTTATTTGATGTGTTGCAAGGATTTAATACCATTTTTGGTCTCTTCTATAATGACATTTCCGCTTTTGGTTACTTTTGGTTTCTCAGCTTTTTCAGATCAACCAAATTTAGTCTAAAATGTCCAGAACTCATTTGAAGAAGTATGAATTTTGGTAAAAGTGTGGCCATTTTAGACATTTTGGACGAAACTTGGTCAATTTGTAATTTGTAATTTGTAAAATTCAAGGGACCAAATGCAATCAAAGTGAAAGTGGAAATGCTGCAATAGCTGTGGGATCAGAGATGGTATTATAGCTGTTGCAAGCATCCTTGGACCATGAATTCGAAGCATGTGAAGCCTTAACTAAGGGGAAAGAAATTAAATCATAACTGAAACCAGTTGCTTGACTATTCATCTACGTGAGTGAATGCACAGATGGGATTGTGTATGATACTTATTGATACTAAGGTTATTGTGCTGCCATAGGACTTGTGATCATGTTTATATATATATATATATATATATATATAAATGAAATTGTGATCGTAATAGACCTGAAAATCTGTATTACAGCACTTAGCCTTTCTAGGTATCAATTACCTATAAAAAGGCATATTTGAGGTCTCATATCATGATTCGATTTATGATAACATCTTTAAGCTCAATGGTCCCTGCAAGTGATAAATAAATGATACAGACCTATAATTTCCTTGGACTTTTCTTGGTTGCATGCCATATGCTAACTAAGAGTAATGCACAGATCAAAGTTGCAGGGAACTTTTGTTCTGTTAAGGTATATTGGCCGTGTAGAAAGCACTCCTGGATTATACCAGCGGGATTCGTTTGAGTCTAGTCAGGTGCACTATCCAATTTTTTTCCATTCAATATATTTTGGAATTTTTAAAATAATGTTTTTGGTATCCAGGCACTGTACTTTACCTTTCTGCTTTTGTTGTAATATTTCCATCCTTTTTTTTTTTGGTTATAGATAGACGAATGGCTGGAGTATGCCCCTACTTTTGCATCTGGCTCTGAATTTCAGGGAGCATGCGATTATGTGGACCAATTTCTGATCCAGCACACATTTTTGGTTGGGAATAGTCTTTCAATTGCAGATATTGCTGTCTGGTCTGGTCTTGCAGGTAAATGTGTGCACTTGGCTTATTTGACTGCCATTATGCATGGATAGTATTCAGGAATTATTTTTAGGTGTTTTCCTGACCTACCTGATTTCTAGATCAAACTGGTACTATATTTTACGTTTTTAAATCAGCCTGCCTTGGCACTAAGTCAAACTGCTCTTGGCAAAATTCGTAGTTAGCCACTTAGCCATGCTAAGATAATATAGTTGGATTGCTTAGAAGTAAAGGAATGTATGTTAGTATGTGTAATATAAGACATGGAAATCAGAGCTTGCCTCTATTTATGTATTTTATTTATTTATTTATTTATCTATTTATTTTTCTTGTCCTTATATCAACTTGATTGATCAGTCTAAAGTCCTCTTTCCACTTCTTTGCTTTCAATTTTGTTTCTTTTTATCGGGAATGGTTAGCTAGTCACCAGAAAGCTCAAGCTAACAACTGAACTACAGCCAAGCTCTGTAGCTCCTTACCCTTTTCCCATAGTCATTATCAATTGCAAGTTATCTACCTAAACCGGCTTCACAATCTTAGAGTCTTAAGTGCTCCTCTATATTCACTTTGATCAATATATAGGAATCCAATCATTGCAGGAGCTGGACAGAGATGGGAAAGTCTTAGAAGATCAAAGAAATACCAAAATCTGGTAAGGTGGTTCAACTCAATATTTGTAGCATATGAAGCTGTTCTTGGTGAAGTCATCACAACATATATAGGGAAAAAGGGCTCCACAAAGGCAGCAACCAAAGTAAATGAGCAGAAAGTTTCAAATGCTAATCCTTCTGCTTCTACATTTGAGGTAGATCTTCCAGATGCTGAGGTTGGCAAGGTACGGTTGCGGTTTGCACCTGAGCCAAGTGGATTTCTTCATATTGGTCACTCTAAAGCTGCACTTCTAAACCAGTATTTTGCTGAGCGGTATAAAGGTGATGTCATTTTGCGCTTTGATGATACTAATCCAGACAAAGAAAGTAATGAGTTCGTGGATAATCTTTTGAAAGATGTTGAGACTTTGGGGATTAAATACAAAGCTGTAACATACACATCAGACTACTTTCCTCAGTTGATGGAGATGGCTGAAAAATTGATTCTAGAGGGGAAAGCATATGTTGATGATACACCACGAGAACAGATGAAGGAGGAAAGAATGAATGGTATAGAATCAAAGTGTAGGAACAACACTGTTGAGGAAAATTTGGCATTATGGAAGGAAATGATTGCTGGTTCTGAGAGGGGTAAGATGTGCTGTCTAAGAGGGAAGTTGGATATGCAGGATCCTAACAAGTCACTTAGAGATCCAGTATATTACCGCTGCAATGACACTGCACACCATAGGATTGGTTCCAAATATAAACTGTACCCTACTTATGATTTTGCTTGCCCCTTTGTTGATGCCACTGAAGGCATTACACATGCACTTAGGTCCAGTGAGTACCATGATCGCAATGATCAGTACTACCGGATACAGACCGATATGGGGTTCCAAAAAGTTCACATATATGAGTTCAGTCGGCTGAACCTGGTCTATACACTACTTAGTAAGCGGAAGCTGCTGTGGTTTGTTAAAAATGGACTGGTCGAAGGGTGGGATGATCCACGCTTTCCTACTGTGCAAGGAATTGTGCGCAGAGGGCTGAAGATTGAGGCTTTGATACAGTTCATTCTTGAACAAGTAAGATACTTAGATTTCTACTTTAGGTTGACTTTACATAAATGCAGTAAGGAAACTCGCGATTTATCTGTTGTCCATTGTCATGATGGTTTTGAGTTGGCCTATCATTTATTTTTTTCAAAACTATTTTTCCCTTCCTAACAATTTTGGGAGGCAGATGAAGTAACTTGTTCTGTCTATATACATGCTTGATAATTTTGTATATCTGGTAAATGTCCTCTAGAATTTGTTATTACATGTAAGTGATACGTCATAACAATCACAAATTGTAGATTTGTGTCTTGAAACTTAATATAGATTCTACCTGATTATTAGGGAGCCTCAAAGAATCTGAATCTCATGGAGTGGGACAAGCTGTGGGCCATTAATAAGAAGATAATTGATCCTGTGTGTCCCCGGCACACTGCTGTGATAGCAGAAAGACGTGTCTTATTGACATTGAGTGATGGGCCAGAAGATCCATTTACACGTACCATACCAAAGCACAAGAAATATGAAGGTGCTGGGGTTAAGGTAACCACTTACTCGAAAAGAGTTTGGATTGACTATGCGGATGCGGAGTTGATTTCTGTTGATGAAGAAGTCACTTTAATGGATTGGGGTAATGCTATTGTAAAGAGTATAGAAAAAGATGAGCAGGGGAATGTTGTAAATTTGACTGGGGTACTGCATCTTGAAGGCTCTGTGAAGACTACCAAATTGAAGCTCACCTGGCTTCCTCATACAAATGAACTTGTGAAGCTCTCTTTGGTTGATTTTGACTATTTAATCACCAAAAAGAAGGTATGATACATACATTTCAGACAAGGGATAATCGGATAATTAGGTGTTATTCATGAGTTTCTTTTTTATTTGGTTACTGAACTTGCTCACATTTGCCTTGACAATCTAAGTGTGATACCTTTGACAGTCGAGGCCACTAAACGTCATTTTTCTAAATGTTTCTGCTGTGAAGTTATTCTTTTATTAGATCATTCCATCAGAATCTATCTTAGATATAAAAAAAAAATCTATTGAAAAATTTTGTTTAGGCTTGAGAGAAGAGACTTCATTTTCATAAGCTACAAGTAGGGAAAAAAATATTTCAACTAGTTAAATACCTGTGCTATACATGATTCCACCTTTTGGGAACTTCTGGAGCTATCAATGAGACGAGGAACTAGGTTTTGCTTTGGGTATAGATGATGGCTGTAATGTGTAGAATTTTTGTAATCTGTGTGGGCTTTTATTTTGGGGATGGGTCACTTAGCCACGGTGACCGGTGAGTGGCCTCAAAACAATGTTTTAGTTGAGAGAAGAGTGTCTTTCCTTGTTACTTTGACAAGTACATGTGCTCTTTTGCAGCTTGAGGAAAATGAAGATTTCGTTGACGTTGTCAACCCCTGCACAAAAAAGGAGACTTGTGCGTTTGGGGATGCAAACATGAGAGACTTGAAGAGAGGTGATATATTGCAGGTGGAGAGAAAAGGCTACTTCAGATGCGACGTTCCCTTTGTCAGGACAACAGAGCCAATTGTTCTCTTTGCCATTCCAGATGGAAAACAGCAACCTGTAATGAGGTTTGCAGCATCAGATGCCAAACACCAATGAATTACCGACTCACGATTGCAGACTGGTGCCAGCTACGTTGAATGTATGAAGACAAAAGGAGATTCATCAACTTGGAATTTTGTTGTTTCTAGAAATGCACAAGCATGCGAATTCACTAATTTACCAATTAATGATTTCAAGTTTAAGTAATTCTTCTTGTTGATCTGAGTCTCCATATCTGTGTTAATTTTGATACATTTTGGTGACAGAAAGAAGGGGGATGCATTATGTATTGACCATTTTTGCTTGATTAGTTTCATACAATTCCTAAATGTATACCTTGTATGCTATTTGGCTTTGTTTTCATTTCTTAGGCCATGTTTAGTAACATAGTTAGCTTATCAATCAATTTTGACTTATTTGATCATTATTAGTTGTTTGATTTGGTTAAACAATAAATATAAGTGTTTGATTAATTACTTTTTTCAAAAATACTAGATGCACTCTCAAAATTATACTCCCAACTTTTACTCCCACTTGTGTTCAAATTTGATTGGAGGATGAAACAAAAAGGAATGGATAAACCAATGGCCTCCTATTAAATTGATCAATCAAAAAATGCCAACTCATATGGAGTAAAAAATGGGAGTGTGAATTGGGAGTATATGTAGAATTACTCTTAGTTTTTTGTAACAACTTATTTCTTCAAGACGCTAAACAATTTTTTCGATGAACTTTTTGAGAAAGTTATTTTGAATGTAATCAGCTAATAATTAATTTACAATTTGAGAAACTTTCTACAATCAGTTAATGCTATTAATTAGTTAAATTTATTAACTCAATCAGTTAATAGCTATCAGTTAATAACTATTTATTACCTAGGTAATCTGAGTCTGGTAATGTTATATTACCTTGTTTGGTTTAAGTTAAGAGATTACCTGGTAATGTTATATATTACCTCAAAGTTGATGTGACGGTAATGTTTCAAGGTAATGTAATTACCCCCGTTTTTTTAGGTAATCTTATATTACCTTGAATTATTCCAACTTTGCCCTTGTTAACTAATAATAATAATAATAATAATAATAATAATAATAATAATAATAATAATAATAACAACAACAACAACAACAACAACGCAATAACATATATAAAATAAATATATGTTTATATAATCAAATATACATGTGTGTATATAAATATATTTATTTTTTTTAATTTTAAGTATCGATACATTCATACATATAATAAATAAATGCACACAATAAAGACACACATATAAATAAATAAATAAATAAATTATATATATATATATATATATATATAAAGGACATTATAGTAAATTGGTCCATATACCCTAAAATATAACCCTTAACCAAACAAAGTAATATTGTATTCCACAATCCAAACCAAACACATCAGTTAATCTTACATTCCCAAAATCTAACATTACCTTCTTGGAGGTAATACTATTATCCAAGATTCCATGAACCAAACGCCCCCTAAGAGTGCAGTGAATTATTTGCCTTGTATGAGACTTGAAAACTTTTGGAATAAGGTTCAAATTGGCCACTTAACGTAACTTAAAAGTGCAATTAAGTCACTAAACCAAAAAGAAGTGCGATTAGACCACTGAACACTCCAAATGTATGCAATTTCACCTGGTAGCAGGTTACCATGCATTTCATCAGGTTACTTGCTTACATGGATGGTGAGTTGCATTTCAAAATAAATTTTAATAATAAAATATTAAAATAAAAAATTTTAAAAAATAAAAATTAATAATAATAAAAAACACACCTGCGACCACCCCCTCAATAATACCATTGCCACATTGTTAGAAATCGATGGATAAATCAAATTTAATTAATTATTATTATTATTAATATTATTATTAGTATGTACGACAAGTAAACTTCTTTTACAAAACAACTTTTGCTTTATTGTAGTGTGTGTGTGTGTGTGTATTTTTTTAAAAAAATTTAAATTATTTTAATTTTTAATTTTAATAGTTATTATTAAAAATTATTTTAAAATATCAATTCACCGTCCACGTAAGCAAGTAACATGATGAAATGGATGGTAACCTGCTATCAGGTGAAATTGCATACATTTGGAGTGTTCAGTGGCCTAATTGCACTTGTTTTTAGTTCAGTGGCTTAATTGCACTTTCATGTTATGTTCAATGGTCAATTTAAACCTTGTTCCAAAACTTTTTTTAGAGCTTTGGATTTGAAGACCAAAGATGACGAGCCCAAGTAGATTTGCATTAGAAAAATATGACTATTGATAGGGAATATTCTCCGAGTTTGACCTCTCTATATGTTCTATGCCCTTGTTTTCTAGTTGGGGCAGAGTCAAACGGTTCGGGTCAAGGTTGGTTAGTCAATACTTTGGGCCTATAAAGGCCATTGACAGAGATACAGACGCAAACACACACACACACACATATGCAAAGACACAGACACACGCATGCATGCGCGCGCGCACACACATAAAATGCACCACAAAAGGTACTACTAATTAACTTTCTACAAATATAATAAATATTAATATTTTATTCAATACTTTCACATGAAATATGTACGACACACATGAAACATGTAGAGAAAAAAACTACCACTGTCAAATATCAAAATGCGCTTGCAAGATCAAGAATTCATAGTACAACTAAGGTCCTAATCATATACACAAACACAACGAGACAAATTCACAGCTTCTTACACTATAATCGCATTACATGACGCTGTCATCTATACTACCACCAGTAATCTAATGGCACATGATACATTACAAATAAATAAAAGAAAAGAAAAGAAAAGAAAAGAAAACAAGTATGGAAGATAAATATAATTACAATACTACCTAAAAGAGAATTAAAAAGATTTAGATAAATTCAAAACAAAAGTAATATTTATTTATACTATTATTTGTAGACAAATATTTTTACAAAATTTCAAAACATTTATTTTAATGACTATTATATTATAATCAATCTCTCATAACTAACTTACGCAAGAGGAGAATGAATGTGACAGCAGAATGCCCTCTATGCAGTAGTGCGGAAGAGACAATCATTCACATTTTCTTAGAGTGCCCAGCGGCCTCCCCAGTTTGGATAGCAGCTGAAATCAACATAGGCCCTACTGCTACTTGCTTCTCGGGATGGCTGGAATCGTGGCTGACGAATTCAGATGACCGGATCACACAGAAAATGACAGCTATCCTCTGGTTTATCTGGTGTGCCAGAAATGATGCAGTCTGGAACAACAAAGCTTTTAATGCGTGTGCGATCTTAAACCAGGCTTCTGGTTGGCTGGCTGCATGGCAGGAGGCGTACGCTAAAAAAGCGAATGGCCGCTTAGCACCCAGAACTGAAAGCAACCTAACTGGCTCATCGTTGAGATGTTTCGTTGATGCTGCTCTTTTCGAGGATGCGGGGCTGGCTGGGTTTGAGGTAATTGTGAAAAACAGCGATGATCACTTCGTTGCTGCACGGTCTGGCACAATGGTATGCAGCCTCGACCCCTACCACGCGGAGCTTTGGGCAATCAAAGAAGCATTGTCATGGATTAAGCAGGAAGGTTGGAGCAGGGTGACAATCCTATCAGATTGCCTGAATGCATGCAATGGCTTGAATAACCCCCTTAGTGATCGTTCGTACGCTGGGGCGATTATCGACGAATGTATGAGTCTAAGGGCATCCGTTGATCGGGTGTCCGTCCAACACATAGCAAGATCAAGTAATGGTCTGGCCCATGATTTGGCCAAATCTACCTTTCTGTATAGAAACTCTAGGTATTGGCTCTTTGAGCCACCTACATGTACCTTTGAGTTTACTGTTACGTAATAAAAGTTTGTGTTGGTTTTCAAAAAAAAATAAAAAATCAATCTCTCATATACTCCCTCCGTCCCGAAATGGATGTCTCATTTGCTTTTTGCACGCTTTTTAAGAAATTAAAGTAAATGTGATGTGCTTTCCAATTATGCCTCAACTTTTTCACTTTTGGAAATAAAATCAATAAAGAAAGCAAAAGTCATAAGGGTAAGTTGGGAAAAGTGTAATGATGATGGTGTTCAATTTTGGAAAGAGTACAACATTTTGGGACAAACTAAAAAGGAAAGTAAGACAGGTAAAATGAGACAGGGAATATTATATTGTATTCATATACTTTAAATTATCGATTTAAATAAAGAAATTCAACATTAAATTACAAATATACTTACTTATTTGAAAATAAACATTAAACATTATCTGAAAAATTAGTATATATATATAATCTTTTTTTCTTTTAATTTGGTCCTCCCTGGCTCCCTCTATTGCGTTTCAACTTTCACGCTTCTTCTGCACTGCGCCTCTGCCTCGCCACCGCCCACCACTCCACCAGCTTCCCGGTCTCCGTCATCACCCTCAGCTCGCCTCAGGCCAGTCGCCGGTCGTGAGCCGTCCAGTTGCCGCCCTCCGGCAGCCGGTCCGTCTAACCGTCTTCACCCTCAGTTCGTAATCTCGTTCTCAACTTCTCACCCCTTGGACTATAAATTTTAATTTCAATAATTTGTTTAATTCTTTGCCCTAAGTTTGAGTTTTGAAATCTTATTATGGTTTTGCCTATTTTCCTTGTTTTTGTCCTAATTTCTTTAATTCCCCTAATTTTATTTTTGCCCTAATTTCTCTATGGTTGATGAGAGCTGACTGCTGACTAGTGTTGAGGATAGAGAGATTAGCGAGATAGATCACTACCATGTTTTGAGGCTTTTTTTGTTTGTTTGTTTTTGTTTGTTGTTGTTGTTGTTGTTGTTGTTGTTTTTTTTTTTTTTTTTTTTTTTTTTTTTTTTTTTTTTTTTTTTTTTTTGAATTTTGAATTTTGATGTTATTTCTGGCAGCAGTGTGTGTTTGAATTCCATTTACTTTGACACGGCAATCATGAGTTCACTGCTAGCTAGTGATTTATTGCTGACTTGCTGTCACTATTTCATCAGAATTTTTAGTTCTCTATAGGTATGTGTATCAAGAAAGTAGAAAGTTTATAATCTTGGGGTAAATATGAAATTTCTGCTATTGTAACTAAATCCAGTTACTTCTAATTGTGTTGCTAATTTGTGTGTGTGTGCACTTGTTTGTTTGTTTTTGTTTTTTTTTTTATTTTTATTTTTATTTTTTTATTTTTTATTTTTTGGTCTAAAATTGTTACTTTAGGTAAAATTGCTGTCTGTAGATATGCCCCATATGCACTTTAAACATCTGTGGTCATATTTTACATGATGTAAACGGTTCAATTGTTTTCGTGGCTGAAGAAAGTGCTACAGATTTGCAGGTGGAAGCAATTCTGTGGATTTGTATTCATATTTCTGAGTCAAGTGCATATATGTACCTTGTGGATTAAAGGCAATGGGTGAAGAAACAAACGAAGTTGGTTCTTCTGAAGACGGTGGAAAGTTTGTGTCAAATGCAGGTTCTGAAAAAGATGTGGAGTTAGACGGCAGTGAAGGAGCAAGCGGGTCAGATGATGAGTGTGATGATGGGTATAGTGGTGAAAGTGAAGAAGAAGAAGTGTCAGAAGAGGAGATAACACCTTTTAGTTTCCTGGAGGATGATGCTAATTACGAAGCACTGGCTGAGAAAAAGAGAAAAGCAGTTGCAGCTCACCAAAATGAAGGACCTTCAAAAAAACAGAAGGAGACAGAGGGTTTAGGTGCTAGTTTTGATGAAATTATGGAAGCCATGAATTATGGAAGTAAAAGGAAATCAAGGAGGAGAAAAAGAAAAAAAGGAAGGCCAAAAGGGTCTAGAGGTAACGGGGATCCTGTAGCCAAGAAATTGTTAGGGGAGGCCACACTGTGTTATGCAACTGGGGATTATGAAAGGGCTGTAAAATTGCTGACTGAATGTATCAGGCGAAATCCTACGCATGATGCATATCATACACTCGGCCTTGTTTTCAATGCAAAGGGTGATAAGAAAAGGGCTATTTATGCCTACATGCTTGCCACTAAAAGTGTAACTAGGCCAAAGGAAACGTCTCTGTGGAAGTCGCTTCTTTCATGGTTTCTAGATCAAGGGAACTCTGCTGCTGTTAATTATTACCTTCCCAAGGCAATAGCTGCCGACCCTGAAGATATTACACTTAAATTCCTCGGAGTATCACATTATACAGAACTTCAAGAACATGAGAAAGCTGCCAAGTTATATGAACAAATACATCAGCTTTGTCCCGATAATTCTGATGCTTGCATATCGGCAGCTGAGTTGTATAAGCAGTGCGGTAAAGTTGAATGTTCACTAGTTTCTTTGGAGAATTATCTTAGCCACTACCCAACTGGTGGTGATCCAAGAATCATTTCAATGCTAATTAGCATATGCATTGAAAATGGTGAATACTCTAGAGCTCTTCAACATATTAGAAAAGATTGTTCAGGAAAAGAATTGTCGTTTGATCTAACAGCTAAGGCCGGAATTTGCTACCTTCATCTTGGAGATTTAGATAATGCAAAAGCTCTTTTTGAGGCATTCCATTTAGAGAATGCAAATGATTTTACTGAGTCAATCATTGAAATTGCAGACACGTATAAGAAGCTTGAGCATTATGAATCTGCATTACATTACTACCTGATGTTGGAAAGGAAGTTGGGACCTATTAGTGGAACTCTGAATTTGAAAATTGCTGAATGTTACTCATCATTGAGAAAAATGGACGAAGCAATTACATTCTTCTGCAAAGCTATACCGTTGCTTGAAAACAGTGTTGAGACTCGGCTGACCTTAGCTTCCCTTCTTCTTGAGAAAGAGAAAGATAAAGAAGCAATATCGTTCCTTTCTCCTCCAAATTCAGAGTTTGAGTTGGAAACTGAAAAATGGTGGCATGAAGAGAGAGTGCAACTCAAGCTTGCTAACATCTACCGAGATAAAGATATGATTCAAGAATTTGTTGATACATTCTATCCCTTGGTTTATCGGTCATTAACCTATGAAGGTCCAAAAAAGGTAGGTAAGAAGCTTCCAAAGAGAGTGCTTCTTGAAAGAGCCAAAGTGTTAGACAATGATGAGACTGACAATCCATTGCAAGGATTTAAACCAGTGGCTAATGTAACTGACAGAAGAAAGGCTTCCAGAGCAAAGAGGGTCCTTCAACGGAGATCTGAATTGAAGGAAGAAAAGAAAACAAAAACTTTAGCAGCTGGTCTGGATTGGAAGAGTGAAGATTCAGACGATGAATTTCGAGTATCACTGCACAAAAGGAAACCTCCCACTCCTAAACTCCTAAAAGATGAGGAGAATCATCAACTCTTTGTGGACTTGACCAAAGCTCTGGCATCTTTAGGGAGATATGAAGAAGCATTTGATGTTTGTAATCTGACTCTTAGGTTTGCTTCTGATATATTATCTAATGAAAGGAGGGATAGTATTACAACTCTTGGCGCCCAATTGGCATGTAAAATCCAAGATGCAAAGGGAGGTTGCAGCTTTCTCAGGCACTTCCTTCATCAGCATCCTTCAAAAATGGCAGCATGGAGTTACTACTATAAAGCACTATCAAAGCTAGAGATTTCTCCTTCTACAAACAATAGATTTCTACTACATGCTCGCAATCAACACAAAGATTGTATCCCACCTATCATCATTGCAGGGCATCAATTTTGTGAAATCTGCCAGTATCAAGTAGCAGCTAAGGAATACCTGGAAGCTCACAAACTTCGACCAAATTGCCCTTTAATTAATCTTTGCATAGGCACTGCATTGGTTAACTTAGCCTTTGATATTAGGCTGAAGAATAAGCATCAATGTGTGCTACAAGGCTTGGCATTTTTATACAACAATTTGCAGCTTTGTGAAAATAGCCAAGAAGCGTTATACAACATAGCTCGAGCATATCAACAAGTCGGCCTTGTATCTCTTGCAGCTTCATATTATGAAAAGGTGTTAACTACGACGGAAAAGGATTGCCCAATTCCAAGCTTTCCGTATGAAAATCAGTGTGCCCAAATCCGAAAGCCTGGTCATTGCGACCTTCGCAGAGAAGCAGCTTACAATCTTCACCTAATTTACAAGGCAAGTGGGGCATTTGACCTTGCTAGGCAAGTTTTGCAAGATCACTGCACTGTGTGAAGTTTTTTTTTTTTTGCCTTTCCTGCTATGTTTCAATGTTTGTACATATTTTCTTAGCTCATCACGTAATAACTTAAACAGAGGTTGACATCTGCAAGATCTTAATATTTCATCATTATTAATTCTAATGTAATGTTTTCAGCTCATTACAATACATGTTATCATTGGCCATTGACACATCTATACTCTTATTTTCATTATTATTTTTCTTTATCCTGTTCTAATTTCATTATTCAGATACACTCTGTCTTAACTTAATAGTGGGTTCCTCCCATGTGCAATCAAAGTGTCTACTTGTTGTGATCAAGTTAATATGTGTTCTAGTTTTGTCAGGAAATTAGGCAAGCCAATTGAAGATTAGGTAGCTACTAATTATGAGAAAACAGAGAAGAGGAGATACTCTATTTTCATTGCTGTTAAATGCTTTTAGTTTATTGCTTGCTCCCCTCATGCCCACAAGCTCTGTCCAATTGGTCTTGAATTTTCTCTTGCCACCAAGAAGTTTAAAAAGAAAAGAAAAGGATATTTGTTTGTGAAGAATGATAGAAGCAATTAGTGCATGTTAAAGGCTTGAAGGTAAACATTCTGAATTTTATCTTGCATAGATTCTTTGGCAACTGTAACTGTAAATGGATTAGCTGCACAGATCATGAAAACTACCACTGATATTGCTTCTTCCTGCAGTCCCCAGGTAATATTATCTTGAATTTTTACATCGCGATTCGCGATTTTTCTTGTAGTGTACTACTTGGGAATGGGAAGGGAAGGGAAGGGAAGGGAAGAAGTTATATAAATACTAAAATGCTCTTGTATAATAATAATAATAATAATAATAATAATAATAATAATAAAATAGATTTTTTCCTCTTTTTCTTTCCTTTCCACAATGAATTGCAATTCATATGAGGAGGTATGAATTACGTAATTCATTGAATTGAGGGAATTGCAATTCGGTTGAATTTTAATTCCCTCTTTTCCTTTCCTTTCAACAATGAATTACAATTTATGAGGGAGGTATGGATTACGTAATTCATTGAATTGATGGAATTGCAATTCCCTCCAACCAAGCAATATAGTTTCAACATTTGCTGAATTTCATTGTAGTTGAATTACAATTTATGCCAAACAAACACAACGTTTATTGTGCAACTTGTGAGATAATCATATTATGTTTATCTTTATTTATTTAGTCAAGCATAATGCTTTATTTACCGCTATAAAGTTAAGATTTATTTAGTCCAACACGCTTTATTATCATAAAAATTAAAAAGTTAAAAATCAAGAAAGTCATGCTATTAATACTCATTTGATTTATTCAAATTTCATAATTTGTGTAAGACTGGAAGAAGAATATAATTATTGCCATAATGCCATATTGGTGGGGTCAATTTGAGATAAGGGACCAACCTTATTCGGATTTTTGAGATTATTCCTCCACTCTCAACCTTACTTAAGTAATGTTGAAAATCTGGGATCATAGATATAGAGATACACGAGATAGAATAACAAAGAGTCATTCTATACAGATTTACATTTTTTACTCTCAAATAACATACTCTTTGAGCTGACTTCAAAAGAAAACAAGCAAAATCAAAGGGGATAAAATTCATGACAAATTCCTTCCTAGCTTTTACAAATATAATTGATTGCATCATGTGTCCTATTTTTTCAGAATTCCATCAACAACTTAAATTCTTTCTTGCGTTGGTCGCAATTTATATCGTGAACCATGGTCCATAGGGGTGTGCAATTTACCGAAATTTTTCGGTTAACCGACCGAACCGAAAAATTCGGTTAACCATTAACCGAACCGAAAAATTCGGTTCGGTCAATGGTTAAAGGAATCTTGAAATTTCGGTTAATGGTTAATTCGGTTCGAAAGGTCGGTTAACCGAATTAACCGAACGGTTAACCGAATTTATATATATATATAGATAAATAATTAAATATAAATATTAAATACTAATTAGATTGAAGATTTGAAGTTATGGATGTTTGAATATTTGAAGTTATGGATGATTTGTATTTTATTTTAATTGGATTTATTATTTTAAGTGTTATTTTTAGAATTTTATATTTTAGGTTTAAAAAGTTCGGTTAATCGGTTAACCGACCGATTAACCGAAAAAAATTTCGGTTCGGTTAATTCGGTAACACATACTTCGGTTCGGTTAACGGTTAAATGTTTTAAAATTTCGGTTAATTCGGTTCGGTTAAAACGGTTCGGTTAACCGAACGGTTAACCGAATGCACACCCCTCGTTTTCCCATGTTGCCACAAATGAACTGTCTCGTTTTCCTCTCTATTTCCATACACACTCCCTTTGGTAAGACCGACGTTTGCATCGTATATGTTCAACATTCAGTCCTTAATATTGTAAGATTATACCACATGCATTAAGTTTCATCAAAACGTAGAATTACATTTATATTGTCAATTATTTGTGTAATATGTGCCATCGAATGATTAATTATTTAATAGAAAATTGTGTCTTGAAACATTAGGGAAGGTGTATGTATAGTAATCTATGCTATACTTGGCAAAGTTTATGAACTTAATTTAATTTGAATTGATTGACCAGTTCAGTTGAGTTGAGTTGTGTTATAGACTTCCATTGAACTTTTATAGTTTTAAATATTGTGGCTTGCATTGTGATCAAATAAGCTCATGCATTAAATGCATTGGTTCAATCAAAGTGCAATTGGGAACTTTTTTATTCAAACTATTTAATTGAAATTTATGGAAAAGGAGAGTTAATTCTATTTTTATCCTAGATTTATAGGTGGCTATCCACTTTTAGTCCTTTTTTATCAGAACATTCACATTTGGTTATAGTATTATTGTGGCATGACCATTTTTTGTTCTCCGTCAAGAAAATCGTTGAAATATCGTTAAATACAGAGACATTTTGATCATTTTTATACAATGTGAGTTGTCCCCGTTATATTTTTAATTTTATTTTTTTGAAAAAATTCATAATTAAAGACCGCAATGGTTTTGTATTTAACGACATTAAAGCTGTTTTGTTGATAGAGGACCAAAAATGGTCATGTCACAATAATACTAGGACCAGATGTGGATGTTCTAATAAAAAAGGACTAATAGTGGATAGTCATCTATAAATCTAGGACCAAAAAAGAAATTAACTCGGAAAAAAAATATAAGAATGATATTTCTTTTAATTTACAAATAAAACTTGTGGCTTGAGTTATGTAAGTTTGTTTCATGGTGCATCTATTTACTTATCCATGCATGGTTTCATTCAATGATTTTCTACGTACTGTTGTGAATTGAAGATCGAGAATGTGGAATATATTTGTGCAATTAAGACAAAAGTGATTTATCTTGGTAACGCATTTTTTACACTTCCCTCCTTATCTTTTTCACTTTGCTTTTTTGTTTTTTTGTGTTTTTTGCACACTTTATTCTTGTGACACTTTATTCTATCTATATTATACATTGAGTGCATAAGAAGCAATAAACAATAGCATATAATTTTCTCCGAATTTTATAATGAGAAGAAGGAAGTGGAAAGGACTAAATGTCTTATTTTAGAGCATATATATAATTCTTTACTTCTTGTATGTACTTGTTTTCCGTTTCTTTTGTGCGAGACACATCATGACCATGCAATCAAAGTAAAAGATTAAATGTCTTCTATAATAAGGGACTAAAAAATGCCTATACTTGATTGCTCCTACCAGGAATTATATATCCTCCATCTTATTGACCAAGTAAAGAATCATTATTCTTAGGGATCAGTGTACTAAGTGGTTCGTTGTCTGAATTGATGTCACGATTGAAGGCGACAGTGTCGGAGTAAAATATGTTATGTATAATTTCTAACCTCTGTAAAGAGAATACATAATATGCTTTTAATTTGTATTAAAGACGAAAGGAAATATTATAATTTCTACCCATTTTTTAAAGGCAAGTACCTCCTTTTTTTTTAAACAAAATAAAAATAAAAATGTGTAATTTATTGTAAATTAAACAAATAACATTAAGCCAATGACCTTATGGTCTAGTGACATTATTGACTCTGTGTGCTTCAGTAGGTTTTTTTTTTTTTTGAAAACTACATTGTAACAGAATCAGTAGTACTAAAAAGAAACAAATAAAATTATTTTCTTTACAACTTGATGTACTATATATAGATGGTGATGGTGAATGAATACACATACCATTCTGATCATTGTGTTCACAAGCCAAAATCTTTTTAGTTCTTCCAAATCACATTTAGCTTGGCTGCGCTTTTTTCATTAACTTCAATTCAACATGGCAAACTTTCATATTGATGAGAATGCTATGATGGAGTTAGTTTGTGCAACTCATAATCCTGACGGTACAAACTTCAATTCTAATGTTGTTCTTAGTACAATTGAGACAATTCTCAACTCAGAAAAGGTTAGTTAACTGGTTTATCAGAATTATATTGTATTTGAATAAGAAGTCCTTAATGCATTTTCATTTTGTCGGTGCAGGTGGTGGATAAAGTAGCCACGGAAGAGATGCTCGAGGATTTTGATCTCAAATTTAGGGAGCTTTCTTTAAAAATACAGCACCTTTGTTTTGAGGTATGGTTCTTGACATTTGAATGGTGGTTAATGATTTTGCATTTAAAGCTACAATTATGGAATTTCATCAATATGATGATCATAATTTTTTGTTTAATGTTCTTTATTTAATCTATAGTATTCGTTGTTTTTGAATAATTCTTGTGTCTAGCTAACATCCAAGTCATCAAGCATCATAGATAGACACCTTACCACGATATGTCTATTGAGCACATTATCAGCATATTCATGGGAGGCAAAGATGGTGCTAATGCTTGCAGCCTTTTCCATTAGCTATGGGAAACTCAACATTTTTTCTGGACAACGCTATAGGAAAGGGTTGACAAAGCAATTGGTAATCGTCACACAAAGAGCAAATCCAACAGCATCTAATGACCCGAACTCATCAATTGATAATTTGATAAAGTGTGCCATGGATCTCACCAAATGCATTGTTGAGATCAATCAATCGTCATCGTATTCTTTGCCCCAATCAATCATTTCAGTATTACCATTTGCTAGCTATTGGGTTGGTAGAAGCATAGCTTGTAGTGTGGCCTATTGTGCTTGTCTTCCTACGGCAAACATCAAGTAAGATTTAAATTATGATATTTTATGGTGGTATTGCACAATTTTTCTCAACTAATATAGTTCATTTATTATTAAATGTTGACATATTATGTATTCTTCTCAATTATATTAATACTATACAATTGAATTATTAGTAAAAATATAAAATTATTATTTTGTATTGTACTATCCTCAATGATAAGTAATACAACAACATAATTACATAGTTTTTGATGATTATTTCATGTTTAAGCGTGATTATTGATTTTTCAGGTTTGAAAGTGAACTCAACATTATAACTACCAAAATCAAGGATATACACTCCACTTGCTCCCCAGCATTAGGTTTGTTTCATATCATCACACATAATTTTTGCATGCCATGAGTACATAATATTTATGTACTATGTGTCAAGACAAATATATTTAAAATATTTAATTTGTTTTTCTTTATATAGAAGGGAAGAGAGCTGAAGAATCTTATCAAGCATTACAACATGCTTTATTTAACAACTCTTCCAATAAATTGGAAGTATTAAAGTTAATATTAAATGTCATTGATGATAATGAGATTTCACTTTCTCGGAGATACCGGGTAAGAAATTATAAACATTGAACAATGATGTTCACTTCGTGTTGTTATAACTTTAAAAGTCAATAAAACAAATTTCAATTTTCGTTGTTGTTGCATCATCTTTACCCTCAACGAAAAATTTCTTATCACCCACTTCCTTAAATAGATATAGATCTTATCTAAACTTTATCTTTCGCTGACTGTATTTATGTTACTCCGCATTTAAAATAAATATAAAATGTATGTATGTGTGTGAGTTTTGTTTCGTTGTTTTTTTTTTTTTTTTTTTTTTTTTTTTTTTTTTTTTTTTTTACAATTGAAAGAAACAAAATACTTATTTACTTATGTTATTTCGAATAATAACATTTTAACATTATTATTTTACAAGTAGATTTGATGTGATGAAGATGACATATGTGGGATGTTGTAGGCTTATGGTGCAATCAACTGTGCATACAGTATAACAATTTTTTAGATCTGCGAAATGCATTCCTCATATGTTTGACATTTTGGGTTTTAACATTTTTTTATTAGGGTCTTTATGAGAGAATTGGATTAAATTTTTTTGATGAGGATAAAAAAGTGGCTCTGCTACTAACATCCGACCTTGACATCTCTAATGAGAGGATTCAGTTTCTCAATACCTTTTACATTGGTACACAGTCAACTCCATATATACTTTGGATTCCAATTCTGGATGATCATGCAGCATGGTCGATTGAGCAATATGAAGAATTTCGAGATAAAATGTGGTTTCAAATAATGGACGATCCACGTAAAAGGATTGCACGAAACTTTACTAGATTTGTCAAGGAGAATCTCCTCCCTCACTTTCAGATTGGAGAGGAGCCTATCCTCGTTTCACTAGATCAACATGGAAGGATCGTTCATACAAACATGATGCACATGATTCAAACATGGAGTGATGATTATATTGAAGATAGTAAATTGAGAGTTGAGGCACGATACAATATAATCCCTTTCATCAAAAAGGAAATGAAAGAAAGGTCTCAAGGTGTTGATAGTTTGATATTTGACATTGACCAACAAATAAGGGATTTGGCATATGAAGTTAATTATAAGATAGATGGTTGGGCAGATCAAATTAACGATAGGCTAAATAAGCTGGTATGGAATGTTTCTCTGATACTCTCTTTCACTATAATTACATGTCTCCAACTCTTCATCACATTACAAACACTAACTTTTAACTGTAGAATTTAAAAATGAAAACAACGCATACAAATTAAATGATATGCTATTTGACCTGTAAACATTTCTTCTAAAACTCATTTCTTTTTTCTAAATTGTGTCATTTCCTAACATTATTAATTATTTACTATGTTTTCATTGAAAATCAGAGAAAGCACTCAAATATGTACACAAGTGAAAGAGAAAACGCTCTATGGAAAAAAGAAAAAGATTGGAGTCTTGGCCTTGTGGTTGGCAAAATTGACGAAAGAGTAACATCTTGGGTATGGCCATTTTCAACTTCTTATTAGTTACAACTACATGCATGCCTACAAAATTGTTTTAAATATCATAAAAGTGAACTCTGCAAAATTTTTCGAAGAAATTTAATATAAAAAATTGATTTTAATTCCATTGCTTATGATAATACAATATACTGTTTAATATGTTTTTTCTTGTTTAAATTAAACTTTAATCTGTGACAATCATTTTTGAAATGCTTTCTAATTTTCTTTTATCAGATTGAGAAAGAAAGGTGTATTTTCTTATATGGAGGAAATAACATTAAATGGGTTAGAGAATTCACTTCCAAAGTACATGAAGTACCCTTAAACACCGAGTCAGACATATTGTTGATTTATGTTGGAAAAAATGAGAAAGTAAGAGCAAGCATTGGTGGAGAACACATGAGCTATTTATTAAGAAGTCCCTACCATGCTTGGAGGTTTTGGACAAGGCTTCAAAGTGCATTACTGTCGCGAATCAATTACTTAAATGCAGCTAATTGTCACGGTGATGAGTGCGACGATGAAATTGCACAAGGGTTCAAAAAATTGTTGGGTTATGAATGTAAGGGTGCAACAATGGAAGGATGGGCAGTGTTAAGCAAAGGGCAAAAGGTGATCGTATGTGGGCAAGGAGCTAAAATGTTGAGGGTCATTAATGAGTACGAGAATTGGAAGGAAAACATGTCCCTTAAAAGCTTTGAGCAAGCATTCAAAGACTACTACAACAAGACGCTGCATACTTCTTGTTCACCGAATAGCCATTCTTGTTGTGCTTTTGAATACCCAATCACCTTGAAAGAAATTCCAAAGAAAGAGAAATGTCCAGAGTGCTTTCATGATATGCAAAAGTTTGTGACTTTTACATGCTATCATGGTGACAGTTGATTACAAGCTAAGAATGATGGATGAGAAACTTCTGTATGGCAAGCTAAGGCATTCAAAGACAGGCAAATGAGCAGCTTCGATGTCGTCCTCCAATTACCATATTGTGAACGTAATTACTTCAGATTTTGGATGTGGTCCTCCAATTCTAGGTTTTGTTCCATCTGATTTGATTTGTATGAAGTGTTTTACTTCTATCTATAGCTTTGGTGAAAGTTTTAATCCCAAGTATTTACAGTTTATTTTGTTGTCAATATTGTAATTGAAGATATTCATTATGATCACCCCATTTCAATTCGTCGCCAACTCGGAAGAAAGTGTGTGTGTGTGTATATATATATATTCTGAAATAGAAACTTGAATAGAAAAATTTAAAAAAAAAAAAAAAACTTGCGTCAATATTACCAAAATCTGTTTTGTCAAAAGTGAAAGAAAAATTGTTAAGGGCCAAATTATTAACTTGTGGTGGCTTAAAAATATCCATTAGATTTTTGGTTGCTTTAATTGGGATGGGATTGAATTTTATATATATTCTTGTTTTGGGAATAATCTTAGTCTTCTTTAGTAAATAGCGCAGGTTTTCATCTGAATAACTTTAAAGTTAAACCAAAAATAAATAAAAATAATTGTTATATATAGTTAAACTTTAATCTAATCAAATATTAGTTAAATTTTAATTCAATAATTATTATTTAACCTTTAGCCGAATAAGTATTATTTAAACTTTAATCAAATAATGATTAAACTTTTAATTCTTTTGTTTTTAACCCGAACCATCGGGTTCCAAACCGGAATAGGTGGTTCCGGTTCTTAATATTATTGAATTGGAACCAGCTTTTGGGTTCTAGTTTAGAAGCAGATCGGAACAAGAATCGAAAACCGTTAGACGGTTCCGATTCTAATTTGGGTTCGGAGCAGTTCGAATTGAACCGTGATCATCCCTAAGTTTTGCTGTGTCTCCTAAATTCCTAATGACACGCAATCTGGATCTACCTATGCGCATAATCATCGCGGAATTATACCTTACAATACTGGATTTAGAGCTACAGAGTACATAAGGATTGTCTGAAAAGAGATTTAGCATATCTAGTTTCAACTAACATATGAATGAACAGAAATAGGCCGGACAAAGTGATTCCAATTTGCAATTAATTAATCAGCTCCAAATGCACCATATTTAAGATTCCTGATATCAACAGATGCAATAATCCATTTATCTGATTGCATCATTGGTGAACCATATTTTTCATGAATTCTTACATATTACTTGCGTATGTTGCTGCCTAGTCTATATACGTTTGTTTCATGGTGTACGTATCTATTTACTTATCCATGCATTGTTTGATTCAATGATTTTCTACTGTTGTGAAGAAAATGAGGAATATACTTGTGCAATTAAGACAAAAGAGATTTATCTTGGTAATGCATTTTTCTACATTTTTCTCCTTAACATTTTCACTTTGCTTTATTTTTTTCTTTTTTTGGGTGCACACTTTATTCTATCAATATTATACATTGAGTGCATAAGAAGCGATATACAAGAGCATATATATAATTTTCTCCAAATTTTATAATGAGAAGAAGTGAAAAGGATTAAATATGTATTATATAAGATTAGAGCATATAATTCTTTACTTCTTGTATGTACTTGTTTTCCCTTTCTTTTGTCTAGGACACAACATGGACATGAAAATAAAATAAAAGATTAAATGTCTTCTATAAGATTATCTTGCCACAAAGACACCGCCGCAGATCTAAGACACCGACCGCCTCGCTCGTCGCCGTTCATCGCTGCTGCTCCTTGCCCCGCTCCTCGCCGCCAGAAGTAGCCGCCGGTCGCCCCCCTCCTCGCCGCCAGACGCAGCGCCGGTCGCCACTCCTCTGCCGCTCTGCTCATCTGGAAAGGTAATTAAGTAATTTTATTTAATTTAAATTATTGTATTTTATTTATTTGTTTTATATTTAAGAAATATTTATTATTGTTTAATTTAATTTTGATTAAATATTGTGTGTTATTGTATATGTTAGGTATTAATATTGTGATAGTTTAATTTCAAAAATTGTGTTATAAAAATATATTGTGTATTATGTGTATATGTATATGCATATAAAAATTGTATATTGTGTATTATGTGTTATGTATATATTCTTAGTTTTAACAATATGTGTTATGTATATATAAAAAATGAAAGTGAAAAATTATAAAAAATAATATAAATGTTAGTATATAAGTAAATAAAATAATTATAAATAAAGTATATAACCAAATTTAACAAAGTTTCTAATAAATAAGAAATAATTATCAACAAATAAATAATATAAATATTAGTATATAAGATATAAACAATATAACTTAACAAATAAATAATTATCAAATAAAAAATTCAAGTAAATAATCAATAAAGTATATAACCAAAATTAACAAAGTGTCCAATTCCCAATAAATATTTAATTAGTTTTTGGTAGTATTTTAAATTTTAAATTTTGAATTATTGAACTTGAGCCTTTAAGTTGTAGCTCAAATAAACTAATTCATTTATCATATTATAAATGTTTTGTGACAATAGGAGATATGGATCGGAGTTGGATGTATAAGAAACGCAATATATACACTTGATTGACCAGTTGAGTTGTGCTATAGACTTCCATTAAACTTTTATAGTTTTAAATAAGGGTGAGCATGATTTTAATCCGTTTTCGGTTAATAACCAAAATAATCGAAAAATCTATGACCTTTGCATAACCGACCGAAATAACCGATCAACTTCTCATAATGGTCCAGACCTCCAGTAGAGCTCACTGCCACATTCTGCCAATATGTGAAGTTGTAAACAGAGCAAAATTTTAAAATTTAAACCACTAATATAAATGAGTAAATGGCTATACTCAATTAACATATACATTAAATTTAGGGATTTAGGGCTTGCTCTTGTACATGTACACGTAACACACTGGATAAGTAGCTAGGTTATTTTAATATTTTATGTTTTCAATTTATAGTGTAAATTAGTATTGGGCTATTAGATAACAGAAAAGTAATGGACTAAGTCAAAATGTGTGTGGACCTTCCCCTCAATTTTTTGGTCGGTTTTATTTTTTTGGCCCAAAATAGATAACCTACTGAAAAATTTAAATGACCGATTTTTTTAATTTAAAGGTAATAACTGATAATCGATCGAAAACTGAAATTTTTGGTCTATTCGATTATCGGTCAATCTTCATTTTTCGCCCACCCCTAATTTCAGATACTGTGGCTTGTGATCAAATAATAAGCTCATGCATTAAATGCATTGGTTCACTCAAAGTGCAATTGGAAACCTTTTTTATTCAAACGACTATTTAATTGAAATTTATGGAATTAAAATATAAGAATGATATTTCTTTTAATTTACAAATAAAACTTGTGGCTTGAGTTATGTAAGGGTGCGTTTGATTCGCAAGAATCGAAATCAGAATGGGTATCAAATACTTGGTAAGGGTAATGAGTTTTAGTGAAAGTATTTAGCATGTTTGGTAATTTGGTGGAATAAGAATTATTATTAATAGTTTGGGAAGAAATGAGGAAGCGAAATGATACCCTTATTAGTTAACAATTGTATATGTGTTTTCTCATTAGTTTGGGTTATGAATGTAAGGGTGCAACAATGGAAGGATGGGCATTGTTAAGCAAAGGGCAAAAGGTGGCCGTATGTGGACAAGGAGCTAAAATGTTGAGGGTCATTAATGAGTTTGAGAATTGGAAGGAAAACATGGCCCTTAAAAGCTTTGACCAAGCATTCAAAGACTACTACAACAAGACCCAGCATACTTCTTGTTCATCGAATAGTCATTCTTGTTGTGCTTTTGAATACCCAATCACCTTGAAAGAAATTCCAAAGAAAGAGAAATGTCCAGAGTGCTTTCATGATATGCAAAAGTTGGTGACTTTTACATGCTATCATGGTGACAGTTGATTACAAGCTAAGAATGATGGATGAGAAACTTCTGTATGGCAAGCTAAGGCATTCAAAGACAGACAAATGAGCAGCTTGGATGTAGTCCTCCAATTACCATCTTGTGAACCTAATTACTTCAGATTTTGGATGTGGTCCTCCAATTCTAGGTTTTGTTACATCTGATTTGATTTGTATGAAATGTTTTACTTCTATATATAGCTTTGGTGAAAGTTTTAATCCCAAGTATTTACAGTTTATTTTTTGTTGTCAATATTGTAATTGAAGATATTCATTATTATCACCGCATTTCAATTTGTCATCAGCTCGGAAGAAAGTGTGTGTGTGTGTGTATATATATATATATATATATATATATATATATATATATATATATATATATATATATATATATATATATAATATGAAGTAGAAACTTGACGGAGAGAAAAATAAAATAAAAATTTGTGTCAAAATTATCAAAATCCGTTCTGCCAAAAGTGAAATAAAAATTGTTAAGGGCCAAAATTGTAACTTGTGGCAGCTTAAAAATATCTTAAGGGCCAATAAAATAAAATAAAAAAAACATTTTTGGTTGCTTTGGGAGCTGAGGGGATTGAATTTTATATATATGCTTGTTTTGGGAATAATGTTGGTCTTGTTTAGTAAATAGCTTTTAATTAGAATAATGGATCCACTTTCTAGATGCCTGGAGTTCTCTATATGTATATATGTAAGTGCATGCATTTGATGTGAGCAAGATTATATTTATGTGTGAACCACTCGCCATTGAGAAGTTAGGCGGTGTCATTGGTGAACCATATTTTTCATGAATTCTTGCATATTACTTGCGTATGTTGCTGCCTAGTCTAAATTTATTTGCATGAGTTCTAATGCTATTTGATTTGATAGAATTTGGCATGAAAAATTGAAAACAATGGAATCAGTATTAGACAACTGCCGTGAGTTACGTTTTCTAATCTAAAAACATAATAAGTGTGAATGAAGGTTATACCCTTTATTTATGTCAATTTTTTTCGTTAAGTTTTTTTTGTACATTATGCTATAAAAGTTGTACTTTACAATATATTAGACAAACATACCCCTACTGTTATAATTAACTCCCGTTATCTTTTCCATTATTATATTGTTTCCATGCACATTGCATCCACTATATATTTTCTTATTTTCTTAAATAATAATAATATATAAATATTATATATTGGAGTTATATGTTAGTTATTTTCTAAAATATAAATATAAAATTTATAAAAATGTTTTACATTATTATTATAATTTACAATAATTTAAATATCTAAAATCTAAATAAATTTAAAATTTTAATATAAAATATTAATATTAGACACCTATTTTTTGCGCAACAACCATAAGAAAAAGTAGTATTAAGATAAATGAGAACTTGTGGCTTGAGCTATATACGTTTGTTTCATGGTACGGTGTACGTTCTATTTACTTATCATGCATAGTTTCATTCAATGATTTAGTTTTCTACTGTTGTCATGTTGTGAAGAGAATGTGGAATATATTTGTGCAATTAAGACAAAAGAGATTTCTTTTTTTTTTACATTTTTCTCCTTATTAACATTTTCCCTTTTTTTTATCTTTTTTTTTTTTTGGGTTGCACACTTTATTCTATCTATATTATACATTGAGTGCATAAGAAGCGATATGATAAACAAGAGCATATATATAACTTTCTCCATATTTTATAAGGAGAAGAAGTGAAAATGATTAAATGTATTATATAAGATCAGAGCATATAATTCTTTACTTCTGGTATGTACTTGTTTTCCCTTTCTTTTGTCTAAGACACAACATGAACATGAAAATAAAATAAAAGATTAAATGTCTTCCATAAGAAGTGAATAAAATGTTCTATGCTGGGTTATCTTGCTCCTATCTACAAACAATTATCCTCAATCTTAATGACAAAGTAAAGAATCATTTTTCCCTAGACTTTTATTAGCATAGTGGTTAGTTGCATTACTTGGTGTCATGACTGAATGTGACGGTGTAGGAGTCCGAATTCCAATGAAAATACGAATGGACAAAATGTTCAATATGATGGAAAATGTGGATTGAATTCCTTGTGTACCTATGAAAACCAGAGTCTGGCCAGTGGGTTGATTGCGCGACTCGTTATTTACCTCTATAGTGGCTTAATTAAGGGACTGGGTGAGATGAATCAAGTGGAAATGATAAAAAAAAATCTTTATTAGTTTAATTGTTTTTATTTTCCTTTATTTTTGTCTAAGACACAACAAACTAAAGGATTATATTAAATAATGTCTTTTATAAGAAGGGACTAAAAAGTTGTATAAATGATTGCTCTTAAATTAGTACATATTATCTCTCGCCTTAGTGATTAAGTCAAGAATCATTTGCAATAGTTTCTCATTTAATAAATCTGTATATTCTTCATATCAATTATACCTTAGCTTCCACCTTTGTTAGAGTAAAATATGTTATATATAATTTCTAAATTGCGTAAAGAGAATACATAATATGCTTTTGTATTAAAGACAAAAGAAAGGAGCTGAGAGGAGGAGTATTCAACACATTCTCTTTATATTATATGCACTTGATTTCTACCCATTTTTTAAATTATAATTTCTACCCATTTTTTAAATTAAAGGCAAGTACCTTTTAAAAATAATTAAAAATCTTTAATTTATTGTAAATTAAACAAATAAGACTACTTTTCTTTATAACTTTATGTAGTATATATAGATGGTGAATGAATACACAAACCATTCTTATCATTGTATTCACAAGCCAAAATCTTTTTTGTTTTTACAAATCACATTTAGCTTGGCTTTTTTTGTCATTAATTTCAATTCAACATGGCAAACTTTCATATTGACGAGAATTCATTGATGGAGCTAGTTTGTGCAACTCATAATCCTGATGATAGTATAAACTTCAATGCTAATGTTGTTCTCAGTGTAATTGAGAAAATTCTCAACTTTGAAAAGGTTAGTTAACTTGTTTATTAGTATTATATTGTATGTGAATAATAAATCATCAATGCACGCGCACTTTCATTTTATCGGTGTAGGCCACTGATAAAGAAGCCACCAAAGAGATGCTACAGGAGTTTGATCTCAATTATAGGGAGCTTTCATTAAAAATACAACACATTTGTTTTGAGGTATATATGGTTCTTGACATATGAATGATGGTTAATGATCTCTGCATTAATTTAAAGAATTGTGGAATTCAATATGATGATCATAATGCTTTGTTTATTAATGTTCTTTTATTCGATCTATAGTATTTTGTTGGTTTTGAATTATTCTTGTTTCCAGCTAACATCCAAGTCATTAAGCATCTTAGATGGACACCTTACCACAATATGTCTATTAAGCACATTATCAGCGTATTCATGGGAGACAAAGATGGTGCTAATGCTTGCAGCCTTTTCCATTTGCAATGGAAAACTCAACATTTTTTCTCGACTACACTATACGAAAGGGTTGGCAAAGCAATTGGCAATTGCCATGCAAATAACAAATTCAACAACATCTAATGACCCAAACCCAATTGATGATTTGATAAAGTGTGTCATGGATCTCACAAAATGCATTGCTGAGATTAATCAATCATCATCATATTCTTTGTCCCAATCAGTTATTTCGGCATTACCAATGGCTAGCTATTGGATTGGTAGAAGCATTGCTTGTATTGTGGCCCATTGTGCTTGTTTTCCTCTTACAAACACCAAGTAAGATTTAAATTATGATATATTATTGTGAAAATACTCATTTCTTCTCAACTGTACTAATCAGTGGATCAAAATTATTAATTAAAAAAAAATACATAATTAGTATTTTGTATTATATATTTATCTTCAAAAAAGATAAGTAACACCCCTATGTATATATGTAATTAATAAGTTGTGATTATTGCATGTTTATAGATAATTATTGATTTTCAAGTTTCAAAGTGAACTAAACATTATAACGGCCAAGATCAAAGATATACTCTCCACTTGTTTCTCAGCATTAGGTTGGTTAATTACATATGTAGCAATATATATAGCATACACAAAATTTGCATGCCATAATATTTTTATATATTATGTCAAAAATTAAATAATGTATTTAATTTTTTTTTTTACATAGAAGTGAAGACAGCAGAGGAATCTTATAAAGCACTAAAACGTGCTTTATTTCACAACTCTTCTGATAAATTGGAAGTTTTAAAGCTAATATTAAATGTCATTGATGAGAGTGATACTTCACTTTCTAGAAGGTTTGATGGCGGCGGGGTAAGACTGCAAACATTGAACAAGGGTGTTCACTTCCTTTTCATCGTTGTAACATTAAAAGTCAAATGAGTTGAGACAGGGCACCAACAATATGAAATCCATGTAGAAGTTCATCCAGTTTCTCAGAAATTAATAGTTTGAAAATATGATTATTAAGTTCAGAAACAAATAGAAACAAATTAAGGTTTCTTATGTGAAAAAAAAAAAAAAAAAAAAAAAAAAGAAGAAGAAGAAGTACTCCAATAACTTTGTTTAATAAACTTTACAATATAAAAATATATATATCTTTTCAAAACTTTATTAGGCAAGAAAATAATAGCTAGATAGTTAGGCGTATCTTTCTTGATTTTATTTGAGTCATTACCATTTTTTGTCCTATTGTTATTGTGACATTGTCAATTTTAGTCCACTTCCTTAATTTTTGCCACATTTGAACCACTCTTTTTTAGGTATTACCACTTTTGGTCCATCGTTATATTATCCGTCCAAATGCCGTGAAACACAGGGCTATATTGGTCTTTTCAGTGAGAGGTCGTCTTCTCCTATACCATTTGCGCCAACATTTCCCCTTAGCGTCACTTCTTCTCGCTCCTCTCTCCCTCGGTCTCGAATGTTCCAGCTTAAACTCGACCCGTTAACCGGAAACTCCGAATGGGTCGTCATCGGAGGAGAGCGACACTCCAGAGCAAACTCCAACTCCACTTCTTGCCACAACGTCGTACCTCGATATGCTCAATGACTCTCCCAGAAACAGAGCATTCCGTGAATCCATTGACAAGACTGTAACTAAACCTTGCCATGTTTTTTATATTGGGTACCCGTCAATTCTTCATGAATTCCCTTTTTTAATATCTTCTTCTGATTTAGTTTCCTGAAAAGAAAAATGAGATTTATTATGTTGTGTGGTTTATTATGTTCTTCTGAGACTGTAACTCTCTCAGATGTCTCGTTATAAACTGCTTTGTATACAGTAAAGGCTCTTATGAGTAGAAAAATGAGATTTATTATGTTGTGTGGTTTATAATGTGAAATTTAATCTCCAATGCTGGAACTGGATTATTGTCGATGATGGCTGCCTGGGTAATGGGTCCTGCTAATTCAACGTCTTACTCTGATTCCAAGGGGATGGTTACAGTTTGTGAATCGTACCTTCCTATGGTGAAATTGATGCGAAAAGTTTTGAGGGCAAATGGCATAGAAAGGGGAATTCACATCATTAATGAGAGGTTAGATGAATTAGAAGTTGGCAGGGATATAGCATCTTGAGCAGATGTTCTTGTGAGTTCAGTCGTCTTTTATGACATCCAGGAGAGTCCTGGTCTACTGAGCCGGAGCCGTCGCAGGCGACACCTCATCTCCGCCCAATACAGCGAATAGCGTTAGACCGGCTAGATTGTCGCGACGGTTGTGATGAGCATCGCCGGCTTTCTCATCAGTTAACAGCAGCTTTCTCCTTCCTCCGACTTCGTGCTTCATTGTCCCTTACTTTTCTGTGATCGACACGTAGTATTGTTAATTAGGTAAAATTAAGTGGATTTTTTTCTCCCAATGTTTTCAATCTGCATTTTCTATTATTGTTTTTGTTTTGGCTATCTGTTTTGTTTGGTTAGAGATGAAGGAGTGAAGGCAGCCATGGTCCATGGGACGAGGGAGAGTTGCTATGTTGTGCTACAATGGAGCGAGTCAAACGGAATTGATGTTTTCAGTTGGACATTACCCTTCCTTTCCTTTCCTTTCCTTTCCAATTACACACCAGCGCAAATGGACTAATCGTATGGGAGAAGACGACCTCTCACTGAAAAGACGAATATAGCCCTGTGTTTCACGGCATTTGGACGGATAATCTAACGATGGACCAAAAGTGGCAATACCTAAAAAAGAGTGGTTCAAATGTGGCAAAAATTAAGGAAGTGGACTAAAATTGACAATGTCACAATAACAATAGAACCAAAAATGGTAATGACTCATTTTATTTATATTATTTATTTAAAATAAATATCAAATGTGAAGTACCAAAATGACAAATTGTAAGTATTAATGAACCAAAACGATTTTTACCCTTATAATTATTGCAACTTCTTTTGAATTATTATGAAATACATTTTATTATTAGCATAAAAGTTTTATATCATGTCTTGAAATATACATTGTCAATTCTATTTTACTATACAGGTAAATTGGTTTAACTCGAATAATAATATTTTAACATTATTATTTTATAAGTAGATTTGATGTGATGAAGAACATATATGGGATCTTGTAGGATTATGGTGCAGACAACATAACTGTGCATACATAAATAAAAAAAAATTAGATCTGTGAAATGCATTTCTCAGATGTTTGACAGTGGAGATTTTATATGCTTCTTTTATATTTATTTTGGGTTTGATTTTAACATTTTTTATTAGGTCATCAAATTTGGATTAAACTTTCTTGATGATGAGAATAAAAAAGTGGCTCTGCTATTAACATCAGGCCTTGACATCTCTAATGAGAGGATTCAGTTTCTCAATAACTTTTACTCAAATTCAACGTCAACTCCATATATTCTTTGGACTCCGATTGTGGATGATCATTTTGCGTGGCCGACTGAGCAATATAAAGAATTCAGAGGTAAAATGCAGTTTTTAATAATGGAAGATCCACGTAAAATGATTGCACGAAGTTTCACTAGATTTGTCAAGGAGAATCTGTTTCCTCACTTTCAGATAGGAGAGGAGCCTATCCTCGTTTCACTAGACCAACAAGGAAGGATCATTCATACAAACGTGATGCACATGATTCAAATATGGAGTCCTAATTATATTGAAGATAAGAAATTGAAAGTTCAGGCCGGATACAATATAATCCCTTTCATCGAAAAGGAGATGAAAGAAAGGTCACAAGGTCTTGATAGTTTGATATCAGACATTGATGAACAAATTAGACATTTGGTACATGAAATTGATGTTAAGGTGGATCTTTGGGCATATGAAATGAACAATAGGATAAATAAGCTGGTAAGGTATGTTTCTCTTATACTCTCTTTCAGTGTAATTACATGTCTCCAACTCTTCATCACTTTGCAAATACTGACTTTTAACTATAATTGTATGCTATTTTACCCCTAAACATTTCTTCTAAAATTCAAATTTTTTTTCTAAATTGTGTCATTTCGTAACATTAATTATTTACTACGTTTTCATTGAATATCAGAGAGAGCACTCAAATATGTACACAAGTGAAAGAGAAAACGCTCTATGGAGAAAAGAAAAAGATTGGAGTCTTGACCTTGTGGTTGGCGAAATTGACTACAAAGTAACATCTTGGGTATGGCCATTTTCCACTTCTTATTAGTTACCAGTACATGCATGCCTACAAGACATCCTATATTGTTTCAAATTAAACATCATAAAAATGAACTATGCAAAATTATTTGAAGAAATTTAATATAACAAATTGACTTTAATTAATTCCATATGCTTATGCAAATAGAATACTGTTTACTATGTTTTTTCTTGTTTAAACTTTAATTTGTAACAATAATTTTTTGTAATGCTTTCTTATTTTCTTTCATCAGATTAAGAACGAAAGGTGTATTTTCTTATATGGAGGAAATAACATTAAATGGGTTAGAGAATTCACTTCCAAAGTACATGAAGTAAGCTTAAAAACTGAGTCAGACATAGAGTTGATTTATGTTGGAAAAAATGAGAAAGTAAGAGCAAGCATTGGTGGAGAACACATGAGCTATTTATTAAGAAGTCCCTACCATGCTTAGAGGTTTTGGACAAGGCTTCAAAGTGCATTACTGTCGCGAATCAATTACTTAAATGCAGCTAATTGTCACGGTGATGAGTGCGACGATGAAATTGCACAAGGGTTCAAAAAATTGTTGGGTTATGAATGTAAGGGCGCAACAATGAAAGGATGGGCAGTGTTAAGCAAAGGGCAAAAGGTGATCATATGTGGACAAGGAGCTAAAATGTTGAGGGTCATTAATGAGTATGAGAGTTGGAAGGAAAACATGGCCCTTAAAAGCTTTGACCAAGCATTCAAAGACTACTACAACAAGACCCTGCATACTTGTTGTTCATCGAATAGCCATTCTTGTTGTGCTTTTGAATACCCAATCACCATGAAAGAAATTCCAAAGAAAGAGAAATGTCCAGAGTGCTTTCATGATATGCAAAAGTTTGTGACTTTTACATGCTTTCATGGTGACAGTTGATTACAAGCTAAGAATGAAGGATGAGAAAGTTCTGTATGGCAAGCTAAGGCATTCAAAGACCGGCAAATGAGCAGCTTGGATGTGGTCTTCCAATTACCATCTTGTGAACCTAATTACTCCAGATTTTGGATGTGGTCCTCCAATTCTAGGTTTTGTTCCATCTGATTTGATTTGGATGAAGTGTTTTACTTCTATAGCTTTGGTGAAAGTTTTAATCCCAAGTATTTACAGTTTATTTTGTTGTCAATATTGTAATTGAAGATATTCATTATTATCACCGCGTTTCAATTTGTCATCATCTCGGAAGAAAGTGTGTGTGTCTATATATATATAATCTGAAGTAGAAACTTGACGGAGAGAAAAATAAAATAAAAAATAAAACAAAAACTTATGTCAAAATTACCAAAATCTGTTCTGTCAAAAGTGAAAGAAAAATTGTTTAATGTTCTTTATTTAATCTATAGTATTTCTTGTTTTTGAATAATTCTTGTTTCTAGCTAACATCCAAGTCATCAAGCATCATAGATAGACACCTTACCACAATATGTCTATTGAGCACATTATCGGCATATTCATGGGAGGTAAAGATGGTGCTAATGCTTGCAGCCTTTTCCATTAGCTATGGAAAACTCAACATCTTTTCTCGACAACGCTATAGGAAAGGGTTTACAAAGCAATTGGTAATCGTCACACAAAGCGCAAATCCAACAGCATCTAATGACCCAAACCCAATTGATAATTTGGTAAAGTGTGTCATGGATCTCACCAAATGCATTGTTGAGATCAATCAATCGTCATCGTATTCTTTGCCCCAATCAATCATTTCGGTATTACCATTTGCTAGCTATTGGGTTGGTAGAAGCATTGCTTGTAGTGTGGCCTATTGTGCTTGTCTTCCTATGACAAACATCAAGTAAGATTTAAATTATTATATTTTATGGTGGTATTGCACAATTCTTCTCAACTAATGTAGTTCATTTATTATTAAATGTTGACATATTACGTATTCTCTTCTCAATTATATTAATACTATACAATTGAATTATTATTAGTAAAAATATAAAATTATTATTTTGTATTGCAGTATCCTCAATGATAAGTAATACAACAACATAATTACTTAGTTTGTGATGATTATTTCATGTTTAAGCGTGATTATTAATTTTTCAGGTTTGAAAGTGAACTCAACATTACAACTACCAAAATCAAGGATATACTCTCCACTTGTTCCCAAGCACTAGGTTTGTTTCATATCTCGCATAATTTTTGCATGCCATGAGTACATAATATTTATATACTATGTGTTAAAACTAATGTATTTAAAATATTTTTTTTCTTTATATAGAAGCGAAGAGAGCAGAAGAATCTTACCAAGCATTACAACATGCTTTATTTAACAACTCTTCTGATAAATTGGAAGTATTAAAATTAATATTAAACGTCATTGATGATAAAGAGATTTCACTTTCTGCGTCGGTAAGATTATTAAACTTCGTGTTGTTATAACTTTAAAAGTCAATAAAACAAATTTCAGTTTTCGCTGATGTTGCATCATCTTTACCCTAAAGGAAAAATTTCTTATCACCCACTTCCTTAAATAGATATATATCTTTTCTAAAATTTATCTTTCTCTGACTGTATTTATATTACTCCGCATTTAAAATAAATATAAAATGTATGTGTGTGAGTTTTGTTTTTTGTTTTTTGTTTTTTTTTTGTTTTGTTTTGTTTTGTTTTTGTTTTACAATTGAAAGAAAAAAATACTTATTTACTTATGTTATTTCGAATAATAACATTTTAACATTATTATTTTACAAGTAGATTTGATGTGATGAAGATGACATATATGGGATGTTGTAGGTTTATGGTGCAAACAACTGTGTATATATACAGTATAACAATTTTTTAGATCTTCGAAATGCATTCCTCATATGTTTGACATTGGAAATTTTATATGCTTCTTATATTTATTTTGGGTTTTAACATTTTTTTTATTAGGGTTATGAGGGAATTGGATTAAATTTCTTTGATGAGGATAAAAAAGTGGCTCTATTACTAACATCAGGCCTTGACATCTCTAATGAGAGGATTCAGTTTCTCAATGATTTTTATGGTGGTTCAATCTCAACTCCATATATACTTTGGATTCCAATTATGGATGATAATGCAGCATGGTCGGTTGAGCAATATGAAGAAGTTTGAGATAAAATGCGGTTTCAAATAATGGACGATCCACATAAAAGGATTGCACCAAGTTTTACTAGATTTGTGAAGGAGAATCTCCTTCCTCACTTTCAGATTGGAGAGGAGCCTATCCTCGTTTCACTAGATCAACAAGGAATGGTCGTTCATACAAACGCGATGCACATGATTCAAACATGGAGTCCTGGTTATATTGAAGATAGAGAATTGGGAGTTCAAGGACCAAGAAACAAAATAGTCCCTTTCATTCAAAAGGAGATGAAAGAAAGGTCTCAAGGTCTTGATAGTTTGATATTTGACATTGAGGAACAGATTAGTCATTTGGTACATGAAATTGAAGATAAGATAGATGATTGGACAAATCAAATTGAGGATAGGATAGATGAACTGGTATGGCATGTTTCTCTTATACTCTCTTTCACTGTAATTACATGTCTCCAACTCTTCATCACATTACAAACACTAACTTTTAATTGTAGAAAAATAATGCATACAAAATAAATTATTTGCTATTTTACCAATGCAAATTTCTTCTAAATTAAATATCATATCAATTTGTTTATTTTTTTCTAAATTATGTCATTTCGTAACATTAATTATTTATAATGTTTTCATTGAAAATCAGAGAATGCGCTCAATTATGTTCACAAGTGAAAGAGAAAACGCTCTATGGAAGAAAGAGAAAACGCTCTATGGAAAAAAGAAAGATATTGGAGTCTTGGCCTTGTAGTTGGCGATATTGAGGAAAACCTAACCGAATGGGTATGGCCATTATTTTAAACTTCTTATTAGCTATAACTACATAGACATCCTATATTGTTTTAATAAACATCGTAAATGAGAAGTCTGCAAAAATTTTCGAAGAAATTTAATATAACAAAATGATTTTAATTCCATTGCTTATGATAAAACAATATTGTTTAATATTTTTTTTCTTGTTTAAACTTTAATCTTTGACAATCATTTTTTAAATGTTTTCTTATTTTCTTTCATTAGATTATGGACGAAAAGTATATTTTCTTATATGGAGGAAATGACATTAAATGGGTTAGAGAATTCACTTCCAAATTACGTAAAGTAAGGTACAAAACCCTACAATACATAGAGTTGATTTATGTTGGAAAAAATGAGAAAGTAAGAGCAAGAATTGAGGTAGAAAAGATGAGCCATTTTTTAAAAAGTCCTTACACTGCTTGGAGGTTTTGGACAAGGCTTCAAAGTGCATTACTGTCACGAATCAATTACTTAAATGCAAGTAATTGGCATGGTGATGAGTGCGACGATGAAATTGCAAAAGGGTTCAAAAAATTGCTGGGTTATGAATGTAAGGGTAAAACAATGAAAGAATGGGCATTGTTAAGCAAAGGGCAAAAGGTGGCGGTATGTGGGCATGGAGCTAAAATGTTGAGGGTCATTAATGAGTTTAAGAGTTGGAAAGAAGATCTGGCCTTTAAAAGCTTTGACCCAGCATTCAAAGACTACTACAACAAGACCCTGCATACTTGTTGTTCATCGAATAGCCATTCTTGTTGTGCTTTTGAATACCCAATCACCTTGAAAGAAATTCCAAAGAAAGAGAAATGTCCAGAGTGCTTTCATGATATGCAAAAGTTGGTGACTTTTACATGCTATCATGGTGACAGTTGATTACAAGCTAAGAATGATTTGAAGCTTCTGTATGGCAAGGCATTCAAAGAAAGGCACATGAGCAGCTTGCTTCCTCTGATACAGTGTTTATTACCCTCTTGTGGCCGTAACTACGTCAGATCTTGTGGTCCTCCAATTCTAGATTTTGTTCCATCTGATTTGTATGAACTGTTAAAATTTCAATTCTAACTATTTACGGTTTTTTTTTTTGGTGAATATTTGTAATTGAAAATATTTATCATTACCGTATTCAAATTCGTCGTCAGTTGAGAAGAATGTGTTTATATATATGACTTGCATTCATATGAAAATTCTGCCGTAGTGAAAACCTACTAACTACTGCATGAGTGTACATAATTTATTTCCGTGCATGTCTGAATACAGTGGAGATCCTTGAGTACATTGCGTGCCTTTATTTAGTAGATTGTGTGCACTCATCCAATTTTCACATTCTCACCTCACCTAAAGGCATGGTTCTCATATGATCCTCAATGTATGTATGTAGGTATGTATCTATATATAGAGAGAGAGAAAAAAATTGTCATTTTGGTCCACTGACTATTGGGATGTTGTTAGTTGCTATCCACGACTTTCAAAACTGTTAATTTCGTACCTTAACTATGCATTTTTTTTATCAATTTTGGTCGCGCCGACCAATTTGTCAGCCAAATGTAACCGGAAAATTTTAATAGTTAAAATAGTGAAGGTATTTTAGTCTTTGTGCATCTCTTTTATTTTTCTCATTCAATTCCTTCGTTGCCGGGCTTTGTTGCAGTAAATTTTTAGTCGCAGGTGTAACTATATGAAGATGTCAAGCAAGTGTTGGGAAAAATCTCACTGCCTGTGACAATCAAAATCACAGACCCACACGGTACACAAATACGAGATAATACACAATAGCCCAAAAATAAATATGAACACAATGAACACAAGATTTACGTGGAAAACCCCAAAACCACGGGGAAAAACCACGGGCCACCAACAACAACAATTTCCACTATCACAAATCTCGGGTACAAAGTTTTAGGCTACCACATGAGCCATACATCCACAAATCATCAAATACAACAACTCCTAGGCCAAAACATTCTTCAATATTCACAGGCTAAAAGGAATAATATCTCGTACTCAAAATATTCAATCTCCAAGACTAGGATAAAAATGAATACAAATATTACGAGATTATCCAAAGAGATGCCTGGGAATAAATACAAGCTGACCTCAAATATTTGATGAAGATGAACCCAAGAAGCTTAGGCAAACTCCATGACAAAATGGCACCAAGATGAAGAAGAGAAAATGGTTTCTTCCCTTTGCTGCCGACTGCCGAAATGGAATGAGAAGAAAATGAGTTTTTCTTGCTCTGTTTACTGCCTCTCTCTCTCTGCCGAAAAATGAAGTGGAATGAATGGGAATATCAAATTTCCTTCCTCTGCTGCCGACAACATACTGCCTCAAAGAATGGAAATAATGCATGCTTACATGCCCATAACACTCTTATACTACTAAAGTTTACGTAATATTGTATAATATGATAATAAAATTTCTATTCGTACTACAATTGTAAATTAAAATTTTGAAATAGAATTCCTAATAAAATATATTATTTTTTAATTTAATTTCCTAAGACAACGGTTCTTTCACTATATTGAACCTGGCGAGCTTGCTGGAGATAGGAGGGCAGTTGTTCCTGCTTCAGGTTTTTCATTTAGTGCACTACAGATATGGAAAATTATAAAAGAAAACAAGGGTCTTGATCTTCCTGCACACAAGGTTAATACCTACAAATCTAGCCTGAATTTTCTGGTTAAGTATTTTTCTAGTTTCTTGGTGATATATATGATTGTGTGGTATAAATAAAGGTTATGGTGGCCACTGTACGATGTGAAGAAATTTCCAATGAAAAATATGCTGCTTTTATTGCAAATGAGGTATATTTACTTAATTTTGGAATGATTTCGTTAAGTGCATTGTGCTCCCATTGTTTCCTCTAAAGTATAGAACATCATTATTGTTTAATTTTAATGTGATCATATCATAGAAATGGTGTCGACTAGAGACAGAAGTTCAATCTCATCCTGTGCCAGGATTTGGGAAGATGCTCAGTTCAATACTGGCTACTTGTCTGTCTGAGTAAGCATATTTATTTTGTTGCAGATAGCATGCTGTGCATGCATATGCACCTTTATGGCTTTATGTATTGATCTTGAATAGCCCTGAACATATTTCATTTTAGCTCTCATAATCCATGCACTGTGTGATAACATCCTTTAAAATTTCAATGATTCATCCTTTGCCAGAGGGAACAATTTTATGTCTGAACTTTATCTTGTTCTTGAAATCACACAATAAGCTGATGTTCGAAAAGGAAACTGATTCAATAATCTGAATGTTCTTCTGCTCAGTCTAACAGCAGAAGAAAATTGTGAGTTGTTTTCTATGAAGTATAGAACATCATTATTATTTAATTTTAATGTGATCATATCATAGGAATGGTGTCAAACAGAGACAGAAGTAAGAGTGGCAAAAAGAAAAGTGTTGGAAGAGAAATTGTTGCAGGTAATGTTGGCTCAGAACACTAAATTTTTTGCTATTTACACATGGATGCCATAGACCAAAATGTTGGAAGAATTTTTCACTCCTTAGACTATGATGGTGAATTTGCAATTCCCTGGGAGAAGATGGAAACATTGCTTCATTGAAGGCTACTTTTGAAGCTTTGGCTAGGTGAATCAAATGCCTCTAGTTCCCAATTGAGCAAAAGCTCCTGCATCTTGCTCAGCTTCGTGTACTCATTCATTGTGTTGTATTCATTGTCATGCTTCCTACATTGTATCTGCTCAGCTTGGTGTATTTGAAGAATAGTGTTTTGTGATGTCAAATATTATTTGACAAATATTAGTTACAATTGATTTTCTTTCCAATTAAATCTGTTGTATATAGAGTTTATTTGCGATTGCAATACGTATTTGAATATAAAGATTTGTGAAGAAATATAATTAAATGATAATTAAAAAACATAATAATGTAATTATAAAACATTTATCGAAACTTAAATAACCGCCTCTAATATTTTATAAACAATAAATAAAGATAAATATTTAGCGACATTTAATAACCGCCACTAGAATTTTTAAAAATAAATAAAGATAAATATTTAGCGACATATAATAACCGCCACTAAGATTTAAATGAACAAATAAATAGATATATTTAGAGGCGGTTTTGAAACCGCCGCTAAAAGCAAAAGTAAAACACATCACTTTTAGAGGCGGTTATAAAATCGCCGCTAAATAATGTTGATCAAGAATTCCCACACTTGTCTAAAACCGCCTCTAAATCCTTCGCGACACGCTATTTAGACACGGTTGAAGGACCGCCTCTAAATAATAAATTAACCGCCGCTAAATAACCTTTTTGGTGTAGTGTTCGTAATATAATTCTAGATTAAAATTACTAATTGTAATAATACAATACATATACTTCAATTCACTGCAACGCAATCTATACCATTAATACCACTTTGTTGGGAAAAATCCCAATGTTTTCTCCCTGGATTTGAGAGAAATCTGCTAACAACACCCACTGCATGAGCAATATCTTGTCTCGTACATACCATGGCATACATCAAACTACCAACAGCTGAAGAATAAGGAACTTTTTGCATTTCTTCCTTGTCTTTCTCACTAGAAACACATTGCTTCTTGCACAACTTGAAATGCAAATCAAGAGGTGTACTGACTGGTTTAGCTTCATTCATATGAAATCTCTCGAGAACTTTCTCAATGTATTTCTCTTGAGATAACCACAACTTCTTGTTCTGCCTGTCACGGATGATCTTCATCCCAAGAATTTGCTTTGCTGGTCCCATGTCCTTATAGAAAAGGACTTACTCAACTCTTGTTTTAACTCTTGAATTCTTGAGGCATTGCGACCAACAATCAACATATCATCAACATAAAGCAGCAATATAACAAAGTCATCATCAAAATATCTGTTCACAAAAACACAGTGGTCTGAAGAGGTCTTCTTGTACCCATGATTACTCATAACAGAAGTAAACTTTTTGTACCACTGCCTCGGAGCTTGCTTCAAACCATACAAACTCTTCTTCAATCTGCAAACATAATCCTCTTTTCCTTTGACTTTGAAACCCTCAGGCTGCTCCATATATATCTCCTCATCCAAATCACCATGGAGAAAAGCTGTCTTCACATCCATTTGCTCAATTTTTATATCCAAACGAGCTGCTAGTCCCAACACAACTCTGATGGAAGAGAATTTCACAACAGGAGAGAAAATCTCATCAAAATCAATACCTTTCTTCTGGCTGAAACCTTTCACCACCAATATAGCTTTGAACCGTGGAACTGAAGTGCCCTCTTCATGTTTTACTTTGTAAACCCACCTGTTTTTCAAAGCTTTCCTGTTCTTTGGTGCCCTCACCAACTCAAAGGTATCATTCGCATATAAGGAGTTCATCTCATCCTGCATAGCCTCAAACCATTGTCTCTTTTGCTCACTCTCCATAGCTTCTTCATAAGACTCATTTTCTCCCCCGTCAGTCAAAAGCACATACTGACTGGGAGAATAACGAGTAGATGGTCTCCGCTCCCTATCAGATCTTCTCGGAGGATCAACTGGAACCTGCGAAGGAACTTCTTGTTCCTGGTGCACAACATCATCAGTATGACCATCTGCATCAACTGTATCACCCTGATAGTCCGGTACAGGATCACCATTCTGAACATTTTCTTGAACCTCGTCAACATCATCTGTATCTCTGCGGGAAACTGGCTCAATGTCAACCAAACTTCCACTGTCACGAGATTCTGGCTTTTTCACTTTATCAATATCCTCAATGGTTTGATTTTCAAAGAACACTACATCACGGCTTCTCACAAGCTTCTTCTCAACTGGATCATACAGCCTGTAGCCAAATTCATCAAACCCGTAACCAATGAAAATGCATTGTCTGGTCTTCGAATCCAACTTAGATCTCTCATCTCTTGGAACATGCACAAATGCCTTGCAACCGAAGACTCTGAGGTGATCATAAGAAACTTCCTTTCCACACCAAACTTTATCAGGAACTTCATTTTTCAAAGCAATAACAGGAGATAAGTTGATAACATGAACAGCTGTGGAAACTGCCTCAGCCCAAAAAGAACTAGGCAACTTTGCATCATCAAGCATACATCTGACTCTCTCCATAATTGTCCGGTTCATCCTTTCTGCTAATCCATTTAACTAAGGAGTCTTAGGAGGAGTTTTCTGATGTCTAATGCCATACCTTCTGCAGTACTCATCAAACGGTCCACAATATTCACCACCGTTATCAGTACGGATGCACTTCAATTTCTTCCCTGTTTGTCTCTCAACAAGGGCATGAAACTCTTTAAACACACCAAGTACATCACTTTTGTGCTTCAAAGTGTAGACCCAGAGTTTCCTAGAATAGTCATCAATAAAGGTTACAAAGTAAAATGCACCTCCAAGTGACCTAACCTTCATTGGTCCACACACATCAGAATGTATCAACTCAAGTGGCTCTAACCTTCTTGTAGGAGGATGGCTCATGAAAGAAACCCTTCTCTGTTTTCCAGCCAAGCAGTGAACACACTTGTCCAATCTAGCCTCCTCTACCCCAGAAAGCTTACTCTTCTTGGCAAGGTAATCAATCCCCTTCACACTCATGTGACCGAGTCGTTTATGCCACAATTCTGATGCACATTCTTTTTCTACCACATTCACTGAATCATCAGAAACAGAACTTTGCAAAGAGTACAAGTTAGAAGACTTGTTACCTCGTGCAACAACCAGTGAGCCTTTAGTGATCTTCCAATGTCCATCACCAAAGAAACAACAGAAACCATCATCATCAAGTTTTCCTGTAGAAATAAGATTCAGTCTGATATCTGGTGCATGCTTGACATCTTTAAGTACCAACTTTGTGCCATTGCTTGTCTCCAAACAAACCGTACCGGTACCCATCACCTTCACCTGACCATCATCACCCATTCTGAGCTCTCCAAAGTCACCTGGAGTATATGAAGAAAAGAATTCTTTCCTTGGTGTAACATGGTAGGCTGCACCTGAATCCACAATCCAAGTTGTCTCATGGCATGCAACGTTGATGGCGTTCTCATCACAAGCGACAAGTAAATCTGTTCTGACTGTTGCAACTTGGTTCCCGGTGTCACCATCTTTATTGTCTTGCTTCTTTTCTCTTTTCCATTTGAAGCAATACTTCTTGATGTGTCCTTTCTTACCACAATAATGACATTCAAGATCCTTGTACCTTGACCTTGACTTGCTTCTGCTTTTATCTCTACCCCTCTGACCCTTTTGCTTGTTTCTCCCCCTATCATCTGTAACCAAAATATCTGACTGCGAAGTAGAAGTATCTTGAGATCTTCTTCTTGCTTCTTCATTCAAGATACCACTCTTTACATATTCCATGGTCACAACACCGTTGGGAGCAGAATTGGTCAATGAAACCCGAAATGTTTCCCAAGAATCTGGTAGAGTATTAAGCAACCAGAGA